>CAXAMN010010102.1:35029-62300 GCA_963970005.1 Durusdinium trenchii
ACGAGAAAACTATTTCAGGTGGTGCAGGGAAAACAGTGGCTTGCCTCGCGCTACGCCTTTCCATGCATGGGTTGGTGGTTAAACTTAGTCGGCTCAAGTTTCGCTGTTGTGCTCTCTGGCAAGGGCGTGTGAACACTTTGGAAATGTTGATCGCAAGTCTTGCTGAACCGTTGCGATACCGAAGTGGTAGCTGAGCTTTACTGATGGCCTTGTGGACATAGAGCCAAAATCGTCTATAAGGTCTAAGGCCTTATGAATGATCTATACGGTCTAAAGGCCTCTGGTGGTAGGGTCCGTCTTGCGGAAAGCCAACTTCTTCTTCTTCTCCGTCAACTGATCGATCTCGTTCAGCTGGTGTAAAAATAGGTCTACCCACCTGGTGTCGACCAGCTTGGTCACCTGGCTCTCGGATTCGGACGGCAGCGTGTGGGTGGCAAACACTGCAAAGGGGGGTGGATCCTCCAAGGGCATCGAAGCGGCCACAACCCAACTGCCCCTGTCGATAGAGAGCTGGTCGCCCTGGCATAACAAGAGACAAGCCCGAGCACGAGCTTCTTCGGGCTGCTGATCTCTCAAGGCATCCAAGATACCAGCAATACCCCACAGCAGGGTCACTGGGGTCCTGTAGTTCTGCACCCTGGACCGAGCTTCTAGCCATGCTCTTGCGCTGACAGGCACGACAGGGGCGCCTGCGACTCCTGTTCGTCGGAGCTGGAAGTCTTCCTCCATGTTCTGCTCGATGACCTTCGATATGAGCTCCGGCTCTTTCCTCAGAGTCTTCTTCAATGCTCGAAGAGCAACAGCGTTTTTGCGAGATGAAGGCATCCCTGAGCTTTTGGAGGTACCTTGGGAGCCAGACCCGTCGAGGAGGGCTTCTAAGGAGTTGTCCCGCCGCTTCTGAGTCGCCAGATGCTGAGTAATTGCCGTCAATTTCGTCAAGGCTGCCACCATCGGATCCACCCCCGGGTCTCCCCCCGGTTGATCAGCTAAGGCTTCGACTGCTTGAATCTCATCCTCACTTTCGGAAAGCGGATCTCTAGGCTTTGGTGCGGCAGTCTTCGGCAGGTCTGGCAAGTTCGGCCTGCCCTTGGAAGCTAACCGAAACATCTCTTCCAACTGGGCCGCAGGGATCCCGGCAGCGAGAGCGGCCTGAGTGACCGCAGGGTCCAACCCTGCAAACGAGGGAGCTGGTGCACTCTGAGCTTTAGGTCGAGCGCCGGAGACACCCTCCGCAGGGGCAGCACTTTGTTTGGCTTGCGTTTGCATTCGGAGCAAGGCTTCAAGCTGCCCATGAATTCCTGAAAGGCTGGACTCCAGGGCAGTGACTCGCTTGGTAAGGTCCTCAGGCGGCACAGACTCAAAAGAGCTCAGATCAGCACGTAGGCCATAATGCTTGTCTGCCAAGTCAGCCAAACTTGAAGCTAACGGCAAGATGAGTTGGTCCTCATCAAAAGTAATGTCCAAGTCAGCATCTCCCGATCCTTCAAATGAGATCGTCTCCTCATGTTATAACCAAAGCTTTGAATTCTCTGAGGCGGCAGCAGGGTCTCGCGAAGGAGCAACTGCCACATCACATAGCATAGGCTTTGCCAAAAAGGAACTGGGGAGCCGCCGCCGGGCCACGATCCGGTGCCAAGCCGTCTGAGGCACTGCCACCAAAAATGTCCCAGCTTTCTCTCCCACACAAATTAAGGCAACCCGAATCGGTTCCCCTGTCGATGAAATGACTTCGCAAACACCAACAGGATACTCGTCTTCAAGTTTGCCAGTCTCATTCGCTAGCACTGCACAAGCCCGCAACATGTCGGATGCAGAGGCGGGCTCACCATCGAACTCATCTGCTTCTGCCATCACGCAGGCCAGTTGAGGCCTGCCTGCTCAACCGCTACCCGAGCCTCCCACTGAGTGGGGAGGCCAATGAAAATGGACTCTCCGAGAAAATCTCCGTCTCGCACCAAAGGCTTCAAAGCAGCGAAGGAGTCGTAGATGCCCACTGGATCGTAAAAGCGACCTTCGAGATCGCGAACTAGCACGTACACTCTGGACGGCAAACTAAGCTGCCGCCGACCCGACGGGCGGGGTTGCGGCCTTCCACGCACCTTCTCAGGTAGGCTCCCACGTCACGAGCAACCTTCCTCCGAAAATCGTCTGAATACTGGCTAGCACTGCCGCGGCCAGAAGGGGTCGTCGACACTACCGGCTCAGGGGCTTGAACGGATGCACTGATGATCGAAGTCTGACGAGGCTCCGGACTCTCGGGCTGCACGTAGTTCACAGTGACCGGGACTACCGTAGAAGGCGCCGGCTCGGTCCGGCCTAGTGCAACTTGCCTCTCTAACTTGGCGACTCTCTCTCGCAGGTCCAGCAACTCAGTCCTAAGTAACACCAACTCGTCCTGCGGCAACTGGCTCATGCAAGTCGGGCTCTAGCAACAACTGAGTTTCGCAGCCAGAAAGTCTGGTTGCGCAAATGAGCAGTCCAGACTGCTCGCAGCAGAACAAGCCACTCGAACACCTGACCAAAAAGGAGTCCAAGGAGTATACCCAGGATCAAAGAGGGCCAATGAAAGTGGAGGTCTTCACAAATGCAGGGCAGAGGGGGATACGGACTATCCCGGAAGAGCGAGGCAACAGCGGCAGCCACCAAACCACTTTGCGCGGTCTGGGTAGACACGAGGCTCATGAACTTTGGGCCGCCGAATGAGCTGCGGCCAGGAAAGCATTCGATCATACGAAATAAAATGTTATAAGTGATTGTCCGTCACTGTCGATGACGCCACGAATTGATGCAATTGCTGGACATGTTGCTGCAATCATCTGAAAATTCCGTCTTACTACTGTATATCTCATTCTCTCGTTGCTGGGTGAACTACAGGTTTTGAGGATGGTCCGGAACAAAGCCTTTGCTTTCCACATCAGAATTGCAAACCTTGAGCTCTCCGGCTCAAAGGCACACAAAGGGAATCCACCAGTGTGATCTCATTTTCACTGCATCACTCATTGATCGGGACCTACATAAATATATACATACATACACACTTATTTTAGAGAATTACCCATGCTTACCCCTGCCCCCCTGTTTTATTTAGATATACTGTATTTAGAATGCATTTATACAAGCATTAATTACACTTCTCTGGCAACACCAGTTTACAGTTTACTACATCATCATGAGAAGGTTTTGATGTACAAAAACATGGTGCTTGGCAATTCTCGGGTGTTTTGAACTTCACCAGGCTAGAAAGGATAAAAAGGGATCCACCCGCGCTCCATACCTGCTTCCACTACCATATCTTGTCCATTCATATTTCTGATGCGCCCTCCCACTGCCGCACCCTGCCGCACCCCAGCTTTGGCAACAAACAAGCAACACCTCGCCCATGAATTGCACTCTACTGCAATCAAACAAGCCAACACCCAATCGATCGAACTCTACGACTCTACGAATGAATTGCCAAAGTATGCACAAATGCCTTTTTTGTGAGTGGTTTCAGCAGCATTTGCATGACACTACTTCAATCCAGCCTTAGATGTCCTGGCTATGTCTCCTTACACTTTCTGGCCTCCGTGCGCATTCTGGCCATGCTCATGTGTGTTTCCTCAACACCTGCGCGTCTCAGAAACATCAGGTTGGCGGGGACACTTGCAAGAATCAAATTTCTGGTGCAAACGGCCTTTGGTTGCGTTTCTCTCACATAAATGTACCGATTGTCTGCTGCATATTTATTTCGAACATTCTAGAAAATCGATCTTGTCTTTTTCATTCTTTTTCTGAGGCTTCCTCTCGCATAGTGTTTCTTGCGGTTGCTTGATTGGATAGTTCTTGCAACTCAGGACAGCAGCTAACCACTGTGTTCAAATCAAAGGCTCCCGTTTTGGACTCATTCTGTGAATTCTTATCGTGTTGGATTAAAGTGCATGATTGTACTGGGAAGAAGGCTTAAGGTGGGAGTGGCCAAAAAGTTCGGGTCCTACCTGCCTAACTTGGCTACCAGCTACAAGTACTTTGATAGGTGGCTGGCTGATTCCACCCAGGACCCAAAGCATATACAGGTCAGTAGAAAAGAACATTATAGAAAATTGTTTCTCACGGCAGGCATGGGCATCGAAAGCAAGCTGCTGTCAAATCTTTTACAAAAGTGTGAGCCCGGTCCGGTGCTAGAATCAAGGCCCTGAAGGAATCGGAATCGTGCCATAAAGATCCATGAAGTATGGATGATTCACGCTGCAAAATTCAGTGGAATGTGCAACAATTTGGAATCTGGAACATCCAGTTACTTGGCAAGCAAAGCACTTTGGAAGGTCCAATGTTGAGGCAGCCTTGCGCGACATGCTACAGGAGTCTCAGGTTTGGTGCAGCTGCACTTTGTTTGGTAACCTACAGGTTCGTGGCAAAGCGCCTTCAATCGAGTTTCACGCGCGGTCAACTGAGGTAGAAAAAACATGGTACGAAAATCATGATCCCAACAGCAAATCGTATGATTTACAAGCGGCGGTCTTCATATGTGGTGATGGCGGCAACCATGGTAGTAGCAGTAGTAGTAGTGGTAGTAGTCGTACCAATAACAAAGACACAGCAGTAGCAGCAGCAGCAGCGGCAGGAGTAGTAGTAGTAGTAGTAGTAGTAGTAGTAGACGTAGTCAGTAGTAGTGGTCATTCTGACTGAAATGCGGATGTCGTTCAGAGGTCGTTTTTTCGCCGAGAAATCTGGCTAAATACCGTCCATCGAAAGTGAGCAGCAGCAGCAGCAGCAGGAGCAGCAGGAGAAGGAGCAGCAGCAGCAGCAGGAGCAGCACCAGCAGCAGCACCAGCAGCAGCAGCAGCAGGAGGAGCAGGAGGAGCAGGAGCAGCAGAAGGAGCAGGAGCAGCAGGAGGAACAGGAGCAACAGCAGGAGCAGGAAGAGCAAGAGCAGCAGCAGCAAATACATGATGTACGTAGTTAAGGAGGTCGTTCCAATGTCGTTTTGGATGTCGTCCGGAGGGTCGCTCCCCAACTAAATAACACATTCCACAAAGACAAAAAACATCAGAAATAGCTGCGGTGGTGCGTGGAATTCTGAACGAAAAATCCACCCCCACTAACTTTACATCAATCCACCTTTTTTTCTGGCTCAACTGAGCCTTGCTTATCTGGTGGTATGGCATAGCCCTTGGCACTTCAGCTCTCCATACTCTGCAAAGCCCAGGCACTCTGTTGAAGCATTGCGCCAAGACGATGTTGTAGCTCTCGACTCTGCAGGTTTTGCTGCTCCAAATGTTGCGTGGTCTTGTGCTGCCTAAGTGAACTACACGGCCTCCTTTCAAGAGAACAGTCTAACAAAATGCGCACAAAATGCAAACCATGCACTTGCCTAGAATCTAGAACAATGCAGCTTCCAGTTTCCAAACAAAAAGGGCAAATCTCACCGTGACATCTTTCAGGAGGTGAATCACAAAGGTTGGAAGAAAATGACTGAATGCAAAGCACAACACCTTATTGAAAGCCAAAAATTGCAGACATTTCAGATATTTATATATGTAACCGTCGCGTGCGCAATGAACATCAATGAGCATACCATGAAATTTGCGTCTCAGCGTGGCACTCTTGCTTTATTTGATCCACCTCCTGAGGAACAACACAGAAAGAAAGGACCTCAAAGGGTAAGCCGTAAGCCTCACAATGGCTATTGCAGAATCACAGCTATCCACACGGTTTCACCTGCGTGAGCAATGGAAGCGAAACCAAGCCGCGAAACCAGTTGCGATTGTAACCTTTGTAACGTCCTTTCTCGGTGCGATTGCTCTCGAGTCGCTAGGCCAAATCCGCCACATTAGGGGTCGGCTGCTAGCAGTTCAATGAAGTTCGCGTGAGTCATTGTCAGTCATTGAATGACATACAGTATGTTCCAAACAGCCACACGTACGAAGTGGCCACAATTCATTCGGCAAGCTGTATGTTCTCGTTCGCACCTCTCCCGCACTCGCCAAACGCCACCAGACCAAAAGTGGAGCTGCTACAAAAGCAGCCACAGGTTCATCTTAATAAGCACCTTCACGGCACCGTTCTGCACAATGCGTATCAAAACATCGCTTAACAAATTTCGCCCAAGGCCCTCCAGGATGAACTATTTGAAGGATTTGAGTCCGCAATTGGCAGGGGGCCGCAAAGCAAAATCCTGGCCACCTGCCTAGCACGAGCGTCTGCACTGCAAGCCTGCCAACGATGGTTTCTGCTTGCAGGCTCGTCGGCAACCACTGGCAAATCACAACGGATACCTTGGCACTTGGAAACTCAAAAACACTTTTTGGAAACTCAAAGGGCAACAGCATAGAATTAGGTTCAAGTGGCTAGGTCCAGGTAAGTGGTGGAACTGTGGGACATGACATTTAAGGCATCATTGCGGGCATCGCTCCAGACTTTCAAGTAAATCAAAACCAATAGTTCAATTGATGCTGCAAAAGGAAAAAACCGGTCTTTTTAAGGGATTCCTGCCCGGCCACTAAAAAAAGCCGGCGCTCCACTCCGGCTGCGCGCGGTGATCAATCCACCGATGGTGGGTCAATCCAGCCGGGGTTTCCTTGTGGGGTCTCCGAGTTTTTCTCGCCCTCACCACCGCCACCACCACCAACAACAACTGCATCAACTGCAACAACATCTGCAATTACAACTGCAACAACAACAACTACTACTACTATTACTACTACTACTACTACTACTACTCCTGCTGCTGCTGCTGCTGCCACCACCACCACCACGACTGCGGCGACAACGGCGAAAACTTCTATATACTATTATTGCTATAAAAAAAATATTACAACGACTACTACTACTACTACTTCTACTACTACTACTACTACTAGGACTACCACTACAACAACTACTACTACTACTACTACTAATACTCCTCCTGCTGCTGCTGCTACTGCTGCTGCTGCTACTGCAACTGCTAGGGCTACTACTACTGTTGCTACTACTACTACTACAACTACTACTACTGTTGCTACTACTACTGCTACTACTGCTGCGACTCCTGCTACCACTACTCCTCTTGCTGCTGCTGCTACTACCACCGCCACTACCACTACCACGGCCTCTACCACTTCTGCTGCCCCTACGACTACGAATACGACTAGTACTACGACTACGAAAACGATGACTATCTACTATCTACTATCTACTACCTACTACTACTACTACTCCTCCTCCTGCCGCTGCTGCTGCTGCTCCTGCTGCTGCTGCTGGTGCTGCACTCGTACTACTACTACTACTACGACGACGACGACCACTACTACTGCTACTACGACAACTACCACTAACCACTACTACCACTACCACTACTACTTCTACTACTACTACTACTACTACCACGACTACGACTACCACTACCTACTACCACTACCACTACTGCTACTACTGCTACTACTTTTGCTTTTACTTGTCCTTTTACTTTTAGTTTTACTTTTGTTTCTACGACTATTACTACCTACCTACCTACCGACCGACCCACCCACCTATACCTACTACTACTACCACGACTACCATCCACTACCAATTACTGCCCAGGCCGACTTCATCAACCGATCACTATTTCTACTACTACCACTGCCACCATTACTGCTACTACTTCTCCTACTACCACTACCACAGCTACAACGACGACGGCTACTACTGTTGCTACTGCCACCAGCGGTACTACTGCCACCACAACTGCCACAGCGACAATACTAGTACCGGTGCTACAACGACGGCGGCGGCGACAATGACCAACACAAACACCAATCTTGCGATGCAGTAGCGCAACTACTGCCACGGCTACTGCCAGTACTGGTACTTGTTGGATCTTGTTGGCCTGTTCTTTTAATTCCGAGTACCTATTAAAAAAAGGACCCGTATTTAAAGAGAGCTCGAAGTTATGCGGGTGTGGTTTTTACGCGTTTTTGTCGTGTTTTTCTTAGATTAGAGGAGATGACCTGATGATGTATGATGTGATGTCGTGGACTTGCTGGTAGATGATGGTTGATGTTGACATTTTTGCTAGACACGTTCTTCAATACAACCAACATTTTCCAAAAATCGCAGAAAACCCCAAACCACAAAAACGCGTAAAAACCACACCCGTATAACTTCGTTTTCTCTATTTAAATTAGTTTACTTCGAGCGATCCCTACCATGACATTTCACAACAACCACGTTGACATAACCCTCGTTGTGTATTTCAGCCCACAGCACAAGCTCTTCAGCGCCAAGTCTTGTCTTGTCCGAAGCGAATGCTTTCATCAGGAGACCTGTGCCCAACTAATACAACTTAGATCATTTCAACTGGGAAACTTCCAGGGCCGAGCAGTAGTAATAGTAGTAGTAGTAGTAGTACTGCGGTGGTAGTAGCAATATAGTGCACAGATCGGGGGCCCGACCTTCAGGGCCCGAACCTTGGAAACGTCCGGGGCCCTAGTAGTAGTAGTAGTAGTAGTAGTAGTAGTAGTAGTAGTAGTCGTCGTAGTCGTAGTCGTAGTAGTAGTAGTAGTAGTAGTAGTAGTAGTGGTAGTGGTAGTAGTAGTAGTATTAAAAGCAGTAGTAGTCGTCGTAGTAGTAGTCGTCGTGTTAGTGGTAGTGGTAGTGGTAGTGGTGGTGGTAGTGGTGGTAGTAGTAGTAGTCGTCGTAGTCGTAGTAGTAGTGGTAGTGGTAGTGGTTGTGGTGTGGTAGTAGTAGCAATAGTAGTGCACAGTTCGGGGCCCGAGCTTCGGGGCCCGAAACTTGGAAGCTTCCGGGGCCCGAGTAGTAGGAGTGGTAATACGTACATTGCTTGCTGTAGGATGTTGCCTGTCTCAAGTCTGTTTGCAAACAGCTGCACCAGCAGATATGGAATTCCGTCCGGCCACAGTGGTTGTGCGTTTGTGGTTGTGTGCTGTGGTTGTGTTTGCGGTTGTGTGTTTGTGGTTGTGTTTGTCTTTATGTGTTTGTGATTGTCTCTTTGTAGTTGTGTTTGTACTTGCGTGTTTGTGTCTCTGTGTTTCTGATTGTGTTTGTGGTTGTGTGATTGTTGTTGTGTTTGTGCTTGTGTTTGTGGTTGTGTGTTTGTGGTTGTGATCGTGGTTGTGTGTTTGTGGTTGTGTGTTTGGGGTTGCGCGTTTGTGGTTGTGTGTTTGTAGTTGCGCGTTTGCGGTTGTGTGTTTGTAGTTGTGCGTTTGTGGTTGTGCGTTTGTAGTTGTGTGTGGTTGTGTGTTTGTGGTTGTGTTCGGGGTTGTGTGTTTGTGGTTGTGTGTTTGTGGTTGTGTGTGTGGTTTTGTGTTTGTGTGTTTGTGGTTGTGTTTGTGGTTGTGTGTTTGTCGTTGTGTGTGTGGTTGTGTGTTTGCGATTGTCTCTTTGTAGTTGCGTTTGTAGTTGTGCGTTTATGGTTGTGTGTTTGTGGTTGTGTTTGTGGTTGTGTTCTGTGGTTGTGTTTGTGGTTGTGTGTTTGTTGTTGTGTGTTTGTGGTTGTGTTTGTCGTTATGTGTTTGTGATTGTCTCTTGTCAGATTATTGTTCTGTTTGTGGTTGCGTGTTTGTAATTGTGTCTGTGGTTGTGTGTTTGCGATTGTCTCTTCGTAGTTGTGTTTGTAGTTGTGCGTTTGTTGTTGTGCGTTTGTGGTTGTTGTTGTTGTGCGTTTGTGGTTGTGTTTGTGGTTGTGTTTGTGGTTGTGTTCTGTTTGTTGTTTTGTGTTTTTGTTTGTCTCTTGGTAGTTGCGATTGTAGTTGTGTGTTTGTGATTGTGATTGTGTTTGAGATTGTGTGTTTCTGATTGCGTTTGTGGTTGTGTGTTTGTGCTTGTGTTTGTGGTTATGTGCTTGCGGTTGTGTTTGTGGGTGTGTGTCTGTGGCTGTGTTTGTGGTTGTGTGTTTGTGGTTGTGATCGCGGTTGTGTGTTTGTGGTTGTGTTTGTGGTTGTGTGTTTGCGGCTATGTGTTTGTGGCTGTGTTTGTGGTTGTGTGTTTGTGGTTCTGTGTTTGTGGTTGTGTCCTGTGGTTGTGTTTGTGGTTGTGTGTTTGCGGTTGTGTGTTTGTGGTTCTGTGTGTTGTGTTCTGTGGTCGTGTTTGTGGTTGTGTTTGTGGTTGTGTTTGTGGGTGTGTGTTTGTTGAGGTCCAGCGGTGCTCACTGCGATCATACCCTGGCGGTTGAGGTCCAGCGGTGCTCACTGCGATCGGGCCATGGCGGTTGAGGTCCAGCGGTGCTCACTGCGATCTGACCCTGGCAGTCGAGGTCCAGCGGTGCTCACTGCGATCGGACCCTGGCAGTTGAGGTCCAGCGGTGCTCACTGCGATCGGGCCATGGCCGTTGAGGTCCAGCGGTGCTCACTGCGATCGGACCTGGCAGTTGAGGTCCAGCGGTGCTCACTGCGATCGAGCCCTGGCACTTGAGGTACAGCAGTGCTCACTGCGATCGGACCCCGGCAGTTGAGGTCCAGCGGTGCTCACTGCGACCCGGAGCTTCGTGAAGAAGGTTGGCGAAGAAGTTTGGCGACGACGATTGGCGCAGAGGATGGAATGGAGGAGGAGGAGGAGGAGGAGCACCCAGCGGAATAGGAGGAGAAGGAGGATGAACTCTGATAAAGTCTAAGAATCCTCACCTGGCAGGTGGGGAAAAAAGTCATGTCGGAAACCCCTAAATAAGGATGATAATTCGTTTTTAAATTACTGCCCTTTCAAGCCGCTACTAAACTACCAACATTGCCGATTTTAGGAGGAGTTCTTTTTTAGGTCCCCCCAAAACTCACTCTTGACTCTTGACCTAATAGTAGCGGCGGCGGTAGTAGTAGTAGTAGTGGTAGTGGTAGTAGTAGTGGTAGTGGTAGTAGTGGTAGTAGTGGTGGTAGTGGTGGTGGTGGTAGTAGTAGTAGTAGTACCATTAGCAGTAGCAGTAGCAGTAGCACTAGCAGTAGTAGTAGTAGTAGTAGTAGTAGTAGTAGTAGTAGTAGTAGCGGCACGGACTCACGCAAACGCACTTGCCACCGAGGTCATGCAAAACCGCATGGCACAGCGACATCATCTTTCGAAAGCTTTAGCTGTTAAATCTGCTGAAGAATCACTAGTCTAATAAAGGCTTTTGTAGGGGAAAAGGAAGACCCTTCGATCAGGAGTTTTTTGAATTTTTGATATGAGTTTAATAAAGGAGCTTATATAGAATTTTATTCCCCACCTGCCAGGTGAGGGTTGTTAGATTTTATCACAGTTGTTCTTCCTCTTCCTTCCTTCCTTCCTTCCTTCCTTCCTTCCTCCTTGCTTCCTTCCTCGCCAACCTCCTCGCCAATCTTCATCGCCAATCTTCATCGCCAATCTTCTTCGCCAATCTGCTTCGCCAATCTGCTTCGCCGATCTTGTCTGGCAAGCTCCGGATCGCAGTGTGCACCCCTGGACCTCAACCGCAAGGATCCGATCGCAGTGTGCACCCTGGACCTCAACCGCAAGGATCCGAGCGCAGTGTGCACCTCTGGACCTCAACAGCAAGGATCCCTCGCAGTGTGCACACCTGGACCTCAACCGCAAGGATCCGATCGCAGTGTGCATCCCTGGACCTCAACCGCAAGGATCCGATCGCAGTGTGCACCCCTGCACCTCAACCGCAAGGATCCGATCGCAGTGTGCACCGCTGGACCTCAACCGCAAGGATCCGATCGCAGTGTGCACCGCTGGACCTCAACCAGATAGTTTGCCAGATAGAATGCCAGGTAGATTGCCAGATAGAATGCTGCAAGAAGATACGCCAGATAGTATGCCAAATAGTGCGTCAGATAGATTGCTAGATACATTGCCAGATAGAATGCCAGAAAAACTGCCAGATAGAATGCCAGATAGAATGACAGATAGTATGCCAGACAAGATGCCAGATAGTATGTCAGATAGATTGCCATATAGAATGGCAGATTGAATGGCAGATAGTATGCTAGATAGTTTGCCAGATAGAATGCAAGAAGATATGCCAGATAGAATGCCAGGTGGGGATCACTCGAAGTAAAGTAATTTGGTTACTTTTTTGTTTTGAAGCTCTTCCCAGGTGACCCTATTTTGGACCACCCCGATTTCGGAGACCCCCTATTTAAAAAAATGCGACCGAGGTTTCTTTATTGAGGGGGGCCCGTGTTTTTTAATAGGAGGACCGGATTACAGAAAATTGGGGGGGCAGGTCTCCAGCCTGAGTTTCTACCCCCATTAGAGAGACAGAGTAAGAGGATGTGCGTGTGTGCGTGTGTAAGGGTCTGAGTTCTTGTTGCGTACCTTGCTGTTCCTGTTGTTTGGGTTGTGGTTGCTGCTGTTGTTGCTGCTGCTGGTGTTGTTGTTGTTGCAGCTGTTGCAACTGGTGGTGGTGGTGGTGGTGGCGGCAGCGTTGCTGAGGATTTGCATTGCAGCATTAAGGCCAACACAGCCTGCTGAAAAGCCAACTACCCAAATCCTGTCAGGTGAGGTAAGGCTATTGTGATGTGCCGTATGCAATTATGTTTGCAATGATTTTCAAAACAAGCCGGCAAGCTTCCAGAGGAAAACAGCTCCCTTGGCTTCTACGCTTCTGTTGTCATGTCTAAAGCACAGGTCTGCGTAGGCTGCTGGGGCAGTTTGCTGCCGAGCTGATCTCAGAAAAAAACGCAAACACATCGTCCATAGTAGTCCTTCCAACCGCTTGAAAAAAGGCAAACGAAAAGGCAAACGTTCTATCTCCCGTCTTTCTCCCAATTGAAGATATTGAAGGCCAATTTCTCCAACGTTGAAGCGCCAACAAAAAATGTTGAAGCGCCAACAAAAAATACAAACAACGAGTTCCATGTCAGCCTCAACTGGTTTATCATGCTAAATCTGCACTCCAAAACCTCTTGAATCTAACCTCACAGAACCTCCTCAAACCCAATGAAACCTTCCGCACTTGGAAATGCTCGGAACCTCCCGGACCCAGACCCTTTCAAAAGGCATTGGGCCGTCACTAATCTACCAAAGCCATTGCCTTCGAAGACTAAAAACCTCCCACTGAGCTTCAAACCTTGGCTACCTTTCAGAACCCAATGAGAGCCCGCCCAAAGCACAGGTGTGTACTTGGAACCTGGCCAGATTTTCCGAGAACCAAGCTGGAGCCTTGCACTTAGCAACCTCTTAGAACCGCAGATTTCACTGTCTTTGATGTTAATGCATCTTGTATAACACCATATAATTACAAACAGTGATGCTTTACATCATTTACAGCAGCAACATGAGCATTTCCGGGAACAACAACTCCCAAACCGCCATCGTGCTCAAAATCTGACTTTAAGCCACTGCCCTATGCTCCATAACTTCGTTGATAAATGGGCAAACCATCTATCTGTCTAGCCTGTTGTTTGTCAGGTTTGCTGCAAACGTGCTTGTCATAAGATCTCAGTGGATTGGGGCGCCATTTTGTGTCGGGAGCCTGAGGTTCTGGTTGGCTGTTGGAGGCCCCAGACTCCAGAACACAAAACTAAATCGGGCGCACGTTTAGCATGATTGTGCGCATGTAAAAACACTGTGTCAAATGCCGGTGCTTTTTTGAAGGTTCCTGGCTTCGCAGTCTGCACATCTTTTCAGCTATGGACATCTGCGGATACCCGGCACAAGTTGGATTAGCTTCATGCCCACACCTACTCCCGGATTGCTCTGACTTGTGGGTGGGCAACTAGTTATACATATACTAATTACATAGGTAGTGACACTATAAATAATATGTAATAACCAACTATATATTCTTATATGTTCATTGTATTGTATTACATTATAAGCTATCTATATATAGCGTCTATTGTATACTGTAGTGTCATGTATTACATTAAATCGAATATTCTACTCTACTTTGACAGCACTTGGCCCTCAAAATAGTACCTTTTTGTGCTGACGCGCCATCTATTATGCAAACAACGCATAAATGCACTTTTTTCCCGTACGGACTCCGATCGGCTGAAAATTCATTAAAAAGGGAGGTGGTGCTCAGGGGAAAGTAGATGGCACTGGTTTTTGGTTTGTGGAAGGAGAGCGGACTGGTGAGCAAAGGAGTCGGCTTTTTCCCATGAGTCGGAGTGGAGAGTAGATGGCGCATTTTTTATGAGACCTAATGGAATTTTAGCCTTGCATGGTGAAAAAACCTACCAATTGAGCCATCTTCCAAACATGGGAGCATCCATGTCCAGCAAGCCGGGGGGCCATCTATATATAGAAAACATTGTGCCATGTACTCCCCGGATAGTGTAGTTGAAAATATATACTATATTAAATTATGCCTATATATTATATAACATGACATGATTCATACACACATCTCGCTCGCTCTCTGTGTATACCTGCGAGTGCACATTTAGAACGAGCACGGTCCGGAATGTACCATTGTTGAGTTGAAATGGATAGAAAGCTCCCTTTGGATAAGCTGCAGTCATACTGTTTTGAATGGAGAATGCCCCGAATCTCCAGTTCTGACGCACCATCACCATCGTCTTGGAAATCCAGGCTGGGAAATGTGAGTTCAAGAAGCACCCACGGGCGGAAGCGCTCAATGGACTTCATGGCACCAAGCATTGCAACCATGACCCCGAAACCACCAGATGCTCCTGCACCAAGTCTCCAAAAATCGAGGCGATCAACCTGAGCAAGCAACTGATCAACTGTCACTACTTTGACTTGTCGAGACTCAGGCTGAAATTGTCGAGAGTCTCCGAAGGACACCTGTGAGCCCCCATTGGCTTCAGCAGAGTCTTTCTTCTCCGGGAGGGCACCTTGGTGCTGACCCAGTGCAGCGTGGAACGTATCAACATTGTAAAGCTGTGCCAAGGCCAGGTTTGCATTGAGAAGCTGTAGATTCATCCTGTTCGGTTCCAACGCTAACACTCGCCCATGTTGAAGTTGCATGGCTAGAGGAATTGTCACAGCTCCGACATTTGCCCCCGCCTCTAGCACTCTAACATTGGGCCTGTTGAGATCAAGTTTCTCATAGATGCGTCTCTCGTGTGGCAACCATTCCCCACAAATCTCGAGAGTGCGCCCAACGGCAATATCAAAAATATTGTATAGCATCGGCCATCCGTGACGAGTAGGCACAAGACGATTAATCGGCTCTGCAAACCCGTGTGCAAAGCTCGGCTGTTCCCACTCTCTGGAAAAACATTTTCTTAACGCATCTTCTACGACTTTGCATGGTGTAGATTGGGTGTTGCCGGGCTTGCTTCTCCAGCAGCTCTCCGCTTGACGGAACTCTACCTCACAGAAGCTGGACCTTTTCCACTGCTCTTGATAAGTTCGTTGCTCTGCACTTTCACTGACTGTAGTGGATGGGACGGCGGGTAGCTCAGAATGCTTGTTGAGGAAGGGCTGCAGAACCTGGATCATTTGCTCTGCAACATGCCACGGTGAAAAAGCAGCTGCAAGGGCCACTCGAACTCGATTCCTTTCTGCAGCTGTGGGAGGTGAGCCCCAAATCTCCAGTAAAGCTTCCACTGCTGCTGCCCCATCTGGAGGTGTCCAGGAGCCTGGACGATCACTGCGGCCTCCACTTGGGGATTGTCTCGGAGTCGGAAGGAGAACCCTCCCAAGCAGGACATTCTCAGCCATGGCTGTGGCGCCATTCACCACAACAGGAGTGCCACATGCCTGTGCTTCAAGCACAGGTAGTCCAAAACCTTCTGCACGGCTTAGCTGTAGCAAAACATCGCTTGCACTGTAGAGGTTGCGCAACATCTCCGGGGATAGGTTCTCCTGACTGCTAGATGCTCCCCCCTGCCGTTCCACAGACAAACCGGCCTCTCTGAGGAGAGATGGAATGTCAACTGCGCCATGTAAATCGGAATGAACGTGCAGGTGTGCAGTGGAGACACAGGGAGAAGTACATATTTGCGAGAGTCGTGCCTTGAAGCGGGCAAATGCCCTGATGGCAGCCCGATGAGATTTGCGATTTGCTTCCGAGCTTGGCGGGGGTGGGTTTCGTCCAACCAATAGAACAACAAATGCATTCATTGGGATCCCAAATGACTGTCGAAGCTCTTTGCGTGACTGACTCTCAAAGGCCAGGGGCCCTTCTCCAAATGCAGGGTTCAATGCATGTGGAATGTGGCCCAGCAAAGGGGGGAGCCAGCGTGCTAGGACTTGGCCGCGTTGTGTGCCAGTCACAGTGCTCACAGCCAGGCTTGCCAAAGCCCTTTCATAGACACCGCGGCCCCACAGCGACATAGCTATAACTCCGCTAAACATCTCTAGCGCAGCGCCAGAACGATCAGGCCTCTCTGGATCATCACTGAGCAAGGGGTCGAACAGTATGGGCAGCCAAGCGACCATCGGCGGCAAACATGCATTGCGCACATCGGTGGGAGGGGGCCCCAGCCACCAAGCATCGTGCAAATGCAGGAGCACATCAGGCTTTCGGAAGGAGCAAAGCAAGCCCTTTGCAGTGCATTTTTGTGACTCTGAAGAGAAGAGCTCTATGGCTCTAGTGATCTCCAGCCACCCCAAGCCGTCTTCATACCCAGTCGGTGGTGCTACCCTTGAAGTGACAATCGGAACACCTGGTAGCAAAGCACGAGGGTCCCCACCAGCATGGCTCAAGGCTTCAGCTCTGAGACCCTTGCGGCTCAGAAGCGCCTCTAAGTCCTTACAAGGACCTTCCCCTCTATGACGCAAATTCCATGCGAGAAGCTGGACGTGCCAATTTCTCGACTGCAGTTGTGCCACTAGAAGTTGGACTTGGCCTCCGTACCCAGTGCGGCTTACTGGATGAAGTGAAGATAGGAGCACAGATGGAGCAAACTCCGAGTGTGCTGAAGTGGCTGTTGACAAGCAAATGGCCAGGACAGTGAAACGTTTTTCAGAGATCATATTCTTGGGCCAAAGTACTGTAAGCTACGTGTTGTGTCCAACATGTTTTCTCAGGTTTGGTGGATCAGCGGCTTGCCACCATAAGAGCATAAGTGTTGTCTTCAAGGTTCCCGTCCTTGCGCATGTCGATAAGCTGCTGCGCTAGCATGCCAGTCTGGCTGCGAAGGAGTTTCCTGCCCACATATCCGATACATTTCTGAATCTGCAATCCACAAACCGCATTAGCAAAGCATGCAAGCTGCAAGATTTAAAAAAAATCCCCGAGCAGGTGATCTCAGGAAGTTGGAAAGGTCCCGACAATGCTGCCCAAAGCAAGATGCCATGTGATTCTGATTTATGGAATATTAAGTTACACTAAAATAAGAATCAATCTAGGAACCAAATCTCAATCATGGAAGGAATTCTTCAACACAGCTCCCGCCACTCTCTCAGGTGCTGGGAGTTTCAAGCCTGAACTCTTCTGCTACATAAGCTATTAAAGCCGCCTTTCCATCACCCAAAAAATCATTAATATACGTTAATCAAGTTATAACCAAAACAACATGGGCCAAGGAGCCATTGTGTCATCATCAGGTCAACTTGCTTCTGGTCCTTGGGATACGCAAACGTGCGTGGTGTACAACGAATATGGTGGTGAAGGTGTGCGTGCATGCAGCTGTGAGCAATTCGAACACTTACGTGGAAAGTTCGTGAGCGCGCCTGGATGAGGTGATGAGCTTTCTCAGTGGTTGCGTGTAGGCAGTGTGTTTCAGGCCCAAACTGGTGGTATCACAAAGCCTTGCGACCGACTACAATCTCGTTCTTTCTGCGACTGTGTTTGTCAACCTGGATATGTCACAGGCACCCGATCTCCACACCTTGTTTGATCTGCAATTGGGGGGATGGCGGCGCACACCCCGTCGTTTCCTTCTCTGCCTTAGCATGCCAGCTTCCACCTGCACAACCGTTGAATCTTTGGCTCTAGCGCGGGCAGGGCGAAGCTTCAGGTAACCATAGGTAACCTATATACCACACTCAAACTCTAGTGCCCGAACAATGACAAAAACTGGCGAGTCATTGAACCATGATCGCATGTGCTGCACAAGGATGCCAACTAGTCAACTAGCATATAAAATTTAATGCACATGCTGCATGCTGCACAATTGACGTTGGTGAAAATCAATTGGCGCAACAAAATTGTTCAAAAGTGGCGCAAAGGATATGAAGTTAATTGTCGCAACACTGCACGAACGAGATTAAACACCCTCACAGCTAGCAATGGACACATGACTGTCATTCAACGTGACTGGACTGTGACTTCTGATATCCAACGCCCAAATTTAGCTAAGTGTCGACAGACTCCAGTTCCTGAACCCACTCCAGGTGCTGGCGTGCCAAATCCGCAGCTGCTACAGAAACAAAGGACGTTGCGCATCCTGCTACAGCAAAAAAAGAAAGGGCTGAACATGGCTGAACCAGTTTGATGGTGACTGATCAAAATGTTTCTTCATGATGTTTGCAGAAGCTTTGGACAACAACCAAAACATCATGCAGCTGGCCTGACATTCATGTCATCTAAGGGCATGTGCCAGAAACGAGTCGCATGGACGGTTGCATTCAGAAACTCTATGGCTGTAGTCAGAACAGGCATTCGGAAACCGCAGGATTCTATTCGGAAACCAAGTTTCACGCCAGCTATTGCCCCCGCCGACACTGGAGAACGCATCAACAGTCCGGTCCACGCAAGTACCCACCAAAGTCCATCTCCCCTGCCCCCCCCATGCCAAAGAACACATCTGTCCACTCAACGATCCACCAAAGTTTATTGCCCCTGCCAGCCACACCCCCGACCCCGTCCCGCCCCTTCATGCCAAAGAACACATCAGCAGGTCCACGCAACTATCCACCAAAGTTTAAGACCCCCCTGCCATCCCCTGGGCCTTTATTCATCGAAGTAACTTGTCTGAATGCAACGAACTACAGTAGTTTCTGAATACAACGAACATAGCTTCGAAACGTGAATCCCAGACTTTCTGAATACAACAAGTGTCTAGGTATTTACAACGCAAATTCTGAATGCGAGTTTGCTTCCAATTCGTCCGGGGCTGCCGTTGTGGTGATGTGGAGGAGCCCGACGTCGCCGACATCATTTGGCGGGTGGCGAGCGGGAGGGGGACCAGGTGTTGGATGAGGGCCGTTTTGCAGAGCAGGGCTGCATGCGTGCAGCAGGCTGGCCTTGGCATTGGGTGGCAAGGGCACTTCTCCTGAGTGGCTGGGCTGCGGTCACAAGGTTTTTGGTGTTTTTTTGGTCATGGTGTGGGCAACACGACCAAGATCCTCAGCTACATGGGCAACAATTCGTTCCTCCTTGCAAGGGTCCCAAAACGATGCGCTTGAGCCCCTGCTTGCTTGCGTTGAAGGGGCAGGCTAGCGTCACTGCCCGTAACCTTCAGAGTGATGCAGTGAGCAAGCCTGGCGGCATTGGCTTTCCTTTCAACGCGCTCGAGGCTTTGAGCTTCCTCCATCGCCGTCGCCAGTCGGGAGAGTTGATGGAACGCCTCATCATGCATGCATGCGCGCGAGCTCATCGAGGAGTGATGGAAGAGAAAGACTCCACCCTTAGTTGTTGACCGTTTCTTGGTGGGGGCTACATTTTGGATCACGCTGAGCTGATGCTCAAGGACCTGCGATTGGCAGTCGCTGTGGCTCTGTGGGTCCCAGCCTTCGTGTTCGCAAGTTCAATAATGAGCCTTCAAATGATCGAAAAGAAAGAGCCAGGTAGTGATAGTGCGGATCTTCTGCGTGAGATTATACTCGAGTTCATCCTCCTCACTACAAACAGGTATCAGCCACCAATCTGGGCCGGCTCAGTCAACATGATTCCTTTTAATGATTTTTAATGTGTTCCGGGGAGCAGTGGATTGTAAGTCGTTGGGGCAAGTCACCACTTCAGTTCAAGGCGTGATGAATCCTCTACCTCCGACTTTGTTGGCCCAGTTGATCGCAGTGAGGTTTGCTCATCAGTTGATCTGGAGCATGATGAGCAAAAACACATGGAGCACACACGACCACTCCAACTACATCATCAAGAATCAAGGCGACGCGGGCCCTGGAGGTCCTGGAGGTCGAGCGCGCACTGCGACGAGCACCAGGAGCAACAAGAAGATCGTCAGAGCTACAATGCAGCTACAAGTACCGCCCGCCCGCATCCGAGAACAACAAAGGGGGCAGCATGTTTGCGGAACCCGGCAAACCAGGCAACATCTTGGCGCCTCAAAATAGCACATCATTTGCAGGACCTCTTGCCTCCCAACTCTTCCACTAGTAGCGTCCTTGTTCCTATGTTCCGGTGGGAGGGTGAACCAATATGGTGAAAAGCGCACGGACGATTGCAGAAACTGACCGTCAAGCAGGAGATGGCCACGGGCGGGGGTGGGTCCTACAGCTCGAACGGCGGGGGTGGCAAAGATGGGATTGAAACCAACCGCATGAAGAAAATGTTGGGTGCGATTGAAAAAATGTTCGTCGAAACTGCCTTTGACACGCGTCACTCGGATATCTTGCCTCAGGATCGGCACAAAGACCACCAACTCCTTTTTCGGTGCCAGGACCACACTGTTACCGTCGGTGGGCGTCACGAAGGACAAAGGAAACAAGGCGCTTTTAAACGTCATGACCAGCAACGAAGCGCCTCTCAAGCAAGATCCGGTGTGGGCAACATCGAGCGAGTCAGAGGAAGAACAATCCGAAGTCAAGGCACAGAGTAGGCATAGGGCGCAGGCAGGGGCGTCGAAACTCACTCTTGGACTCTTCATTTACCGATTCGATCGCTGAGTCATTTTTGTCCTTCTTCCCTTCGTTGAGGTGCACCTGTGTACACCAGAAAGGCGCCGTGCGCATGTCAATGAACACGAAACCATACGCAACCCTTTTCAAAAAACTATTTCAAAGATCCGGTATGTTTGTCTGTCGAGCTGTCGAACTTTGCGAAAATAGTGCATTGTTTCATTCGGGCCGCGCAGTCTAGCATTGCTGGTGGTACGGTGCTGGAAACTGTATTGGGCACGCTGTTTCCGGCGCAGACGCAAAGCACATTGAAACCCGAACATCATTCTTGCAAGCCCCATTTTTCCCCGGCGAAAATGCACCAAACTCATCCTGCACGGCTGTGTTCACGAACTCCAGGAGTTGAGAAGGTCTCATCAACAAATGGCGAGTTGAAGGCCTTTGACAAAAATTGCTCTTTCTGAAATTGACGGCGTCCAGAAAATACATTGAACAACTCAAGCTAGACGACAGAGTGGCCCGACAGCACAGCAGGACTTTGATATTTAAAGTATATACTTTAACGGATGTTTGGAGATTGGACATTATACAGAACACAGTGAAGTGAGCCTGTATAAATTATACCGGCTCACTTCACTGTGTTCTTCTACAAAAAATGAAAATGATGGTGCAAACTGATGATGAAAATGTCAAGCCTGATGACACTATAAATCTGAACAAGCCTGGTTTGGAGAAATCCCACCCACTCGAAAGGTTGAAGGCGTCCTGCTCCAAACCTCCACACAACTATGCCGGGAAGGATGGCCACAAGATATGAGATGAAGTTCATAAGAAACCCATGCGTGGACAAGCAATGAGATAGTTTGCAGCTAGGCTACAACCGATATTTCAAAGTTCCATCGCATCTACTTCTGTGGTTGCACAACTTGCAACGCACTAATTAAGTGTAATTACATCCTCTGGATCCTCTGGCTGAAGCCTGAATCGTATCCATTGACCTGCGCCACTGATTCCAGCTTAGGCTGAGCTGGTGCAACACCCTATTATTAAACTCACTGGAGGACGCTTGAAGGCCAGGTGCGTCTGCTGCAACCCAAACCTTGGAGGGCATATGGCAGCTGGCGGCATACCATGGTGGTTCTTTGGCTGGAGTCTGAGAGCCACCGACCAGAGCGATCGTGCACGTGCCAGCCTGTTGTGAAGCCTCGGGCTAGCAACGCTTGATGAGCATTTGCGCCCCGGCTTAAGGCTGCACGAAGTTCTGCGTCAGAGACTGCGGGCACGGCAGCGCAGCGTGCCCTTTTGCTGCCACTTTTCCAGCTAGGTCGTAGGCGACCTGGGGAGGACCCTTTGATTCAGGATAGGATCCCGCCAGCCGCTAGCCTTGAGCAAGTTATGATGCTGCTGCTGCTGCTCAGGACAAAAAAGAGGAGGAGGGTGATGGTGACGAATCGATGACCATGAAGCTGATGATCATGAAGGTGATGATCGTGCAGGTGATGATGTGGAAGATGAATGAAGCTGATGAAAGTGATGATGCGGGTCTATATGAAGCTGATTTTTCTTTACGGAGAACCCTTCGCAGGAGCTTTCGGGGATAGCAGCTGCAATGGCAAAGTGCCCCGCAATACGGCTCGCGCCATCAGTTTGGAAAGACTGGTTTGCATCGATGGCGCCAGGACTTTCCTTAGGCAGGGACGTCAAAGCAAGCCCATGTTAGACGCAAGTGCGCAGCAATATGCTAGACCGAAGTGCGCAGCAACTACAAAAGTCAGTCACCACCCAAGTGAGCTACATTCAAGAATAATCATCCCACAACGCCTGTTTGTTTCGCGAACTTGAAGGATCAGCATCATAAAGGGCCACAACTTGCACGCGGTTGCAGGCAACAAACAAAGAGAAATACAAAAGCGAGTGTTGCAGGACAGAAGTTGCAACAATTTCCAAGCAAGTGTCTCTAATCGCAGACCTGGATCTAGACCAACGTCAACGTGAGACGACAGAGGTGAACAAAAGTAAGCTAGGCTATGATAAGTTAGCTAGGCTAATGACATTGACATAGAGATTGTGGACCATTGCGATTAAGTCATCAGTCAGTAGACAAAGATGCCAAATGTAGTGCACAGCAGGATGACATAGGAGTTGTGGACGAACTGCCAGTACTAGTACATAATCAAACAAAACATAAAATAGAATACCGTGCCCAAGGAGAAATATGACTGATGAAAGCTTCATGTCATGACTTAGGCACGCTCCCTGAGCTTTTTCTCCCTGCCTGAGCTATGTTATATATATATATGGTGTCTTGCCGCCGAACTTGCCGCCCCAGTTCAGTTGTTCATTCTTCTCAATCATAAGTGTATACCCTGTAAGTAAGCACATTTGCATATATAGATGCATGCTACCCCCCAAAGATCGGTGTGCAGTTTCAAGGCGGGATATGTACAAGTGTGGTTCCAGGCCTATATGAATGAAGATAATAGAAATGCATATTTCCATTATTCCTACAGGTGAGGGATCAGAGACTTTGGAACCACATATTAAGGAAGGAAACTGAAGGGAAGAAAGAGACAGCAGAAACACACAAAAGAACTTAATAGGCACTGTTTATTCTATCTTCTCCACGCATTTTCCTTGCAATCTTTTCTGCTCTTGCTCTTAGAGAAATGATATGGTGTAGATAGATTTTTAAAAAGCATATGTAGAAATAGTGATTATGTACATGTACATTTTCTTATAATAACATATTGGAGTTTCTCTAATAGAAACAACGGAAACAAGAAAATCATAACATGACCCAATAAAAGGCCGGAAAACTCGTAATACGAATCTATTTGTTGGATCATGATCATGAGTGCTTATCAGAAAATGCTTATATACCAAAGCCATATACATATTTCCATAAAGCAAGACATAAGAAATCAAATAAGCATCAACAAAGCAGCAAAACCAAGGGTCCAAGCTGCAAACACCAAATAAAAGAAAGCAAGGGAGCAAGGAAGGAGGAGGGTCAGTGCGCTGCTGCACTTGGGCAGCAGGCTGGCCTACAAAGTCAAGACAACCCCAAGAATGAAACAGTTATATACATTGTATTGGCTCAATTTAACATATATATATATATAATTGTTTGGAAGGGGCCTGTTGTGAGCGATAGAAAATTGTGACAAATTGCACATTTTGCCAATCCTAAATGAAATGAACCTAGAAATGAACAGATTGCACTGGTAAGCAAATTTGTTCATTCAACTATGTACTAAAACATAACGTAAATCCATAAGATCAAGTGTTTACTAAAAAGTCCTTGGATGTACTCTAGTTCCATGCAACCCCCACGCAAAACCATATTCCTTGCTTTTAGGCTCATCTTGTGAATTGTGTTGCTCTTATTACCTGTGTTGAATGCTTGATGTCGCGCGATGCTTGCGGCGGCAATAACAATTTGCCGATTGCATACGCAGCCACAACATCCACAATACAAGACCTCATGCATCCAAGCTGAAGCCCTAAAGGGCACATGATATGAACTGCCAAGCAGCTCCGAAATGACCAGCTTGGGCCGTTGTCTCAGATAGGAAGGAATCTGCACATGTCTCCTCAGGCCATCTAGCTCGGCACAGCAGATTGTGCGCGTGGGCCAAGGCGCTACTGTGTCTGATTTATTGGTTGCTACTATTTGACATCCCGTAGTGTCCTCCATTATTGGTGCAGTGGCTTCAGGTGATGCTGTCATCTTGTGGCATTTTGGACCTTGATGAAAGGCTCTCGCAGTTCGCAGTGAATGACAGTTATAAAGCCCAGATCCAAATAAGCAAGCATGACATAGTGTGACAACAGGTCCGGGAAAACAAATGGTCGTAGAAGACGAGCAGCTTCCTGGTGGAAGGTTTCCAGCAATATTTGCATCGCTTTGATCCTGGAACCCAATGTGACGGCCGGTGAAATCTATTCGTCAGTACTGGCAATTCTGAAACTCAATGCTCATGATTTGAGCAATATCCGGCTGGTAGCCTTGTCCTCCTCTATGCTGAAAGGCCCACAATGCTCAGCTGGCGTTGCTGCAAAGCCTTGCCAGGCCAGTGCGGATCGATTGCTCTATATCCTTCTCTCCATCTACATATCTACCATCTATAGATATGATATGGCAATCCCCATGAACTTGATCTTTCCACTCCTGTGCTATTACTCCCCCTATTGTTTTTTTAATATAGGTGGGCGTTGGGCAATGCAAAAAAGAGACAGCATCGGAGAAGTATGTATGTGTATATCGGGGTATTTGTATATATACCCCATTACCAGTACCAGTAACAGCGGTTCTCTAAAACAGTGATATCTTTTACTAACTATTAGCAGTAATGGGCTACACCCTATACATATATATATATATATACTGTATGCAAAACTGCGGACGGCGGCCTATTTCCTCACACCTAGGGGGGTGCTTGGGCACAAGAGGATCAGTGGATGGACCACGATGTCGTGACATTTGCACGGGTCCCAAACTAGAAAATTAGCAGTCTTTCCAGGAACGATCCGATACGAGTCTTTCGTTGTATGTTGTGCACGCATGGTCCAGTGGGTTCAGTCCTTCTCGACGTCGAACCTTCTCGGACTTGCCATCTCCCTCACAGGTAATGCGAAAACGAAAACCGAGGGTCGTGTACATCACTGCTTGATGCTTTTCAGAGCATTTGGTGAGGCTGTTGGCGATCATTGCACCACCATGTACCCACATCAGCTTTGTGTTGCACTCTTCAAGGTTGTCACGCAGCGAGATTGCCTCAATGTCAGCTCTCTTTTCTGCTCCCTTGATCACCACTGTAGGTCGATGAACTTTGTCGTACAGGTTTCTGGAGTCTGTGATTTGAAGTGCTGGTATGTATCTTGCAGCTTCATTTGGAAGGCGTGGATCAAGTGGTTGACCACACATCTCACTCCAAAGAACTCGTAGGTAAAGAAGGTCATCTTCTGCTTCGGTGTTGGCTAAGGTCTCTGCACAGGCTGGGCTTCTGCATACCCGCTCAATTTTTGAGCTCCTCCAGTGTATTGGTGAGATGTTTCTTTCGAGGCCCTTTGCTAGTCCCTCATCACTCATACCAATAAACACACCAGCTGTTGAGTCTTTGCCGTTCGGCCTGTTTGCCCATGCTGCGTCCGCCCAAGCTACCATGTAGAGTTGCGCTTCCTTGTCAAAACTGTGGATCCTATATTCCTGATGTTTCCACTTTTTCACAGAACGAACCAACGCATTTGTCTTGTTGATATCGTTTCTACTGTTGCAACTGGAATCTCGGAAATCAAGAAATTGGTGTCCACAGAAAATAAAAAGCAGGTTTGTCCACATAGCCATGAAATGCTTCCCAACACCCCTCTCAAACAGCTCTTCTCAGAGTCGCTAGCGGCTAATTGAGGTTGTCGTGCTCGATCTCGATTGATGTGGATTTCTTCAATCTCTTCTATGAACCTTTGTTGGTTGAGAGTGGTGCTGAAGTCCTCATGTTGGGTCACCAGAATGCCACACTGTTCAAACTGTTGTTCTTCCCAGGTTCCCCAAGAGAAAGATTGCCGGAGTGCTTCCATCAACCTTTTGTGAACTGGATTGTTCTTGTGGCCACCAAAAACAAAATCGTCCACATGACCATGTATGATAGATTGCACTTCCTGTTGCTCATCAACGTACACCCAACAACATGGCTCGGTGATCAACCGACGAAATCCCAAGCTTTCCATGGTTGTGCAAACTGACCGATACCACTGTAGCGGTGCTTGAACCAAACCATATGCTGCTTTTGTCAACTGCATGGGAGTGTCATCGGCTACCCCCATTTCTTGGCAAATTTCTTTGACAGTCGACACCAGATTGCCTCCTCCATGTCTTGACCCTGAAGGAAGGCTTCACTGACGTCCCCCTTCACGATGTGCAATAGGCCTCCTTGGCCTCAGCATCCATGCCCTCCAAGACATCGGAGTGGTCATCAGCCATGAGAGCTTCCAGCTCTGCTTCATCATCTTCAGCTAACATCGCACTTCCGCCTTTGAGGCGGTCGCGACGAAGAAGATCCTCATCGCTCCATTGCTCACGAAGAGCACGTCCAACGGAGGTCACCGAGAATTCACCTCGCAAGGCTGCAAGGACATTGGCCCGTTCCTGAGTGTCCAGGCCTGATCGGTGCAGGAGCAAGAAGCCTGCCAAGAACTCTGGGATGAAGATTTCCGAGGAGGTGTCCCAAGTTGAAGGGGGCTCAAACTCAGGGGTCTTCCAGGAGTGGTGCGACCTACGCGACCAATCCCAACCCTCATGATGATCCCACCAACCATGATGAGCCTCCTGCCACACACCATCATCTTCATCATCTTCCCGAAGAAGACCATTGTCCATAAATGGAGTACCCACTTGTGACTGGCTGTGTAGTGAACGTGGTGCAGCCTGATGCCCCTCACTCTTCACACAGCCACCATGTTCACTGCCAATGGTTGGGGTACCTTGATACCATGACCTCGGCTTCGACTGAGCTCCGAACTCCTTTTGGACCTTGCGAAGGCTTTGCGAGGCCTCCCAAAGTGCTTCCTCGTATCCAGCTGGTCATCGTCTCCTGCTTCTTCCGCTGGAGGTTGTAGAAGAAGCGCATGACGAACCGAGAGGCTTCGGGAAGGCTCGGCCGAGCAATCGTGGCCTCCAGGTGGTCCAGAAGGGTGTACACCCCCC
>CAXAMN010010102.1:101047-131118 GCA_963970005.1 Durusdinium trenchii
ACACATACAGAGACAACACACACCGAGACAACAATACATATAGAGACAACACACACCGAGACAACACAGACAGAGATCACACAGACAGAGACACACACACAGAGATCACACACACAGAGACCACACTCTGACATTGGTTTTCAGTTAGCTCAGGTCCCAAGCTGAGAAGGAAGGTGAAAGAACGGAAAGGTGCATGAGTCCGCAGAAAAGTATTGTTTAACACAAGTTTCACGACAAGCGCATGTGGAAGCGGCGTTCAGCAGCTGCAGTGCGGTGGGAAACCTGTTTATGGGGAAGGATCACATGAAACACCATGAATCAAACCAAAAGAGTGGACAGCGTGTGCAAAAGTTCATTGAGCAGGTACACAATGCGGCGTCCCGCATTGCTTCAACACGAGCTGACAGCGTCTTCGTTGGGCAGCGTCTGTCACTCGTGCATTGCCCCCCTGCATTAGTGGAAAAAGGAACCCGTAGGAACAGGGGTTGACACACACACAGGTAGCCGAAGTCGGCGCAGGCATATGAAAAGGTGACGTCGTCTGCATTTTTCTCAAAAAACGCCGGCATGCTGTTGGATCATGTCCTTTTTGGACGTACAGCCGGATAAGCTCTTCAGCCGCTGCCGCTGCGGTGTTGGGTGGAAAGGTGTATGTGTATATTGCGTGGAGTCTGGAAGCTAAGCCGGAAAGAGCCAAGCGCTGGCTACCGGCGCTGGTGGGATCCCTGATTTTCCAGGGTTGCGTGGGTTGGATGTAGGTGATGTTGCGTTGTGGTAGATCTATGTTGAAGCCCAGGAGGTGAAAGTCATCGACTGTTTCCAGTTCCACTGGATCGCCAAAGAAGTTGTGGTGAATGAGAGTCTGTATGGCTGGGTAGGAGAGGAAGTGTTCGTTGCGCACGATAAAGCGGTTGTCGACTTATCTGTAGTAAGTAAAATGGAGGGCTGTGTGCTGGAGAAAGTTGTTGTGGAGCTGGTGCCAGGAGTGTTCAATGAGGGTGATGGCAACATTGCAAAGGGCAGGAGAGAGTTGGGAGCCAATCCCAGCCACTCGGATTTGTTTGTAGGTGTTGTTGCATGCCCGGAAAATGCAAGTGTTGAGTGCAAAGGCCACAATAGTGGTGATGTCGGATGTATGGAGAGTGCGTTGGGTGGGGTGTTTGGTGTGGTGTCTGCCAACGTGGGAGTGATGGAAGGGGTTGCCAGTGGCTTTGGTATCAACTGTCAAGGTGTGTGTAGTGTTTTGGTGCTGCCATTGTTGAATCATAGAGTGAACTGCGTCAATGAGGCGGTGTTGGGGCACTGAGTTGAAGAAGCCCACAAGGTCATCGTTGGTCGCGTGAAGCGGGATGTCGGCCGGTGTGTGGGCAAGGTAGCAGTGGAAGTGGCGCCATAGTTGTGGGATGGACAGTTGGCCTGGATGTTGTGGGAAGAGGTGTTGCAAGATGATGTCGAGTGCTCGACTGGTGATGCGTAAGAAGTTGCCACTCACGGAGTGGAAATACGAGATAATGGTGCGTCCTTTCTGCCACTGCTTCTTGGCCTTGAGGTGGACAATGCCGTATGGGATGGTGAAATCCTTTCTGAATCCCCATTTGTATCGGGAGCGAAGGCTGGCCGGTATGGTGGCGGAAAGGTGGTCATGGATGTTTGATGAATTGAGATGCAGTGGGACTCTGTGGCGATACACACTTAGATGGTTGCTCGCAAGGGCTAGGATCAGAATGAAGTCCCCCTTGACTTGAATGAACTGAATGGCGCAGGAACCGCAAGGTGAAAAGTCCGTTCATTTGAAGGTGTTGTAACAAGTTTTCCTCAGCGCATTAGACCTTTAATGCACAACACCGCATTGGACAGCTTGAAAACCGTTCAAACATATGTAGCAGGTACGTCAGTTCCGCGTCCGGAACTGATATCCTCACCGGGTATTGCCAGCTTCGTTGGTGGAGAAGCAATACCGGTGTCTCCACCCCCTGCTGCTGTACAATTGAAAAATGCTGACCGAAATGATGAGGTGCTGATGAAGTCTCAAAACCTGTGGGACAAGGAAAGTGGAAAGCCTTAGGAACAGGTGGTGACACACACTCTGACATGGGTTTTCAGTTACACTCAATTCCCAGGTAAAATGGCGATGGAACGGCAAGGTGGCAGAGAGGTATTGTTTAACAAAGGTTGGTGCACATCTGCAGCTCACAAGATCGGCGGTGTCAAACGTCGGCGCGGCGCAGCTGCTGGGGAAGAGTAGGTTTGGGGGAAGTATCATGAACCACCATGGAAACAAAAAAGGAGATTGGACAGCTTGTGCAAAAGTTGTGGCAGGTACACACCAAAGCGTCCTCTGGTGCTTCCCCTGTCACATCCCAGCTTCGTTGGGCCAGGTTGGATGTGACAGGCCTGGCCCCCCTGCTTGTGAAACATTGGTGATTGTGAAGGTGGTGGCGAACCCTTCGGCACAGGGGTTGACACACACACACAGATCGCCGTAATCGGCGCTTTTTCTTTTCAAAAACCGGCTGCAAGCAATTGGGTTGTGTCCTTTTTGGACGTAGAGCTTCACTAGCTCAGTGGCAGCAGCGTCGGCGCTTGAAGGTGGAAAGGTGTATTTATGGATGGTGTGAAGTCTGGATTGGAGGCCTGACAGAGCCAAGCGCTGGCTCCCGGCGCTGGTTGCATCCCTGATTTTCCAGGGTTGTAGAGGTTGAATGTAGGTGATAGTACGTTGTTGTAGGTCAATGTTGAAGCCCAGGAATTGGAAATCGTCAACTGGTTCAAGTTCCACTGGGTCTCCAAAGAAGTTGTGATGGATGAGGGTTTGAATGGCTGGGTGGTGGAGGAAGTGTTCGTTGTGGACAATGAATCTGTTGTCAACATATCGGTAGTATGTAAAGTGCAGGTCGGTGTGTTGGAGTAGATTGTTGTGGATCTGGTGCCAGGAGTGTTCAATGAGGGTGATGGCGACGTTGCATAGGGCTGGAGAGAGTTGGGATCCAATCCCAGCCCCTCGGATTTGTTTGTACGTGTTATTGCATGCCCGGAAAATGCAGGTGTCGAGTGCGTAGGCGACAATGGTGGGAATGTCGGAGGTCTGGATGGTACGTTGTGTGGGGTGTTTTTGGTGATGTCGGTCGATGTGGGAGTGGTGGAAGGGGTTGCCTGTTGCTTGAACGTCCACTGTGAGGGTGTGTGTGGATTGTTGTGTTTGCCATTGGTGAATCATGGAGTGGACTGCGTCTATAAGACGATGCTGGGGAACCGAGTTGAAGAATCCCACCAGATCGTCGTTGGTGGCGTACAGTGAGATGTCTGCTGGGGTTTGGGTGAGGTAGCAGTGGATATGGCGCCAGAGTTGCGGGATGGAAAGCTGGCCTGGGTGCTGTGGGTAGAGGTGTTGGAGAATGATGTCAAGAGCACGGCTGGTGATGCGTAGGAGGTTGCCACTGAGTGGGTGGAAGTAAGAGATAATGGTGCGGCCTTTCTGCCACTGCTTTTTCTCTTTGAGGTGGACCACACCATATGGGATGTTGAAGTCTTTGCGGAAGCCCCACTTGTAGCGGGTACGTAGTATGGGGGGAACAGTGGCTTTGAGATGGTCGTGGATGTTGGCGACTGTAAGGGATGGAAGTGGTTCAAAAAGTTCGGGAGATTGCCATGTGTTGAGGGCGCCGGTGAAATACTGGCGAGGGCAGAACAGGCGGAGTTGTTGTAGTTCGTGGTCAGCATGGTGAAGTACTGTGTGTGGGCCGAGATATTCTTGAAGCTGACGGAGTAGGCGAGCTGTAAATCGGGGTTGTTGTTTGAGATGAGTGTTGTGGAGGCGACATTGGTGCTCTAGAAAAGGTTCCAAATGTTGTGTAAGGGATGGTGGAAGTCCTTGGAGCTTGAGCCATTTTGTGTAGGCCGTTTGGAAAGTGAGGAAATAACGTGCCTTGCTGGGATAGTAGGCGCTGTTCATGTTGGCGTTGAGAAAATGTTGAGGTGTGGTGGGAAATGTAGTTGGTCCAGTGTAAGAATGTAGTGGCCGTTGGTGGTCGGCGTGTCTGGATCTTGGAGGAGACTGCGAAGGTGGTTGCGTGCGCATGGTAGGTCTGCTGGATCAGGTGGCGATGGGAGAGTGTCCTCCCATGTGCGGTGGTTGTGGAGCTGGGATCGAAGGGTCTTGTGGGCTGCTTCACGGAGGCGATGAGACGGGAGGTGGAGGGGAATGGCCAAGTGTTTGTGTTGCTGAATGGTGGTGCGGAGCCACTGTTGGCAGTGTTTTGTGAAGTCGTCGTGCGCCAGGAAAGGCACTGTGAGCGGGATGTTTGGTTTGGGTGGTGTAAGATTGCGGAGGGCTTTGTTGATGATGTGGAGAGCTCTGCTGCGGCCTGGTTCTTCGAGATTGGCGGCCATGCGCCTGATGGTGTAGACTTCTAGGTCTGTATGGCGACCGCTGCGCAGTTGTTTTGCTGCTTCAAAGGAGGGTGCCGTGTGTTTGGTGAGGTTGCGGAGGAGTGTGAGAGCGTGGTGTTTGGTGGAAGTGTAAAGGTGTGGTTCTCTGATGGTCTGTTGGCGTAGTCGTGGTCGTCGAAAGAGACGTTTGTGAGTGGCGAATCTGGAGTAAAAATGCGCTCGATGTTTGGTGAATTGCCAACCTTGGGCTTTGAGCTTGAGGTAGTGTGAGATGAAGGGCCAGTTGAGTGTAGGCATCCAGTTGGCAATGTGATAGTGTTCTTGGACCCAGGCTTGATCGTAAGTGTCGTGGGATGTGAGCTGAATGGTGGTGAAGTGGTGAATGTTGCTGTGGGAATGCCAATAGCGTAAGGAGAGTTCTGCTGAAACTGGGGTATTGTTCTGGAGTTGCTTGAGCTTGGCTCTGCGGTTGTGTTCTCTGTGTGGAATGCCAATGGCTGTGGAGCCGACGTAAAAGTGGCCATGCTGGTGGTAACAACGATGTGGTGGAGTGGGGTTGAAGTAGAGTTTGACGTAAACGGAGTTCTGGGAGAGAAAGTTGTGGTAGTGGTAGGTATGTGGAAGGATATGGAGCTGGCGGAAGCGGTTGCGCCACTGTTGAGATCGGTGTGTTGTGGATGGATATGCAAAGAGTAGTGTGATGTGGATGAGGCCGGTCGCAAAGATGGCCTCTGCTCGTTCAATGTATTGGGCGCGATGGATCAAAATGGATAAGGTGCGGTGGAGGTGAAAGAGGTGTTGCATGGTGGTATGGCTGGGTTGCTGCTGGCTGAGAATAGCGAGTCAGCAGCCAATGGCTGCACCTACGCTGACCAGGTGTTGCAGGCTGCGGTTAACGCGACCGAGAGGGAGGCCATAGCGAGTGGCTGCCTCCTTCAATTGTTGCGTGGTCACCTTGCTTGTTTGGAGCAGGCGTAGGATTTCGTTGGTCTGACTCTTGGACTGTTGGGTCAAAAGTGGTGACCCAGCGCTGGATGTCGGCGTTCGTCCAGCTGTCAGGGACGTCGTCCTTCAGGGATGGGTGTGGAGGTTGCAGGACGTCAGCCAGGACGGGGGGCTTGTGTGCCGGTGGGGTCGGTGGGTGGGGTGGGTCCCCAGAGCCTGTGGTGTGGCTGGTGCCCTTCATGGGGGTGAGGGGATTGCCCAAGTTGTGAAGCTTCTGTTTTGCTCGGGCAAGCTCGTAGAGCTGTGCCTTCCGCCGGTGCCGGTGAGTGGGATTGGAGTTGCTGGATGAGGAGGCTGATCACAGGGGCGTGGAAGGCACGTGCTTGTGTTGTCTTGCTGGGGATGTCGGTGCCTTGTGTGGTGTGGAGGGTCTCTGCGATGGCGTCCAGGTCCAGGCGTTTCTCCCGGATTTCCTGGAGGAGATGTGTGACAAAAACTGACTCGGCCACACCCCGGGTGGCGATGAAGCCGGTGTACTTCCCATGGCTCAGGGTGCGTGCTGTATACTCGGCGGTGCCGTGGTATGCGAGTTGCCAGGGAAAAATGTCAAAAGTTGGGAGGCCGGCAACACCGGCCTTCCGTGACCATTGGGTAGGTTGTATTGTTCGATAGAGCTGGTGGCCGTGAAGAGTATTGGCGTCCCAATGGTGGTCAGTTTGGTGCCAAGAGTCCTGGATGGGTGGCTTGGGAGATGGGATGTGGGGTGGTGGGGGAGGTGCAGAACTGTGGCCAGCGGCAGCTCCTGGCTGTGGACTGTGTTTGAAAGATGTGCCTGGTGGAGTGACTGGAGCTGTTGTGGGCAGTGGCGGAGGTGGTGGCGGCGGGAACTCTGGCTGTGATGGTGGGGTCAGTTGCGACGGCGTGGGCGGTGGTGGTGTGTACGGTTGCGTGTGGTGAGTATGGTGAGTGCGAAGAGCATGGGTAAGTGGACCATATGTGCCGGTGGGGTTGTATGAGTGGTGGCTTGTGGGAGGATGGGCGGTGGCGGCTTCTGTGGAGGTCTGCTGCTGATGTTGCTGCTGCTGGAGCAGGTAGTGGTTCCAGTAATATTGTTGCCACTGTGCGTCCATGGTTGAGCGGCGGCTGGAAGTCGAGAGATGACAATCGCAAGTGGTTGCTTGAGCAGGCTGAAAAGTTCTGTCTGCAGGGAAAGTTAAACATGGAAAGTTGTAAAACAGTGTGTCCAGGATGTGGAACATGGTCAGAGTAACTGTCAAGTTGGCAACCAAAAAGTCAGAAGAAGAAGACATGAAGTCTCAAAAGCACAGTCCATGTGTAGCTTGCAACATGCAGTAAAGGTCAGGCAGCCTAAGTCGCAATCGTTTTTTCTGGTGCGTTGTGAAATAGGTGGAGGCCTCATTGTGGATGGCTGTAATCCGAAGATTAGTACAGTGGAAAGGGTGATTCAGGTAAGTTAGAATAGATGCGGTCAAAAGAGAACAAACAAATCCACGGATCTAGAGGCTCTTGTGGCCAACACAAGGCTGCGGCGCAATCAGTGGTTGTCTGCGTGCCATGGGTCGTGTTCTGGGTGTTGGTGAAGTGGCAGGGGGCGCCCCTGCCCATCATAGTAGCCCGATGGGTGTGCAGTTAGTAGGGTGGCAGATGCTGCGGTGTTCATGGGTGGTGTCGTGTATTGTGGAGTCGTTGTTGTTGGGGATGTCTGTTGTGGTGGCACTGGGTAGTGGGCTGGCCACGCGTGTGGTGGTGGCGGCGAAGCATGTGGAGGTGCTGAAACAGGCGTTTGGTTGGTAGCTTCACCTTGAAACACGGGCCATCCCGTTGCTGGAGGGACCGGTTGCAGGGGGTTGATGGTAGGGGGGCGTCTGGTGTGCTGAGTGGAGTGCTGGCGGTGGATGCTTCGGCAGAGGTTGCGCCGTGGGAAGGAATTGTTGTGGAGCTGGACGTGGTGCTGATGTGGGTGTGGGAACCGGAGATCCTGAACGGGGATCTGGTTGCCGAGTGCGGGATGGGGTAGTCGAACGTGGTGGGGTCTTGGAGCGCCTATGGCGCGGGGTGCCGCCAATGGGGGAAGGATAATCAAGAGTGTGTTCCGGTTGTGCTGGAGTGTTGACTGTAGGGGTGGGGATGAGGTTGACGTACTGCCAGCGCTCATGGGGTTGCTTGTTGGCGGCGGCAGTAAGGGTGGGTGACGTGGTGCTTGAAATGTTGGCAGTGGTGTTTGAAGATGTAGATGGCTCTGTGTGGGGAGTGGCTGGGATACCTGCAAAAGCTGGGTAATGGACAATGGCATTGATGTCAGTCTGGGCGTGTCGGCTGTGAGTATCTGGCCGTGGGGTGGTCTGTTGTGATTGATGGAAGCTTGGGGCTGGTATGTGTGTCCAGAACGGAGATCCATGGTGAAGTTGTCTGTGTGGCGGCATGCTGAATGGCAGGGTCGCTGCTGGAGGCGGTCGGTAGTGGGTATCGTCTGAGTGGTGTGATGTTGCTGGGTGGTGAAGCTGCTTGGGGGTTGATGTGCGGCTGGTCTGGTGTGAAGAAGTTGGGGTCAGTAAAGTAGGCCGCTGGTGGAAAGCGAGCCAGGGTATCAATGGCGTTGAGGGCAAGGCGTGTGTGGTGTTGTGCTCGTTGTAGGTTGTTGTGGTAGATGGCAATGATACGCTGGATGGGTTGCGGTAAGGTGTCAGTGAGTGGCTGATGGCCAATTGGGGTTTCTGTGAGAGCTGTATGAGTGGTAAGGTGCTGATGTAGGAGAAAACGGTGGATGTGGAGGTCTGTCAATGCACCCATCAGGGCGTGAGGTGGGTCGAGAGTGTATACCTCAGACCAAAAGGATTGGTCAGCTGAATCTGTGTGAGGCGGTGCCGGAGAAGTCGCTGGAGGTGGAGACGTTGCAGGTGGAGAAGTTGCGGGTGGTGGTTGGTTGTCAGCCGCATCTTCTGTGAAGACAAAAAGGACTTCTGATTGCTCGTCGCACTCCGGAGTGTGGTCCATCGTAGATCCGTTGATGTGAAAAGGCTCGAAAAGTAGGGCGAAAGAAACTTAGTTATCACACAAGCTGAAAATGGCTGCGGTGATGGAGGATAAATATTGGTAAACACAGGTAGTGTAGTGTAAGGTTGGAGTGTCGTGAACAGGCACAAGGTGGTATTGTTGTCTTTTGGACTGTGAAAAGTCGGTAGGTTGGGTGATGGTGAAACGTGAGGCTGTGAGACGTTAGCGCAAGGGCACTCAGTTAGCGGGACGCCATCTCAACGGCAGCAGCGGCCGCAGCTTGTCGTGCAATGCGTAGTATGGCGTCGCGCAAGGTGGCAGCTTGTTGGTCGGTCAATGGGGTGTCCGGGATTGGTGGTATTGGTGGAAAAACGGCTTGGAAGCTAGAAGTGGTTGTCTTGTGCGGTGTGCGGTGGGGTTGAGGTAATTTTTGATGTCACTGGAAAAGTTGAAAGGCAAGATGCGCCCATTGTGTTGGGGGCGTGGGATAGTGACTTGGATAGGGCCCTGTGTGGGCGGTGTTGGATGTGTGTGGCTTGTGGCATGTGATGAAGATCGATGGGCTTGGAGATGTGGTGGTCCCACCCAGGTGGTGTTGAGAGGTGGGTATCCAGGGCGTGCCTTGGGTAGGATAGGGACGTTGGTGGTGAGGATGATGGGGTCCTCACTGCTGGTGGAGGATGTAGTGGATGGTGGCGGTGCTGAGGCCTTGGGCTTGGTGAGAGCGGTGGTCTTCTGCAAGGAAGTGGTTTTGAGAGTCGCTGGAGGTGTAGTGCGTGTGGACAGGTTGCGGTAAGACGTGTGTGGTACTGGTGGTGCTTTGGCTGGTGGAGTGGAGGAGTCTGTTAAGCTGCTGACTGGAGGACAAAGAAATGCTGGATTGGAAGGTGAGTCTTCCTCTTTTTTGGTGTCTTCAAATTTGACCTGGGGGAGGTTTCGCATTTTGCCGTAATGTGTGTGGGCTCGAAAATCTCGTCCTTGGTCTCGATCACAATGGAGGGGCTGCAATCCCAGTCTGGTGATTCCTGCTCCATGGAAGGAAGGTCGTGCCGGGGGTGTGGCGGGCGAGCGAGCTGAGACAAAAATCAAATGGCTGCAGGAGGAAGGAAATGTATGGATTGTAGGAAACAAGAAACATGTACTGGCAAAGTGTAATTGAATAGAAATTGTCTGTTTTCTGTTTTCCATGGCGGTGTGTTCGAGGTGAGACACTAAGATGCCATGTCAGTGTCGGGAATGGTATGGAGAGCGGTCTGGCGTTAGAGTCGTAGAGGCTGTCCAGAGTGCATGGTGGAGGTGTCCGCGCGGTCCGGCTGTGACTGGGTTAATGTTGGCTAAAGGTTGCCGTGGCTGTGTAACGAGGTGTGGATTTGCAAGTGTGGTGAGGGGGAGTCGATCACGAGATCGGGATCGATCCCTTCGGTGGAGCTGTCGAATGAGAGGTGTCTGCGGTAAAGGTGGGGCGTCAGTTGGTGTCGGGGTGACTGTCGCGGTCGATGTGGTAGTGCTGGAGAGGTAATTGGTGTGTCCTGGTTCGAAGGCCACGGTGGGGTCCATGCGGTAGTGGCCTGGTGAGCCTGGGGAGCCAGGCAGAAATTGAAGAATGTTGAGCCCTCGCTGGGCTTCGTGGGTTGTGTTGATCAAGTGGCGAAGGGCATTGCGGAGTTGTAGGTAAAGTCTGTAAGCTGGTGTGTTGGTGAAAGAGGACATCGCGGGGACCGGGTCATGGATGATAGGGTGATGTTGAAGATCATCCACAAGTGATGTGATGGTGCGGATCATCCAAGTGAGAAGGAGTAGTTCTGGCTGGTGTGTGGCGGATGGTGCCATGATGGCCTGTGGGCTAATCGGTGTTGGCGTCCCGGGAACGGGGGCGATCCCTGGCAGGGCTGTGGGTGTTGTGGTTGTTCTGGCCGGTGCGATGGTTGTTGCGTGGTGGAGGGCCAGTCCAGTAGTGGTGAAAACGGAGTGCGTCCTCAGGCGGTGTACCTGGTGGTGGTGAATGCGAGTGGTCTGATGGTGTCGATGACAAAGGGAATCCGGGTGGAGTGGCTTGGAGAGTAGCTGCGGTGCTGGATGAAATCCGTGCGGAGGGAACAATGCGATATTGCCCCGGGAGGCCAGGCTGTCCGCACACAAATTGGAGCAAACGTCGGGCTTGGGCGATGCTGTCCACCAGGCGGTCCAGCAGCATGGTGTCTCGTCGGTATTGGTAAAGTATGTTGTAGGCTCTGTCATCTTGGAAGTATGTTTGGTTCGGCATAGGTTCTGTGTGGAGTGGGTGGCGCCTGATGTGTTGGACGATCAGGAAAAGGATGTCGAGCGAGCAGTTGAGTGAATGTAGGTCTGGCTGATGGGTGATGGAAGGTTCAAGGTAAATGGGAGGTCGTCCTGGTAGGTAGTAATTGCCAGCAGTGTTAGCTGCAATGCGATCACGGGAGGAGGCCATGAGTGATGGCAAGGAGGCTGAAAGTCACGTAAATGCTGCGGGACTGTGGTGAGCCTGTCAGAAAAACAAAGTGTATGTCGCAAGGGCATGTAGTCAAGCGGCAAAAGTAGTTGCTTGAATGTTGGGGTTTGCAAGGTCAAAGTGAAATTAGAAAATATATCCGAGGTTGAAGCATAATGACTGCATGTTGGAAAGTCAAGGAAGAAAGTCAAAAGATGTGTTGTTGAGTTTATCCAGTGGCACGCCGTGGAAAATGGGTGAAACTGATCAAATGAAATAGCTGCCAATAGGCATGTCCGAAAGTGGTTCCGGATGCCTGTTCTCACTGGGCGCTCGCTCAGCAGCCGTCTGCGGTGGTAAAACTTCGTGTGGAGACACAGGGGTTGTCGTTGGTGAGGGTGAGAAGTCTGGTTGTGATGGCTGTGGTGGTGTGTTTGCTGGTGATGTGGGGGTAGGTGAGATGTGGTTCGGAGTGGAAGGTAGAGGTTGTGGTGGTGGTGTCATCTTCTCTGGATCTGTGGGAAGTGGAGTGGGTTCAGGTGGTTTGGTGTCCTGTAATCTTTGTAGATCTTGAAGCTCCTTCCATCGAGCTTTGCACTGCTCAACGGAGTATCCGACCCGTCGGGAAACAAAGATCCAATTGGGTCGAAGCCTGGGGTTGGCTTTGAGCTCCACGAGGCGACAATCAGCGTCACCATCCCAGGCATCCCAGTCTGCATGTGGGTTGAGTGGAGGTGGTGGCTCTTTGCGTTTGCGAGCCGGTGTGTGCTTGGGTGAGGGGGTATAGGAGAAGGTGTGTCTTCGGAGTTGATGGAAGGCTGAGGTGGTGGACGGACTCGTGGTCTGGGTGGTGCAGAGTCGCAGGAAGAGGTTGGGGAGGGTAAATTGATGGAGTATGTTGGTGGTGGTGGTAGTTGGGTAAAGGGTCGGTGGAAAGTGGGATCTGCCTGTCCGATGTGATGTAAAAAGCGAGTGTGAAGATGTGCCATGATGTCTGTTGCTTGTCGGAGGAGGTTGTGAATCTGAGAAAGCGCCACTGTCGTTTGATGTGGTAATGTATTGGTGTCGTCACGAGGAGGTGGGCTTGTGCTGGTCATGTTGGGGATGTGTGTAGGATTCGTTGGAGCTCTTCGTACTTCGTAGCAGCAGCGCAGCATCACGAGGGCGTGCAAACGAATTAATCACAAAGACCGGGCCAAAATTCATGCGAAATGAATTCAAAAGCAGCATGAAACAGTGGAGAGTGAGTCGAAACATAAAAGTCACAGTTCCCTTGAAAACTTCCAAGTCTGAAAAGCTGGTTGTCATGTAACAGCAAAGCTTGAAATGTCTTGGCAAGCGCCAACGTTGTTTTCGGCTGTTGGCGAAGCCGAAAGGGTGGCTAGGTGAAACAAAGGGTTGTAATGGGTGGTTGCTGGGGTGTTGTGTGTGGAAGGGTCATAGTTCTGGTGGGGTGGAGTTGACGGACCATGCCAGTCCTTTGACAATGGCATGGTCGGGGTGGATGACCCAGCATCTGCCTTTCTGGTGAAAGACTGCTCCGTGGTGGTCGTGTAGAAGGGTCATAGCCTGCTCCTCGCCGCCAGAGGTGTACTTCGTGGCGGCGCCCCAAGCCAGGAGTGTGACAATGAGGGAATGGGTGTTTTTGGAGAGTTGCCATGTGTTGTGGATGATGCGAGCAAATTCGCCGTGGTCATGTTGCTGGTTGTGTGTAATGCGGACTCCTTGAGCAAAGAATCCGGGATAGTTTGGGAAATGGAGTGTGCTGGGTAGGAAACGGCCTTGTCGTAAAATGTTGGTGATGTTGCCGACAGGGCCGGTGTGGCCGGCGTTGATGTGTGCGACTTCCCGGTCAGTGGAGGTGGCGCGGGAAACTGGTGGTGGTGAGGTTCTGGAGGCTTTGGTGTTGAGGTAGGGGAGTGAGATTGCGTTGTATTGGAATTGATCGTATTGCTGGGTGGCCTCATTCCATTTGACATAGGTGTATTGCCTGAAGTCAGTGATGTCTTTGTATGTGATGTTGCTGTCAAAGAGAAGGTTGGCGAGGTATTGGTGTTGAGGTCGATTGGAGGAGTCGAGCTGGTCAGCATGAAAGTCAAGCCAAGTGAGAATTTGCTCCTGAGGCGATAATTGTTGAAAGTGTGATGTGGTTGGATGGTCGACGGACCACTGGGGTAAGTGGATATTGGGAGGTGGCGGTGTTGGTATTGTCTGCTGCGGAGGCATCTGTGTTGGGTCGTAAGTCAACCGGTTGACCTGGAGCGGCTGCGGGAGGGTGCGGAGGAGTAGGAGTAAGTGGATGTGGATGGCGAGCGGTGTCTCCAGGAGGAACTGTGATGTTTGGTGGTCTTGGAGTGGTGGCGATGTGTGCGCCGGCGGCGACGTCGGTGGCGACCGTGTCTGTGGTGGTCGGTCTTGCGGCGGCTCTTGTGATAGTGGCGGCGACTGCTGTGAGGTTGATAAGAGGATGGTTGGGCTGGAGAAGCTGTGTTGGCTGGTGCCCCGGCGGCGGGGTCAAACTGTGGCCGGTGGTGGTGAGGCGATGGATGGCGATGGAGAGGGTTGTGAGACAGTGGCCGTAGTCACTGGGTTGGGAACTGGATTGTTAGGGTCCTGTGGTGCAGGTTGCTGGTGTGGTTGTGGGTCTTGTGGTGAATCACTGAGTGCCAGTTGGGGTTGTGATGAAGGATGTTGCAAAGGTGGCGTAACCGGGGGGAATGCTGAAAAAGGTTGCCATACCCCTTGCGGCATGTGCCACTGGGGTTCTGTTGGTGTGGTAACCGGAAGGGCTTGCTGAGGTGCAGGAGGCGGCTGTATGGGGGTGGCTGTGGTGGGGTCGGTAGGTGGTGAATGGTGTAATTGTTGAACCAGGTAGGATGGGGGAGGTGCCTGTGGTTGATATGTGGCTTGCGGTTGTGTCGGTTGTGGTTGAGAAGGGTGTACAAGGGTCCAGGCAGAGTGAGGACCATAAGGTAACGCATTTGGTTGTGCTGAGTGAAAAGGTGCTGGAGTTGGAAAAGCTAGAGGTTGTGGAGCTGGAAATGCTGGATGTTGTGGTACTGGAAAAGCCGGATGTTGTGGATAAGGAAATGCCGGTGCTGTGTGTGTGGATGTGGCAAATGTGTTGCCGGTTGTGTTGGTGCAGTGGGTAGTGGAGGTGGTGTTGCGTGGGAGTAAGGCCAGGGATACTGCATCGGGCGTCCAGTTGGGGACTGTTGAAAAACTCGTGGCAGCTGTTTGGCAAAGTCTTCGCAATGGCGGCGGCGCGGCACTGCAGCGGAGACCGCAGCTGGTGTAATCGTTCAATAATTGAGATGGTAATGTGTGGTTGAAATGTGGGTATGTGTTGTTGTGGAAAGGTGAGAGTTGTAGTCATGTGGAATGTTGTTATGTGGTGTTGTGGTGTGTTCATGCAAGTCGAATTAAACTGCTCAAAAAGACTCAAATCGCACTGCTTGAGGAAAATTCGCAAAACATGCAAAAACCATGCAGAACATGTGCAAACGTTGTGAACTGGCAAGTCCCGTGTTTAGGCCCGGCGGCCGTTGAGGCAGTTAATTCGGTGGAAGTGGAGGTGAATTCCAGTGAAATTCCGGTGAGCGGTGGTGAGTTCCGTTAATGAGTTCCCAATGAAACGGCGCCTCCTTGCGGAGGATCACACTCAGCACCCGAGTGGGACGGCTGAGCGAGACACACTCTGACATGGGTTTTCAGTTACACTCAATTCCCAGATATTTCCAGGTAAAATGGCGATGGAACGGCAAGGTGGCAGAGTCCGTGAAGAGGTATTGTTTAACAAAGGTTGGTGCACATCTGCAGCTCACAAGATCGGCGGTGTCAAACGTCGGCGCGGCGCAGCTGCTGGGGAAGAGTAGGTTTGGGGGAAGTATCATGAACCACCATGGAAACAAAAAAGGAGATTGGACAGCTTGTGCAAAAGTTGTGGCAGGTACACACCAAAGCGTCCTCTGGTGCTTCCCCTGTCACATCCCAGCTTCGTTGGGCCAGGTTGGATGTGACAGGCCTGGCCCCCCTGCTTGTGAAACATTGGTGATTGTGAAGGTGGTGGCGAACCCTTCGGCACAGGGGTTGACACACACACACAGAGTTTGGGGTCTCTTGCCGGGATAATTTTCATATCTTCTGTGGGCGCCTTCGCTCAGGCCCTATCCTCCAAAGTGAGCGGGTAAGTCTCCAAGACAAACATGTTATCCAATTTCCTCCAAAAGAGACGCGGGAAGCCTAGAGGGAATTAAAAAGAGGGCTTTGTGCCAGACTTCTGCCAAGAAGGCCCCTTCAAGCGCAACATAGGTGTTCTGTTACAGTAAAAGGTCAGATCTTGTGGCACTGCGCGAAGACTTCGTGGTGTGGGAGAGGGTTGGGGTGGAGAGCGCAGCCCGCAGTCTGGAGTCCTAGATTGAGGATCCAGCCATCAACCATGGCAAACTGCAACTGTACATCTTAATAGGGAAGACAACACCATCCTGCTGCAGCACAGTGCTCACAACACTGTAAACCCACGAAAAGCCAACGAACAAAAGCCACCAAAAGCCAGCAGCAGCGACAAAGAGCCAACAGAAGCTGCCAAAAGCCAACGAAAGCCGCCAGAAGCCACGAAAAGCCACCAAAGGCCGCGAAAGCCAACGCAGGCCACCAAAAGCCAACAGAAGCCAATCAAAAGCCAACAGAAGCCACCAAAAGCCAAGAGGACCTGTAGACCAACAAATATACACATGGTGGGCTGCCGCGCAAGAGAATGGAGGAAGAATACAGCATCCACTCAGCAAAATGCTTTCGTGGATTGTTGTACTGCTCACAGAATGTACAGCATGCAGAGTGACACCGTGCGGATTGACCGTCTTGGCCATCAACAGCCGGTGTTCATTGACAATGTGAAAACCTGTGAAAACAACAGAGATGGCCAAACCATTTGTCTTGTCAAGGAATGAAATCATCCTTGGAGCAGAACAGTGTCCGTTCGTGATCGCCAAGCTTTTCAATTGCAACACGGCCAAAAAATGCTCCCAACTCACCCATTTGAGGAATGGGCAGTGATCAGTGACACCGCCGAAACAAAAGCATGGCATAACATCCTCAACGCCACTCGACATCAGCACACAGCCTGCAAACAGTCTGCACACGTTGCACGACTGACCCTAGAAAAAGCTCTGCTCCATTGGCCCTGATCTAGAAAAACTCCAACTCTCGGAGCGGTGCTGAAGCCTGCAGGCCGAACGTGAATGTGCACAAGACCTGCCAGGCAGCAAACAGGAGCTTTAGACCTTAGACTCAAACTGTGCTTTTCACTGATGACCTCACCTAATCGTAATGGCCTTCAACCTGGAAGCGATGGCCTCCAACCTAATAGCGATGGCCTCCAGCCTAGAAGCGATAGCCTCCATCCTCATAGCGATGGCCTCCAACCTAATTATTAAATTAAAATTCACGCGTCGTTTAACATGGGAGTGTTTGGACACATTCGCTGCAGCGACTTTTCCTTCCGGCCCAACTAGCCCAGGAGGGTGTTTGTTCACAGCTCAGTCTGACTGAGCCTCACCAAGAGCAGCCAGCTGCTTGACAGCTGAGAAAGACGTGTATACAAATAAGACCATGCCCAATAGCAGCACAGCAGCATGTATCGCTAATGTCTGCTGGTTTGGTTGGCAGACCTTTAAGTGGCAAATCACTGGGAATATAAAGGCAAGCGGGACGCAGCAAACCGAACCAATCAAAGCAATGAAAGCATCGATCTTATCCTTCCCCAGATAAGCAACAAAGGCACATGACAGGATCAGGGCGGTCCTCATTCCGTTGATCATCCATGTTCTTGCACGCGACTTGGGCACATTGCTGAAGCATTGTGCTTCCAAGTAGATTGCAGCAGGAAAGAGAAATAGTGGCACATTGAATAGGGAGGCCAATGCAAAGGCAAAGGGTATCACACGGCCTACTTGGGAGCCCTCGGGCAAGTTTGAGGTGATGACCGGGTGCGTGTTCTCGCCGTAGTAGGCATAATTGACTCCACCAAATATGATGAAAAGAGCGCAAACACCCAGCAACGTGATTACCAAGATTGGTGCAAATGTATCCTTCTTTTCATGTGCATCATACATCGGGATCACAAAGTTGATGCATTCGAAAGAGAAAACAACCGTTCCGGCAAATATCATCCAATTGGGGCCCGTAGCTTCAACTCCAACCCCAGGACCATGAGCGACCAAGCCACTGAAGGAGTAGCCCAAGAGAAACACCAAAGCAAGCAGCACTGTGGTATTGGCGATGATGTTGGACACCTGAAAGTACTGGAGCTTCCGAATCCAGCTCATCGGAATCACCACCAGCAACTGCAGCATCAAAATGCCCGTTTCAGATGTGAAAGCCGATCTTAAGCCAAATGATGCCAACGCCCTACTGCAGTTCTTTGCCACGTAGAGCATCTCGGCACAAACAAAACCCGTCTGCGATAGGAGAATGCTCAAATCAACGGCCCACGTCCCGAAAGCACCCATTGATGTGCGAGCGATATCACCATAGGAGCCACCTCCAAGTTTGCGGACACACTTCACAAGGAGGACCATGCAATAGATCTCGACACCACCAACAAACAACAAGACTAGAGGTGCCAGAAGAAGTCCAGTCCTCGAAAAGGCTCCTGGAATGATGATGAGTGTGCCACCAATTGTGGACTTGAGGATTACCAGGATGGTGGAAAGGTTTGAAGCTCCTGTTGCAGGGGCAGAGACTTCACTTTCGAGTTCCATTTTGGAAAAGTATGACTGCAAGCGGGGGTCCAGCAACGAACTCAGCAGCGGCCGCTCTGCAGCTGAATTCGGAGCCTGGCGCAGGACATGCTCCCGCCGAAAGCCTCCTGGCTGTGCAATGTCCCCTGCTCGACCAATTTCTGGGAAAAGAAGCTCGCCGCGCAAGTCTGGAAAGCTGCTACTCCGCGAGGGAAGTAAAGCTCTTTGTCGGCTCACTTCATGTCCCCGAGACAGCTGCTTCTTGAAGTCACGAACCACTTCGTCTTCTGCCATAGTCGAACTCTGACTAGTGCGCAGTGAAACACAATGGCAGCTATTGGATTCTGCCACAGGCTGATGTGCCTGTGCACACTGCCAACATCAAAAGCTTTGAAAGCAATTGGGTGAACTAGAATGCAGCTTGAGCCACAAGGTTTAGTAAGCATATGTAAGCATGCAATCATGGGGTTGACTTTTTGTTGCCATATAATCTACGCCTGCGTGCGGCTCTCCTCGCGAAAGGAAAAGGACTATTACGCAGCGTCAGTGGACTTGCAACTCACAAAACCCACTTTGCACTTGCTCACTTGGCCTGCCTCTGAAGTGCCGAGGCCAATCTGCAAGTTTCAACATTCACAAGTTGCAAAAGGGTCTCGATGTGTATATATATATAATGTACAGTAGTAACAAGAAACTACTAGTAGCTAAGGGCATTACTACGAGTAGCAAGGATGCCACTAGTAGCTCCTGGATGCTCCTGGCATTACTACTAAGAACAAGAAGCTACTAGAAACTTGTGGCCCAGAGGGGGGTGGCGAAAGCTAGGCAAAGAAACAACGCTGGGGCTCTTTAGGCAGCAAAAGCCTGACAGGGAATCGCAACATGCCATGGCCAAGGGAAAAGGAGAGTGCCAACAGCGCCCCCCCCCAATACGACCCCAACACAGCCAACACATGGCAACACACAACCACCCCAGCAACCGCAGCAGCAGCAGCAACAGCCACAACCAGAAGCGGCAGCGGCAGCAAGCAGAAGCTACCAGCAGCACCAGCTACCAAGCAGCAGCAGCACCAGCTACCAAGCAGCAGCAGCAGCAGGAGCAGCTACCAAGCAGCAGCAGCAGCAGCAGCAGCTACCAAGCAGCATCAGCAGCAGCAACAGCTACCAAGCAACAGCAGCAGCAGCGACCAAGCAGCAGCAGCAGCTACCAAGCAACAGCAGCATCAGCTACCAAGCAGCAGCAGCAGCAGCTACCAAGCAACAGCAGCATCAGCTACCAAGCAGCTCCTTAGAGTCTTTCGTGCCCCAACATTTGGTCTCGAACAATAGCACATATAGGTGCTGCCTGAGCAATTGTAGAAGGGCGACGTGGAAAGACAGATACATCTAGGGGTTGCATGCGGACATGTGTCAGCGACCGAAGACTCCGTCGCAACGCTTCTGCATGCTCCCTGTCGCTCGAACATGGAACACGGACTACCATGAGTGAAGCAAACAGCCCGTTCAAACATCTTACTGGGTTCTGTCATTCATGTGTGTAGTAGGTATAATCTTTTGATCTGCATGGATAGCGGATAGCGCATTCTGATTTGTACTCTTGGGGGTTGTGGGGTGGGTACATGCCTGTACAAGCTTCTTTTGGATATAATGAAATGGGCAACCTTTTTTTTTTCACCCTTGAACCCTGCTTTTTTTCACCCCGCCCTTTTTTTTCCACCCTCCACCTTTCTTTTTCACCCTCTGAACCTGTTTTTCTCACCCTCGAACATTCTTTTTTCACCCTCTACCCTTTCTTTTTTGACCCTCGACCCATTCTTTTTCACCCTCCTTCCTTTGCTTGGTGTGTTGGTTGGTTGGCTAGCTTGTTGTAATGTAATGCAAACCAAACATCGACAGCCTTTGGGGAAAACACAGGGTTGTGTGGTTTTGGTTGATTGGTTTGTTGGTTGCTTGGTGGGCTACCAATGCAAAGCAAGTATCGACAGCGTTTGGGGAAAACACAGTTTGGTTGCTACCCTTTCTTTGTTTATCCCATTTCCTTTGGTTGGTGTGTTGGTTGGTTCGGCCTGCTTGGCTTGTTGGTCGCTTGGATTTCGGGAAAACACATACAGTGATGGATGGATCATGGACAGGGAGACAATTAAAACTTATTGGTGGGTTGGTTGCTTGGTTTGCTTGCTGTTGATTGCTTGCGTGATACAGTGGATGGATGGATGGATGGATGCTGTGTAGATAAAGGCGGGACGGGGTGCGGGGGAGGGCGCAGCGCCTTCCCCGCAATGCAAACCAAGTACCGACAGCATTTGGGGAAAAACAGGGTTGCGTGGTTTGGGTTGCTTGGTTTGTTGGTTGCTTGCTTGTTTGATGGGTGGATGGATGGATGGATGGTCTGTAGATAATGGCGGGCGGGGATGGATGCATAAATGGATGGAGTGTAAATAAAGGCGGGAGGGGGTGCGGGGAGGGCGCAGCGCCTCCCCCGCAATGCGAACCAAGTATCGACAGCATGTGAGCGCTTCTGAAAACCTTGATGTAATCCCATGTCGTATCATTGGGCTTGTGCTTATGCTTACGCTGCCTTACGCGACTCACATGTTTGCTTACGCGGTACACTTGGAGCAAGAAGGGCTTACGCAGACCTTACGCAACGCCTGTCTCGCACATAATGCAGCTGACACCACAACGCGAGCTTACGCGCTGCATACTTTGTACAATGGACATTTACTACACCTAATCTTCGGATATGGGTGCTGGAGAAGCACTTGAGGATGAGGACGAAGAAGAAGGCTCGAAGGCAGAAGCAACCAAGCAGCAGCAGCAGCAGTAGCAGCAGCAGACCAGCAGCAGACCAGCAGCAGACTAGCAGCAGAAGACCTGCAGCAGCAGCAGGAAGTGGAGAAGTGGAAGTGGAAGGGCGATGCGCGCAAACCACATTGTATATGCTGACGCAACGGTTTCGGAGAAGGAGGCATGTGGGTTACTGGTGGAAAAGGACGCCGGAGCTTACGCGGAGCTTACGCGCGGCTTACGCGCTGGAACTCACAAAAACACCTGAAGTTTCTCATGTCTGACATGGAGGTTTGACTGTTCAGCTGTGGTGTTTGGACTGTGTGCGTTCAGCAATTCGAGTTTGGATTGTGTATGTATGTGTGGAGTTGGACTGTTCCTTAGTCCTAGCACTTCTGAGAGGGGTTGCTCATGTATTTATCATGTATTTCTTCAAAGCTTACGCATGGCTTACGCAACAAAAGGTTTCGTTACAAAAAGCTTACGCAACCTTACGCGCGTGCAGGTTTTCGCGCGTGCAGGTTTTGCTTACGCGCAACTTCGATATGACAACACACTGATTAAACATGAACACGGAGGTTTATCGAATGGCTCATGTGGGATCACACAGGGTTGTGTCGTTTTGGTTGCTTGGTTTGTTGGTTGCTTGGTGGGCTACCAATGCAAAGCAAGTATCGACAGCATTTGGGGGAAACGTTTGGTTGCTTGGTTTGTTTGCTGCTGGTGGGCTACCCACCCTTTCTTTTTAACTCTCCTTCCTTTGGTTGTTGTGTTGGTTGGTTCAGCCTGCTTGACTTGTCGGTTGCTTGGGTTTGGAGAAGACACATACAGTGATGGATGGATCATGGACAGGGGGAAGAATGTTACTTTTTGGTGTGTTGATTTGCTTGCCGTGATTGCTTGCGTGATACAGTGCTGGATGGGTATGCAATTTTTCTGTTTGTGTGCTTGGTTGATGGATGGATGGATGGATGGATGGACGGACGGACGGATGGATGGATGGATGCTGTGTAAGTCAAGGCGGGAGGGGGTGCGGGGGAGGGCAGAGCGCTACGGGATGGGTGGTTTTGGTTGCTTGGTTTGTTGGTTGCTTGGTGGGTTTGTTGGCTTGGCCGCGTTGTTGCTTGGTTGGTTGGTCAGCTGGTTGGCACTCCGTTGATGGATGCATGGATGGACGGATGCTGTGTAAATGGGGAGGGCGCAGCGCCTCCCCTGCAATGCAAACCAAGCCTCCCCCGCACGGGATTTCTAGTACCTACAGCACTTGGGGAAAACACGGAGTTATGTGGTTCGGTTGCTTGGCTTGTTGGTTGCTTGGTGGGTTTGTTGGCTTGGCCGCGTTGTTGCTTGCTTGGTTGGTTGGTTGGTTGGCACTCCGTTGATGGATGCATGGATGGACGGATGGATGGATCCTGTATGATCCTGTGCTGCCTCACGTTCCGGAGGCGTCCGGGTCAGTTTCCGGCGGTTCCCGTCGTTCCGGACAGTCTCCACGCAGTTTCCGGAGGGTTCCGAAGGGCTAGTAACAAGAAGCTATTGGGGTGAAAACAAAGGGTTTGGCAGGTGCAGGGGCAAGCGGTGTGAAACAAACCGGAGGTGACATCGTTCTCTGTGCAGGTTCCATGGGATACCTGCTTCACCGGCGGAGGGTTGAAAAGAAAGGGCCGAGGGTGAAAAAGAAAGGGTGAAGGGTGAAAAAACAAGGTGAAGGGTGAAAGAAACATGCTACAGGGTGAAAATGACAAGGGTGCAGGGTGAAAATAAAAGGTTTGGGGAGGGTGGAAAAAAGGTTCCAAAGGGTGGGAAAAAAAGGGAGGGTGAAAAAAACATTGTTCGAGGGTGAAAAAAAGGGAGCCCTAATGAAATTAGCATCGTTTCACGACTCAAAGGGAATGCAACTACTCTCGATTCTAACGAATAGGCTTTCTTCAGCACCAACAGCAGCCAACAACCCCAAACAGCAACAGCAGCAAAACGGAGCAGACAACAAGCAGCAGGCAGCCAGCATCCAGCAGCAGCAAGCATGCAAGCAGCAAGCAGCAGCAACCAGCAAGCAGCCAAGAGCATCCATCCAGCAGCACTAAGCATGCAAGCAGCAAGCAGCTGCAACCAGCAAGCAGCCAAGAGCCAGGAGCCAGGCGCAGATGAGATGCCAGCCAGCAGCAGCAGCAGCGACCAAGCAGCAGCAGCAGGTACCGAGGACGAGAAGGGTGCAGTTGAACCCCGCGAGGGGGGGGGGTATAGTCTTGATAAATCAGGTAACAGCACTCAGGTCCTGGGCTCCCACCCTCCTTGCTAAAGCAAGACAGACTCCAGCTAGCTACAGCTAGCTTTCGTGACAAGGATGTCCTTGTTACTAGTATCGATGCCCTTGTTACTAGTAGCTTCTAGCTATTGTTAGTGATGTCTTTGCTACTCTATATGCATATTGTTTACAAAAAATATATATATTTACATATGTTTACTCTAAATATATAGGTGGAGAAAGATGGAAAGACGCAAAGAAGCGAAGGAGAGAAAAAGAAAACGAGAGATGGAGAGGGAGTCAGGGAGGGAACCAACCCCACAGCGACAGCTGAATTCAATTTGCCGAGTCAGCGACATGAAACACATACGAACGCCTTGTTGCATTCAAGGCACATGGCCGTTCACCAGGATGATGAGAATCTGAGCAGCTCACCATGCACATTGCTCCATTCTATTGGGTGTTCTATTGCAAGGTTTCTCGACTATTTCGGGACTTGATGATTCTTGCAGGAAAAGTATCCACATTCATATGCAGTACATATGTATATATATATACAGTATAGATCTTGAACCATGTCTGCCAAGCGAATCGATCTCCCAAACACCTGCATGGTTTCTTTGGTGCAATTTGCCATGTCCTGATGATATGCAAAACGGCCATGGCTATCAAACAGGTCTGCACCGCAAATGAACTGCCAACTGCCTGCCTCCATCAAAGACACCACCGGTCAGATCTCTATATAACTTTGGTTGAAGTTAAACGGCTTGCTCCACGGTCAAGGTCATCAACATTTAGACTAACTTCAATTCTGTGGCCATAACCTTTCTATGGCAAAATGGCTTGTGCTTATTTAAATACTGTAGCCTTTGTTTTTTGCTGTTCTGGGTTGCTCGCATCTTATTAAAGTTGTCCGGTTGTAGGCATCAGGGTGTTGTCGTCATAGGCCTGGCACTCCCTCCGCATACATGTCCATCCTTTTGTTCATGCTTTTGTCAAGACTTTGCAATCGCTTTCGACAAAAAAACACATTGGCATCAAAGCATAGTGTCACCCTTCATAACATGTTCATTGCTGTCATCATCTTTGTTCACACCCACTCGATTATTAAATGGCCTCGAAATGGTGTGGGGGAGTTCTCGTGTTCAGTGTTGTCCGCAGTTTATCTTGACATGTTCTGCACTTGTCAGCCACTGCTCCAAAACCTCAATTGTTCGAGATACATATTTGTCAAAGTAACATTTGGCGTTTGTGGTCAAAGGCATTTGGTAGTTATACACTTGATTGGAGTTTTGTATCTATACGATCCTAAGCCATTCGTTTGGCCGAGTTTATGCCAGTAGCAGTAATATGAAAGCTATTTCAAACGCTATTTTCTGGAGACCGGCTTGCTGCAAACATTGCTGTTCTACCAAAGGCTACAACCACCTCTCTCCAGGGATAGACGCATCAAACTGCAAGTTCGCGGAGGCATCCAAGTCACTGGACATGGTCGCCTGCGGTTTTTCTTGGTAAGATTTGGTTAGAGTAGGGTGGAGCGGTCTAAAGAGCACAGTACAATGAAACAAATGACTGGCAAAACAAAATTAAAAGATATTAAACGATACTATATATAAAAGGAAAAAAACCCGAGAAGGGGGAAACGAAAAGCAGAAGCAACTGCCTGCTAGACCTGTCCATGATTGATCATGATTGCCCATGGAAGGGCATGATTTGCATGATTTGGGAGATTCTGGTCAAGGAGTTCTCCTTGCAAGGCAGGGCTTGACAGCATGGGTGAAGGGTCAAAAAGGAATAAGAATGGCATCACTAAAAAGATATTCGACGGGGATCAACAAGAAAAAATAGGTATAAGAAAAAGATTCCAAGTGAACAACGCAAGGAAAAGGGCGAGAGCATGCAATATTTGGCGTGGATATGCGATGGGTGACCTTTAAGACTCCCGTCGCGGCAAGCCAACTGCATTGGCAAAAGTAATTCAGATTTCGTGGTGCTGGAGGGGGTTGCAAACTACAAAAGCCACCAAACGCTGAAGGCACCACAAAATACATCACCATCGAAAACTACACACCCTAATGCCCCATCAATGAAGGGCTCATTCACCACAGGACAATGAAAGAATGCTTTCAACACAAAATGAAAAGGATTAAGCGAGCATGGCAAGCATGTGCAATATGTTGTGTGCAATGGGTGCCTGGTGTCCTTTAGAAAATCTGTCGTTGTAGGGGGTTGGGGTGGAGGGCGCAGCACCTCCCCCAGAGCGAACCAAGCACCACAAAATACATCACCATCGAACAACTACACACCACCGCATTGCCTCATCAATGAAGGGCACTCATAAAGTGAGGCAATGATCAAGGCAACCGGGCAGCGCAGCAAACCAATGGACCAGGGGATGAATGGAGCAGGGGACCAAAGGACTAGGGGACCTGCTCAGGATTATTACTTTTTTGATCATCTTTTTGTTTGATCATGTTCTTTTTCTTTTGATCTAGATGCCTGACAGCATTGCTCAGTCTGATCCGGATGCGGTCACTGATTCAAGGGAAAAGGGCTGGACGTGAGAGTCACATCCCTTGGGATTACAGTAGTGCCGATCACACCCCCAATTAATTATGCCGCTATGACTTTCACACGTTAAGACCGTGAACCAGTAAGTCTGGATAGAATGTCACCCAGACATTCAATACACATGAACTAAATAGTGTCGTTAGAGCGTGTTGCTGATGCACATGATGCACTAGCTCATTCACCTTGCACCTTGTGCATCACCAACCCTCCAAAAATCACATCCTTGGCAAATTACAAACACCAGCACGCTAACGTACTTTTCCGCACCCCCTAAAGACTCGCTTCGTTCGCAGGAAATAACTTCAGCCTAGCCCATCGGCTGGCTTTCGTGAAATACTGCGCTGGTGCTGCTGCCTTCAGCAAGCACAATGACTACTCTGACTACTCATGAGCAAGGGCTTTGAGTGCATAGCGGCATAGCGGCATAACGGTGACATGATATGGCACAGCCAAGAATCCAACTGCCGACATGTGGACAATGCTCTTATAACCTTTGTTGATCCGCGATCAGCAATCCAGCTCATTCTAAAAGAATGGCACCTGGAATTGACATCTGGAATGCCGAATAATTGCATAAGTATCGCAAAAGAATACAGAACAGGGGACCACGGGCGTCCCGAAAACACGATAAAATCGCGATTTAAAATAACTAAAGATATAGTGAACACACAAACATTCAGCAAAACAAATACAGTATCAAAAACACATAGCACAAACAAATAATGAGTAAACACATCTTTTCAACACATATAGGAAAACAAAATTTACATTCTATATTTCAAACAAAACTGGTATTTAAAAGAAACTATGAAATATAACTAAGACTAGCAGGTTTGGGGGGGTCCCCGCCCCCCCCTCTCGATCCGCAGGAAATATTTGAATAGCACCATTGATATCCAGTATATCTGTTCCATTCCTTAATCCATTGATTGCTAAATAACCAGCAGTATTGCCAATCCTTACACCGCTATTAGAAATATAGTTCAACTGCATCTCTTGACCTGCTCCTTAAGTAGTCATATCATCTCATATATTCAACCTCTGAACTTACACCATCAGAATTAGCACCATTAAAAAAAAAGGTATCAGTGTCTAATGACCCAATATTGTTGTTTTTTTTGGTTTTGTCGTGAAGGAAAAACATGTAAAATAATCCTAACCTTTTTATTATGACGAATTATGAATTGTATGAAGTCCTTTTTTTGCGACGTTGTTTATGCTATATATTATTTGAACAATCAGGTCTGTTGAGATGTCTGTTGAGATGAGCTGATGACCTCATAAAATAACTATGATATGAGAACAAATTGCACGCCCACAGTCCCCCGCCCTCCAGAAATAAGGGAGTTATAATTCCACAGTCTGTGGCCCGAACTTTCTTGCATTTAGCATGCATTTGTTTGACTATATAGGGTCTTTGATTGGCCATTGGTTTAGTTGGTTTGATTTGGCTGGAGGCATGAACTCGAGCGACAAGCATCCTCCCTTTAAAATTCTGACAGATGTGGGACATCCACGAATGTCAACTCTCCATGCTGCATTTTTCCCAAGCCTCACTGTCCGAGGACAATCTGAAAAGTTCTCTGTGAAGGAAGTCTCTGCAGCCTGGCATCCTTCGGACCCGGCTGCCATCGGCTGCCCCACAAGGTCCCGCCACGTCTTGCTGCGATTTGGCTACCCAGGCTCCAAGGCAGATCATTCCCAGTGTGCAATCCCTGCGCTGCAATCCCTTAACTCTGCCCGTCACAACAAGTCGCGCACGACAAAACCATTAACTTCTCAAATGCCTCACCAGCACCTGAGATCGCATTGCTTCTCCACACTTGGGCTGCAGCTAGCAGCTGGGCGAAAGTCGTGTGAAGCTCGATTAGGGAACTGGCTGCTCCAAGAGCCCAGAAACTCTAAGGTGCACACTCATCTAGAACCTCTTCTAGTCGATGTTGCTCTTGCATCTTTGGCTTTAAGAGCTCCAACTCCTGCAAGTAGCCGAACATCAATATAAAAGCTCGTGGACAACAGCAACACAAAGAGCGCAAAAACGGCACCACATTAAATCAACACGGCGAGAGACATTTCCAACTACAATCACACCAATCCTGCATCTGTGGATCGTTTGGCTGCGTCTGAGTCGTGGAAACCCTCTCCACTTCAGCAGGCTAAGGCCTAAACAGTAACAGGTGAACCACAAATCGTCACAAATGTATATAGACAGTATGATGATCTACCAAACGCTGCAGCTAATCGTGCTCACACCACACTTCGACCGGCTTAGCTCTAGACTCTAGCAGCTAGCAACAACAATGTACAAAACATCACACTGGTGGAGGGATTGGGTCATGACACGGTGGGGATGAGGTCCAAGAGCTGCAAAAAACGTCAGGAGCTTCCATGGAATAGGCATAAGTAGTGCATGGCGATGAGAAGGACAGGGAGACGTGGAGAAATGCCAAAGTAAAGAAAACAAAACTGCACCACCTGCAACATCATCTCTTAAGCAAAGCACGAAGACTGAAAGCAAAAGGAGGCCAACTAACATGTCTTGTAGTGAATGGTCGGCAAAGCCCAAGCAACACCACACTGGAGGGAGATGAAAGCAAGGCATGCAGCATTTGTCACGACTATTGCGGACAATGCGAGAATTGATCACAACAACACCCAAATAGATGCCGCAGTGTGCCGGCTGTCAATTTCTGTGAGGCTGGTCTACAATGGCGACAACAATTGCCACCTATTTGTCCATTTTTGTGCAACAATGCATGTGCCCGTCATATGTTTAACCGTTTGCACCCATTTGCCCCTATCCTGACAAATAAGCGGCAATGATGATGTATCAGGTTCGTATGGCGAAAGTATTCAATCGAGAACCATTCGGGTGTGTCTCATTACTGGGGCCAGCAGTGAGCTCTTTGAAGCATGAGCCAACCCATTCCAGACAGGAGGGTAAGAGGCAGCACAACAATCCTAAGTTAACACTGCAAGCGTGATGCAAACAAATGGCCAGTACATGAAACCAATGCAATGATCTTCTATGCACTGCTTGGACTGATATGGCGGCTCGGGGCGCCACTCCGCCACAGGTGTGTCAATCATGCCATCTGCTGCCCAAGTTGTTGCAGGAGCAGCAGCGGCCGCGATCTTATCAAAGGAAACCTCACTCCGGCACCATCAAATCTGACACTTCAAAACGAGTTGCGTTTGTACTGTATTCCTCATGTGTTCCCCAAGAGCTGTGATGATGCAACATTTGGGCAACAATTGAATTGTGATGCGGGTCAAACTTGCCACATTTAGGAACTGGCGCCGAATCTATGCACACGCAACTCACAACTACTTGCAAAGTTGGAGTCATGAGGGAGTAAAATTTGCGAATGGTTAGGGTTCATTTTCTCTGATCAAACGCATTCACATGCGTGGGCAGTGGGCAGGACGTCATCTTACTGTAGTCGCTTTAAAGGACCTTTTGCGCGTTCCCTGCAACAAGCAACGATCACAGCTATCCAAACTATCCAATTTGCAGGTTCCGTCTTAAGTTCTGGCAACGTGCAAGGTAATCAGCAATCTCAATATGATCAGTATGTACAAATCATCGGCTTCATTGCAAATATTGAAACAGCCTCAACAACGAGGTGGAAAGTTTGCACATGACCCGACTACATGAATTACTACCATATACGCAATTTCTTTCAAACAATTATACTAGCATAGACCCGGCCCCAAACAGCTTCAAAGCGATTCGCTTAGACCAATATTAGTCAAAAATCAATTTCTTGGTACGCCTACTTTCACCCCAAGAACAAACTGTTTCATCAATGAATTTTTGGCATTGACATCGCCATTTGTTCGGCCACACTCCTCTCCAGTAAGCCGGGCCACAGAGACCAGCCACAGAGTTCAGGGGCGCGGCCAAGACAAGGACAAGAGGAGGACAAGACCCGGACACAGAGCCCAGCCACACAGAGTTCAGGGGCGCGGCCAAGACAAGGACAAGAAGAGGACAAGGCCCAGCCACAGAGCCCAGCACAGAGGACAAGAGGAGGACAAGAGCCCAGTGAGCCGTCCATAGCACACGAGCGCGCAAGCGCGCGCTCGCCCTGCTCTCTTTCTTTCTCTCTCTCTCTCTCTCTATTTAAGTTTCTCTTTCTCTGTCTTTCTCTCTGCAGAGCGCTGTAAGCGCGCCTTTCTGGAGCGTGAGCGCGCCGTCCAGAGCACACGAGTTCTCTCTGCAGAGCGCTGTAAGAGCGCCTTTCTGGAGCGTGAGCGCGCCGTCCAGAGCACACTGCTGTCTTTCTTTCTGTCTTTCTTTCTTTCTTTCTTTCTCTCTCTTTCTCTCTCTCTTTAAGCTTCTCTTTCTCTGTCTTCCTCTCTGCAAAGCGCGCTCTGAGCGCGGAGCGTATGTCAGAGCGCGCCCGATCGCGCCGTCCATAGCACACGAGCGCGCGCGCTCGCCCTGCTGTCTTTCTTTCTTTCTTTTCTTGTCTTTTCTTGTCTTTTCTTTCTGTCTCTCTCTCTCTCTCTCTTCTCTCTTTCTCTTCCAGCTTCCCAGCCACAGAGTTGACAGAGTTCAGGGGCGCAGCCAAGAGGAGGACAAGGCCTGGACACAGAGCCCAGAGAGGAGGAGGAGGAGGAGGAGGAGGAGGAGGAGGACAAGGCCTGGGCACAGAACCACAGAGTTGACAGAGTTCTGGAGGACACAGAGCCCAGCCACAGAGCCCACCCACAGCCAGAGAGGAGGACAAGGCCTGCGCAGAGCCCAGCCACAGAGTGTTCAGGGGCGCGGCGAGGAGGACAAGCCCTGGACACAGAGCCCAACCACAGCCCAGCCACAGAGTTGACAGAGTTCAGGGGCGCGGCCAAGAGCAGGACAAGAGGCGGCCAAGACGAGGACAAGAGGAGGACAGCCACACAGCCCAGCCACAGAGTTGACAGAGTT
>CAXAMN010010102.1:140585-203262 GCA_963970005.1 Durusdinium trenchii
CCCCCCCCCTTCAGATTTTGTCAATCTTGATTTCATCCATCTTGATTTCCCCCCGGTCAGGACATACCTCTCCACTTTGGACCTTCCCCTCTAAGTTCACAAGCGGAGAGCTCTTCCTAGAACAGCTCTCCACCCCTCCCATTCAACTATGTCAAGCTGGCCTACCCCGTCATACCCCTATCACGATCTGGGCTACTGTGGGCTACCCCACCAGTATTAGGGTTTAGTTTACAGGCGGAGAGCTGTTCTAGGAAGAGCTCTCCACTTTGGAGGGTTGAGCCATGTTGTCAAAGCGGAGAGCTATTTCTTAGACGCAGTCCTGGAAGCTATTTCATAAATGTTCAAAAACTGTTTTGCAAGCCTCCCGCCATCCAACCAAAGCAATGGACTTGGCGATGTCAAGAACGGTTGCAGCATCAGGCATTCTCCAAAAAGATTCCTCTTCGAAGCTCCAATGTAGAACCGAAGTAGTGAGGAAAGATCCAGGCTGAGGTGGAAAGTCCTTTCAGGGAGTTTGTTGCTGGCTAAGCTGGGTACTGTTGGAAACTCTAGGGTCACATCAAACCTTTGCAAATACAGGTTGGATACTGGTTGGATGAGTTTAGACTTGGAAGTCCTTCACCTTGAGAAACTTCTGACCAAAGATAGATACATCAGCATCCCGTGCCAAGAGCCCCACGGACTTCACGAAATTAGCACTATCCTCAAGGAATCTCTCCGGGTCGCCGAAGGCGCGCAACACCACATCCTGAAAGGACCCGCCCCCTTCGACTGGCCACCCCTTCTCCTCGGAGGCACCATGCCTCACACCGTAGAGATCGTTGATCCAGTCCCGCAAGACTAAGCGTTCGACGGCGTTACCACAGCTTCCTTGTTGTTCAGCCCTACCCTTCGACGTTTGGCTGGCATGATGGGTCACCTACCAGCTAAGTAGCGACTAGGCTAAGATCACACAATGCCTGCAGCACTCAGACACCCAAAACGAGTAGACTGACTGTAGACAGTATAGTCTTGTAAACTCTGGTTCAACTGAATGCAACAGGCTAAATTGACAGGCATGAAACATAGAAACTCCCACATGTATTATGCAAAATGAGCAAAAGGTTTTGGCTCACAAAAAGCACAGTCGTCTTCGATAGCCTGCGATGTGCACACCGCAGCTTGAATTTGACGTGTGGGTATTTCCACACCGGAAATGGATGAATGAATTGACCAATGACTAGAGGCCCCGACCATCTCAAACATTTGTGTTTTCTTTGTGGCGGATCCCATGCCAAGTTTTACCAATGCAATGTCAAGCCATGTCAAAAGGTTCATTGCAAAAATACTTCCTCCAAAACATCAGGGTCGGGTCCGGCGTAGTGAGAACTTCAAACCAGGGCATCACAAGTTGAGACTTGGGGCAATCCACCAAGCTTTCCCTCACACATCAGCAGCTTCAGCTGGCTCCCAGTGAGCCAGCAAGGACACCAAAGCTCCCAAATGAACAGGAACGGAGAACCTGGGCGGTCAGGGTTTCAGAGCGAGGTATACCCGTTGGGGCTCGGATCATTCTGATTACTTGGGAAAGCCGGATTTTTTCTAGGGTTTGCCAACCACTAAGGATGGTCTCATGGCTAAATCAAGCGAATCCAACAACTAGCGTTATGGAACGTAAAGGTAAGATGATTGGAAGAGCTGGAGAACCTCTCGGCCCGTTGTGCCATATTGCGCCGTTCCCTTTGGGTATCCGGACGCGTTGCCGATGAAACTGCGCATCGTGCTTGATGGCACCTCGCCCATCTTATAATGAGCCCAGTCCATAGGCCCAACACCCTGCAGCGAAGCCCGCTCCTGCAAGCTGCGGTATGAGTTTTATGGAAGGATTTTCTACTAAGCTCTTTTAGGAGGACCTATTGGTCGTTGATCTCGCTAGTGCTATAATGGAGAACTCTTCAACTGACTGGCCCACTGACTGGCATTGGATTTCCCAAACAAGTAAACAAGCAAACCACAAAAAGAAACTAGTCCTTGTCAGTGAGGCAGCGAAACTTCATCTCCCCAGTGCAAATGTATTTCCCACCCGGAATGACGCACGACGTGGTTCGCAGGTTGCTCTTGGGATAGGTTTGCCGCCCAAAGTTCTGATCCTGGGCAGCGAGTGTTGTAGTGAGCGGTACCCACGAGGTGAATGTCAAGCCACTTAAAAGTACCTATTATGGGTAGCTTTGTCAAATTCATGGGCTTAGCAAGCAGGATTTACAAAAACAGCGTGCAATATCTACTACCTCCTGAGGTGCTCACAATGTTTCCTGTTGAAACTAAGTAATGGACAACCTGGATCACCAAGGTTTCTTTGAAAGGATCAATCTGCTTAGTCTGGCGGATTTCTTCCACTGCAGCAGCCAGAATAGCCACCTCCCGATCGCTGCCACACCCCGTGTTGCCACGGAGCTTCGCGATGGTAGCTTCCACGTTCGCCTGACCGATCACGAAGCATGTTTCATGAAGGTGAAAACCAATGGATGTGGTCTTTTCCATATCATAGTGAATATTCTGAAATGAGAGCCGAGCTTATCTAGGATATTTCCGGGTATGAACATACCTTCTGGTCACAAGGCTTGACGCAATGAACTTGGTTTGGGTGGGTGAACCAGTCCCAGTTCTTTATACTATAAGGTATTACTAAACTTACTGCTGCTGTTGTTGTGGATTGTTATTGTTTTGGAGTGTTTGTCGAACGTGTCCACTTGATGCCTGAATTCCACATCAAGGGTTCCATGTTGAATGGGCGCCAAACCACACTTGACTTACAGAGTGAAAAAAGCTGGGAACCGGTTTCTTCTCCCTTTGTTTTCATAGTTTGTCTGCTGGCCCAGCCGGTTTTCAGCCGGCCCCGGCCCCGCCTTGCCGAGTTGATCGTACACTTGAATCAGGGCATCCTTCCACTTTGGCTGTGTCTCTCTCCGGGATGGTTTGTTGGATGTTCTGGAATCCTGTTTCTCCAGTACTTGTGTTGAAAGCAGCACATCTAGAGGTAGTGGTTGACACCTGAATAGCTTCAAAGCTTCAGGCATGAGAAACTCTGCATTGGGGCAAGTCTGGTCTTTCAAAACGCACATCAACCATGCCCGACTGCGCTGCTGAGGCAGCCCGTAGTCTGCAGTGTTACAGCCCAGCGCTGTCACCAAGTACCCCAACTTGGTCAAGGATGTCCACACTCGATCATACCTGAGAGCACCGGTCATTTGCTAAACTTGAAAGAAGTTGTTTGTTGGTTTTGTGTCTGTGCCCGAAGAATTCCTGTTTCAAACAAGGGTTCAATGGAAAATTGTGTTTCTCAACAGAGCCACCCTGACACTTCACTACCCTCAACCTTCCTCTTGTGGAACAGTGATGCAACATTCTCAAGAAGGATGAGCGGAGGACGGCGCTTTCGAGCATACTGCTCAACTGCCCTGAACCCACACCCGCTTTGGCATGCTGGATCCATCACACTTCCCGGCGTCACTGTAAGCGTGGAAATGCTGACGCAGGGAAAACCTGCCACAAAGAGATCCACCTGGGCCGGTGCAATCGACCACTGAAAGTCGCAGCCCTCAACAGTGTGGGACCAAAAAGAAGCATACCAAAGACGATCAAAATAACACTAGATCCAAAAATATTCAAACCATCCACCCGAGGAAACTTCTCTTTTGGACAATCATTAGGTTTAAGGTAAGTATTCTGTGGTTTGGAGTGTCCCGCCTCAGGAATAGTTTGTTCAGACCCATCCCATGTTTTGGCCGACTTCTTCCCCATCTCCTTCATATCGTCGAACACCCACCGCGCACTTGGGAACCGAGTTCTCAGATACTCTTGCTTGCGCTTGTCAATCTCGACCATAAATTCCAGACTCACCTCAAGGGAAACCAGTTGAAACAAATAGATGATCTTCCACCTGTTGTCTCCAAATCTCTTTAATTTGTGTTGCAAGTACTTGGTGCACCGCCCCCTTGAACAGAACAACTGGTCCCAACTTGTTTTTAATTGTTTGGACTCTTTACCAGTTTGAAGCCTTCAAGGCAGACTTGTCATCCTCTAGCAGGTTCCACTCATGCTGGAGGCATTCCATCACCATCTCCAGAACACCCCATCCACTGCACATGCTCCCCACCCGGAGAGTGCCGATGCTCCTAAACGTGGCAGCTAGCTTCTCCTTGAGGGGCCTGAAGCTATGCTCGTGCAGGAAGACCTTGACGAAGTCCGAAACCTGAGATGGCAAAGAGCGCAAAGGTCAGAAACCATGATTGCTAATCTTAAACTGTGACAATGAACCCACCAAACATGACCAAGCATGGCTACCATGTGGACAATCATTGTGTACAATATATACTATGATGCTATTAGGGCTATTATGTAGTATTTTGGTTGCACCCCTTGGAACATGATCCCATTATATAAAGTCGAGAAACATTGGGAACATGGTTGAATGGGAGTTTGCGCAAAGTCCTCTCGGTTGTTTGGGACTGCTGACCTGTACCCTCCCCGTCATCATCCGAAGCCAGCAAAAGCTCTTCGTCCTCCGCGTCCGTAGTGTCAGCCTTTTGCTTTGATGGTTCTGGCCAGAACATTGGTTGGCATGGGAAACCTATTTGCAACAAAACTGTGGATCAAAATGAGTCCTAGGTGTCCTAGGTGTCCCGTGTGTGTGCTTTATATATTTATTTTTCAAGGCAATGATATCCGATGCGTTGTCGCAATCTTGCTTTAGCAAATGAAATTGTCTAGCAACTGTTTTCATCCCAGATTGGCGTTTTGTTGCCGCCCTGCCTTCATCGGATTCAAAAAGGATGCCGCCTTCTTTCTCCATGCTTAACTTCTCTTCTTCTTTGCACCTTCGGGCACAAGAGAGGCACAAGGGTATCAGCAACTTGGCTTATCCAACTTGGGAAGTCTACTTCAAAAGTACCAGGACCAGTCATTCTGTCTGAAGTATTTCAATTTAAATTGGAATGCATTGAGTTCCACAAAACTCAGTAGAAACGGTCTAAGCCTATGGCACATGATGCCCCTCAAAAACAAGTCTGTCAACTGACAGTGGGACCCTCCCCATAGTGTCGGTTCTCCGATCCCCCGGCCAAAGCCAACGCAGGCACTCATCATTTTACAGGCCCATCAGAGCTGCTGGTAATTGGACATCCCCCTCATCATCTTCAGATGAGTCATCCCCTTCGTCCACTTCACTCCCAAGAGTGACATCCGGCACATTCCATGTGCCCAGTTCACATTCCTCAGTCTGCACGGCTGGATCAAATCGGTAGTTCAAGATTGGATAAGTTGCAGGCTTTGGGTGTTTTGCCAGCGTGCCCTTGACCCAATTCAACAAGTAACCAGCGGCCTCAGCATTGAGGGTGCCGTGGCGGTGGCCTCTGGATGCATACCGAACAATGTTGGCATTGACTTGGGTCCCAATAGCCCGTCTCTCTGCGAGGCCGCCAGGGAGATGATACCGTTTCCGAATTTCATTTGCCTGATCAACGGGAACCACACAGATGGCTCGGGCTATTTCAGTGTCGGCCAACCATCTTTTTGTGATGAGGAATATATCCCCCGGGTGTTTGCCGTGGTGTCCCCGCATCTCCTCAATTTCAGAAACGTTTTGCAACACGTCAGCCCCGATGTCTTTTCTTTCACAGTATCGTAGATAATGAACATGGCGCAAGCCTTTGAGAGCAACTGCGTGTTGGTTGGCAAAGGTTTTCCAGCAGGAAACTTCATCCAGTTTGTAGGCAACACATGTGGACTTCAAAAGCTGAGAATCTGAAGTTGTTGAGGTTCCCTGTCGCTTTGTTACGTTGTTCAAGAAGTCTACCATGCCATTGGCAGTTGAAATTGCTTTCCCTTGAAGTAGCCGAGCGATCTGGCCGAAGAGTTGATCGACGTCTTCGTGGGAATGAGATTTCCGGAGAAACCCCTGAGAAGTACTCCTGAAAACCTTCAAATAACCAACATCAGCATGAAGCCACTGACAAACCTGTTCTTGGCCTCCCGATAGCAATTGTCAGCTTGGCAATGAAAATGTAGTGGCAGTTGTGAAGTCATTGATTTCACTTCTGATAGGGCTCTTGCTAGTTGCTCCAACTGTGACTCGGAATTCTTCTTGACATTCTCGTCGCAGACGCTGAGAAATATACGGCCGCCATGAATCCATGTGGCTGCAAGGTGCAATGCTGGCCGGTACAGGGCTTCCAGTGATTTAGGCAACCGAACGTAGCCCCACTTCGGTACACGCAGTTTGGATTGATCCATTCCATCCTGGATGACAGTCAGCACTGAGGATGAAAGCTCCATGCAGTTCAGCTTGGATACCCCGAAAGATATGGCTTGTGAAAAGAATTGCCGAGACAATTCACGCATCCTCCAATAGAATTGCCTATCCCTCCACTGACTGAATAGGTGATTGCTGTAGGATGTGGTCCATTGCACACGTTCAGCCCTTGTGGTGGCTTGCTTTATGCGCTTTTTGTATCGATAACATACACCACATTGCCCAAACTCGGTCCTGTCGCGAAACCTCAGGTGAGAACAGAATATTTTTTGTAGGCCCGCATGAATGTCGATAGAGATGCCGGCCGCACATTCTCAGCATCTGAATGAGCAGTGTACTGCATGTAGAGGTCAATCGCCCGAGCATGTTCTAAGTACCGCCGAGGACCCTGAAACGTTCCAGGTCCTATTTGACCTGGGTGACTCAGATCAAAGTGTTTTTCAAGATTCTGCAAGAAGCCCGTCGTGAATCGCTCGCAGAAGTCGGGGTCCCTCTCCATTTTGTCAATGCCCCACGCTTCAGGCATAACGAGTTTGGTGGGTAGCACTTCTGCCGCACTGATGTACAACAGCCAAAAGAACTTCACTATGTGGGGCCACTGCATATTCTCAGAACTCCTGACTGTAGAGACTTTCAACACATCATGTTTGGGTTCTGGTAGCCTCTTATCGTTCATGGTGTAAGCAGGCATATTGCGACGGATGTTTTGCAAAGCCGTGGACCCAATGCCATACAACCTTTGGTGTGCCCTCACGCACACTGCCCGACCCAAAAATGTCTGTTGACCACAGGGATTTCTGTTCGCATACTTCCGGCGCTTAGGTGAGCTTTCTTTGGGTTCTGGTTCGGCATCAGATTCGAGCAACACCCCCTCAGAATCAGAGCCTTGACCTTCACCACCAGAATCTGAACTTTGTTCAAGGATCTCCGCCCCGGACATGATTGCTTCATCATCACTCTGGTACATCACAGCATCTAGCTTCCGGTCAAATTCATCGGTCAGCTGCGAAGCTGGACCGTTGTACCACTTCCGGAGCAACTCTTCCTAGTGGGAATGGGAGCTGCCTTTTCTCCTAGAGATATATACTGGAAAATAAATTACAAAGAAACAATTTCAAGCTGACTAACTTGCAAGTCTCTCTTCTAGCTTCATCCAAACGATGAAACCTTTGTCGTTCAGCATGGACTTCTTCACCATGTTCCCCAAATTGAGTGAAACAGCACTTAGCGCCACAAAGGCATGGCTGACTAAGCAATTTTCCCAATGCCACCTTTTGAGGCATTGTCAAATGTCCCCAGTTGATTGTTCTGCCATACTCAATGCTGATTGGTTTGGATCATATCACAGATACCATTGGCACATTGTATGCCTCTTGTGTTGGTTTCAAAGGTTGATATGATTAATGTTCATTAATTTTGATTTAGGCTCTTATTGATTCCAAATGCTTCCAAAACAGTGACCAGCTGACCAGCTCGAGCCTGCATAGCTAATGGCATGTATGTTTAGGTGCCCAGGCCCAATGCTCAACATCTCGTGACTCCTTCCCGATCCCAGAGCGCCTCTTGGCAGGTCTCTTGCTTGCCGCTTTCTTTGCTGCTGCAGGTCTTTTCATGGCTACCCTTGAGGTAAGACAACACGATACCCTGAAGAGCCAAATGCCCTTCCGGTCAACATTCTGGCCCTCAACACATGCATGCTATCAAACCTGGAACCCCAAAACACTATAAGTGTTGAAAGCACTAACTTTTGTGAACATTCCTTATATATACTCGTTCAAGCTCTAGCCTTTAGCCTGCTTGAGGAACCTATGTCCAGATATGAATCACTTGGACTGCTTTCGGGTTTGGCAGTGGCAAAGCATGGCTGATTGCGTTTTGAGTATCAAGGCAGTGGACATATAGGAGCTGATCGGTGACTTGAGCATTCCAATTATTTTCCTCGCTCGCGCGCCGTCATCTAGAATCTAGATTTTTGGGTTGCGGATTGCGGCGCACGACTTTGCCGCAGAAGACTCTCCAACTATGAAGTCAGGCTGGAGGGTTGGATTTGTTGCTGGGTTCCACACTGCGGAAATACCTTCGCCAGATTGCTCCAAGCCTCAGTCCAACGTGGTCAGTCCGAGCTTTGGGCTGCGTCCCTGAACCTCAGAACTCCTACGCTTGGCAAATTCAAATGATGGATGAATGGGCGACAGACACTGATAGAAATTTATATGTACATATATATATATATGGTCTCTTTGGGTGTTGGTGGGGCTAAGCTTCGACGGGCACACAGCATGTGGGCAAGGAAGTGCAATATTTCCCTTCCTTCATGGAACACTCTCCGCAAATCTGCCACTCACTCACTCACTCACTCACTCACTCACACACTCACACTCACTCACCCCCCCTCCCACTCCCACTCTTACTGACTTCCCCTCCCCTCCCCTCCCCTCCCCTCCCCCTCCCCTCCCACTCCCTCCTCCCACTCCCCTCCTCCCCTCCCCTCTGTGTTTGTAATGCCCTAGGTCCCCTAGGCGTGTCTACGCCATACATGTGTAGCGCCTGTTCTTTGTAGATAGACTTGTATGTAGCTCTTCAGTCCGCTATCGACCTAATTCATTTGGCTCAAGACTGTCGGAGCCCAATACTGCATCCGCAGCCATAGAAAAGGTGTCGCTGCCTCGCACACCGTCGATCCACGTGGCCTCACTTGGTGTTTCGATCAGGTCCAGTAAAGCTACTGCCACTTCTGGGGGAACTTGCCCCAAAGTGGTAGCGGAGCTTGTGTCTCCTGCTTCGCAACGGTCGATTTTGCCTTCGTGAAACATAAAGACCATGGTCCAGATCTTTAACATAGATACGGACGAAGAGCATGACGACAGCTTGTCGGAAGAAACTGATCCAGAAGAAGCTTTCGCCGCACAAGGCTCGCGTCATCGCCAACAGCAATCAAGGTCCTCAGGTTCGACATTCCGGACATATGAGGCACAGCCATCGAGCTGCATGAAACGCCAGAGAAAAACATGGTTTGCTCCCGTCTCCTTGAAATACGTAATACCGTTTCTTTCATGACGAAGCTGTTCATTGTCGAGCATCTTTTTATAGTATTCGGCGTTCCCTGTTAGAGCGTTCTTCAATGATGGGCCTAAATTTTCGGCGCTCAATGTGTGGTGATATTCACCCAGTCATCAATCAATCGATCCTCAAACTCGAACCAGGATGACTGTCCATCGAAGGATGGGGGAATCTTTGGCGTCATCTTGACACCTGTCAGCTGGATCGCTCGTTTTGAAGTTGCAAGTAAGAAAGTCATGGAAGCCTTCATGGGCTTGTTAGATCTTTCGACTGTTCCACACCCTGATGATTTCAACTTTACTGATATCCTCTCGCCACAGCAGTACATGCTACTTCAATTAACTCAAGATCCCGCAGAAAGAAGAGAAACTGCAGAAAGGTTCCGTTCTGAACACATTGATGCTTTGAAACAAGCACATCGTGACACTTTTCCACCGTCTGACAACTTGATGTCACTTATTTTCTTAGTTCAGTCGGACCTCAACGAACAGCAAAGAGAAAGGTTCGTAGCCAGCATGGCCTTGCGTCAGATCAACATGAACAACTACACATACTTAGGTGTCAAAGGCTTCCTTGATCTCTTTTGCGGAACCGCCACAGGAACTGCCGATCCTTCGATCCGCAGGCAGAGAAGATCCACTTTCCTTGTCCTCGATGAAGGAGACTTGGAGGAAGAATCCGGATACTGGGTGATGGATCAGGAAACAAGCGTAGAAGGATTTGTGAGTTTGTTCTCAGAAACCAAATTTTGGGTGTTAGCAGCTAAAGGAGGATACATCCGTAGAAGAATCCATGGAAGAAGGTTCGGAAAACAATCCAAAGGCGGCAAGGGTAAAGGCCGCGGAAAAGGAAGAAGACCCGGCTCTGTCGGCCGTAGAGGCAAAGGTGCAGGGGCGCACTATGCAGAGTACCCTGACAACTCAGGTTTCTATGGAAAAGGCAAGACAGGAAAGAAAGGTGGAAAGAAAGGTTTCAAGGGAAAAGATGCATTCAAAGGCAAAGGAAAAAGCAAACAACAGAATCCCTTTCAGCAATGTAATGTTGCAACCACCGAAGAGCCTTCATCAGCTCAGCCGAATCCTAGTGCCGAAGAAACCTGGAGTGCGCATGAAGCAAATTGGTCATGGGACTCATATGGATATCACACAGACCAGTACTATCCCGACGAAGTCTGGCAGGCAAATGAAGCCACTTGGCACCAATGGACATACTTTGCGGACGGACAGACGGACAGACCGCAAGATGAAGAGCACCATAGCTCAGAGCCAAGGCCTAGCCAGATGAACCAGTCAGCAGATTTCCGATATTCCGGATACAATGCAGAAGAAATGACTGGTGAAGAACATGTTTCACATCAGTATCACCTAAACCCTGCCGGTAGCAGTACAGACTACCGACATTCCGGTTGTTCTGAAGTGATTGACCCACGCTTCTGTTCTTCATTTGTCAACTTTGACGATGGATTTCACCACGCTTTGCTTTCAGAGTATACCGACTTGAGGTACAGCCCTACCTACGTGATCATTGACAGCGGCTGTACACGCTGTAGAAGAGCAATGGGTTCAAGGACCGCCATCATGCAAGATTGCTTTCTCTTTTGAGCCTTCGTCAAGCCGATTTTCATTTGCCAACGGTGAAAAGTCCAACGTCCGAGAGAAGCTGGTAATATACTTCCAGAACGACCAGACACCCACAGGGTGGATCACAACAGCGATAGATATCTTGGATCAAGGCGATGTTCCAATCCTTTTCAGCGTTGAGCATACTTCCAGAACGACCAGACACCCACAGGGTGGATCACAACAGCGATAGATATCTTGGATCAAGGCGATGTTCCAATCCTTTTCAGCGTTGAGCAGCTCAGGAACCTTCGCATGTCCATAGAGCACACTCCAGTTGGTGACTATTTGACTTGTCCTTTGTTCGGCCTGAAGCGATTTTCGCTGCCAGTGAGCACTTCGAACCATAATGTCTTAGACATCATGCTGTTTGCCAGCTCAGTTCGAAAGCCGAACCACAGCTTCACAGCGATCAATCCTTCGTATGCATCATGTCCACTGTAGTGGCAAGCATCGTAAGCACACGTACAAAGATGGATGCAAGAAGGCAGAACCATCCGAAGTGAAGGAAGACAAGTCGGCAGCCGATATTCCGGCTAAAAAGCCAGAGAAGAAAGTCGCAAGTGGAGATGCTAAGGTCGATCCGCCATCGAATCGAAGCTTATTTCGATGCCTCCACCGGCTAAGACGGTGACACCTCCGACATACTGGAAGACAGAAAAGTCACCTGATTTTGGTACGCCATTTGAGCATTCGAAGATTCCAAGTTCGAGCTCAGGAGCACAGAAGCCAGACGTACCTCCAGCAGCACCAGATATGCCGGTGAAGTCAGATCCTCAGGAAGAAACAAAGGAAGAAACAAGGGAAGACGTGAAACCAATACCAACAACAGTTCACAGAGAGAAGAAGGCACCAAAGGTTTCAATGACATTGCCGTTAGCTTTGCAGAGAATTCATGAAAAGCTGTCTCATCCAACTGAACTCTTGAAACTGCACTTGAAACACTATCACATGTCAACTGAGCAGTTCAAGAAACGCACATCAGCTTTGAAGATTCCTGCTAAGATCCATGAAGAGTATGAAAAAGTAGTCAAGCAGTGCGACACATGTCAGAAGTCAAAAATTGCACCTTCAAGGTCAAGAATTTCAGGTATGAGAAGCGAAACGTTCGGTGAACTCGCCTTCATTGATCATGGCGAACTAGCTATCAATGACAAGTCTAAACTTCTTTTCCTGATCATCTATGATGGTGCAACTTTTATGACCACTGCTTACGTTTGTAACGGCAAGACTGAAGCAGAAACCATTGGCCATCTTCTGGAATACTTTGAAACATATCAGTTGGATCCTAAGTATCTTGTCGGTGATCAAGGTTTCATGGGTACTGAACTTGAAGCCTTTTACAACAGGAAGAACATCCGACCAATTACTTTAGGACCTGGTACTCCATGGCCAAATAGAGCTGAAGCAGCTGTTCGCATGTACAAAAAGCAGATCGCCCTGATGCTTAAGGCCGTGACTGAGGATCCATCCAGATACGAGATCACGTACCGTCAACTCCGCAGACAAGCATCACTTGCCAGGAACTCTATGGTAACTTTTGGTGGAGTATCTCCACCGGAGATGGCATTTGGAAGACGACCTGCAGACCTTTTGTATCCAGAGAACATGACACCCGAACAGCTTACAGCTTCACTTCCTTCTCCTGAAAAGAATATTGATGCCCTCAGAACACTTGCCATGAAGTCTTACTTAGAAGCAAAACAATCAGATGATTTGAGACGAGACATTTCAGCAAGACTTCAACTGAGTGATGGTCCATTCTATCCTGGTGATAAGATCTACTATTGGGCAGAAGACAAATCCAAGGTAAAATCCGATGGAACCCATAGCGGTAAATGGATCAAGGGCAAGGTTATCAGTTCTGACGGCAGTATGGTTGGTATAGACTTAGGCACCAGAATTCTAAAGGTCAACATCAGTAAGGTCCGAAAGGACATCAACCCGATTGAAGATGTTGAGGCGCCACTCGACCCGGTTGCACTACTGAGTTCTGAGAGTGCACGGACCGATATTCCGGTCATTGACCATGCAAGCTCTTTAGTCCAGAGCGACGGAGCCCAGATCGGTGTGGAAGGCTTTACATATTCTTCTTATGCATGGCAACACTGTCATGACTGGCAAGATTGATTTCTAGAGTTGTTCGCAGGTTCAGCACGGTTGAGTCAAGTAGCTGCCATGAACGGGTTGCGTGTTGGACAACCTATTGACCTCCGAACAGGTTTTGATATCTTGACCAGTGACGGTCGTAAGAGGACGAGGAGAGCATCGAGAAACAGAAGCCTAAAGTCATCTTTACGGCGCCGCACTGTGCTCCTTGGAGTCGGATGACCAACATCCATCGCATCGCAAGAGATCAGAGCAGACAGAAGTTTCTTCCAATGTTAGAGTTCTGCTGTCGTATTGCCATATTCCAGATCGAACATGGAGGCCATTTCATCATCGAGAATCCTGCCTCATCAGCCTTATGGTACACCAGATGTTTTCAACGTCTTCTGTCACAACATGGTGTTGCCTATGGTACTCTTGACATGTGTTCATTTGGAATGAAAGACCCTACTGGCTATTACTACAACAAACCAACCTCTCCTTTACACAATTTTGATGAAGAAATCATGGCACCTGTGTTCAAGAGATGTAGTAATAAGCTCGGGGGTGTGCAACATCAGCATTAACCATTGGAAGGTTCAGCACCCGGCTATGGAAGCAGAACGAAGTTAGCTCAGGTATATCCTTATCGTTTCTGTTCCAAGCTTATTCGCTGTCTTCTGCCGCTGGGAAGCCATCATGGATTGTTTGACTACCGTTGTTGTAGATTTGCTCGATGGACTCGATATTCCGGGTCTCGAACCACTCCAGCTCTTCCTGATGGAAAACACGGATCGAGAATATGTTCACTTCAGTGAATCTGAAGGTGTAACAGTGAAGGATTTTTATGTTCGACGCCTTATGAACAGAGTCAACTCACTCCCTAAGGGACATGAGTATAATCCTTGGTCTGAGTCATTGCAAATCGCACATGACGTTTCACATATGCGCCAGATTTTTGCACCTACCATGGCCTTTGAGCACGCCACAGTTTTCCGAGGTACCTTTGAACCACTGAAGGTCAGGTACCGACAAACCGCAGAAAAGGACACAGCTCCAATTTGACTCCACCAACTTCGACAGGTCGTCAAAGTCAAAGGGATGTGATTGGACGTACAACTTAGTTGTATCCTTCTTGCGCCACAAAAACAGTACACCTGGAACTCTGATGGTCGCGCGCCGTCCAAACCTGTCAACACACCTGTCACACCAGGCCTGACACTGTTGGTGCATCACCTGCACCACCTCCTGGTTTGGATCCGGATGAGTACATGACACCGACTGGCACGGACATGCCTGGCGACATTCCAGGTGATCCTTTCACACCTGGTGATTTCTACACACCTGGCGACAATCCAGATCCACCGTTTACACCACCACCTGGACAATCACCGCCAGACAATCAACCGCCAGACAATCCATTTCCACCATTTCCATGACCACAACCACCATCACACTTTCCACCTGCTGCCGCAGTTCCACCTATTCCAGATTCCTTTTTACCCTTGACTCCTGTTCCGCCAGACACTCCTGTTGTTCCAACCCTTAGTCGTTCCTCCTCATATTCCTGACGAACAGATGATTTCACCTGAGAAACGACCTCTTAGTTCTCCTGTGTCTGACCGCCCTTCGACGAAAGCTCGTCCTACGCGACCTGTGCAGATGCCTGCCTCGTCTACGCCTCCACCGGTTCCACCGAGCAACCATCTGGGGGGTGATGATGATCGACTCGTCTTTTCGCCGCCGGTCGTCCAAACACCGAAACCGAAGAAGAAGAAACCGGAAGCTGATGAACTTCCGGAAGAAGAGGACGCCGGTGATCCCGATGCTCAGCCATCCGGACACAACTTGCCGATCGCAGACGATGATGAACAGCCAGTGTCAGACACCTGAATCTCCGGAAGCAGTGATTATGACGATATTCCGGACGATGTAGCAGCCGATGTGGAAGAAGAAGAAGATGATGACGCTGAATCAGATGAGACCATCGACTACAATGATCTGTTCGTGGACGAAAGCAGTTGGAGTTGGCTGTCAGCCGAACAGAAACTCTGCGCAATACTGGTTCGTTCACTGTACCTAGATACATTGATGGCTCACCTGTAGATCTTAGGCTGATTCCGTCAGCTGATTCGTAAGAACTATGCCGACATTCAGGAAGTCTACTCCGGCATTGCGGAGGAATTCCTGACCTTGTATCAATCCAAGGGAGATAAGTTCTCCTATCTTGTCGGTAAGAAACGCAAGGAAGCGACCCAGCAAGAAAAGCGCCAGTTTGCTAAGCAATTCCTAGAAGCCAAGCAAGCCGAATGCAAGTCCTGGTTCGATAATGACGTTTTCGAGCTTGTTGACATGCGTAAACTTAAGATTAGGAATTATATGTTGCTGGCCGCTGGGTCCTTACAATCAAGAAAGATAAGGACGGTAATTTCCTTAAGTGCAAGGCACGCTGGGCGCTGAAGGGTTTCCAAGACAGACAAAAGGATACTCAGCAATCCGATGTGTAACTCAGTTTGCAGCAAATTGCCAATGGGATCTATACCACATGGACCTGAAGACCGCCTTCCTACAAGGCGAGGCATATGATGAATCCAGGGACATCATTTGCCAGATCATGCCAGATCCCATCCAAGTGCGGATATCCACCACACATAGGAGCAAAGATGAAGAAGTCCGCATACGGTCTGACTGAACGATGCACCACGCAGATGGTGGCAGGTTGTCGACAAGGCACTTCTTAGCTATGGCCTTGCGCCAACTCGCGCCGATCGATGCACCCAAGTCTTTCCGAAAGACGTCTACGTCCACTGATCCTGTTCAAGAAGCCCTCGACACGTTGCTAGACCCTGTAGCACAGAATAATGCACAAGGCCGGAAGCCACATGGTTTCTTTTGTCTTCATGTCGATGACTTGTTCATGGCTGGAGACAAGGTCTTTGCAGATAAAGTGCTCGCCAACATTCGTAAGGACTTCAACGTAGGCTCGGAAGACAAGAATGACATCATGTTTGTTGGTCAGCGCACCAAATGGAAGACTCATGATAAGCATGGACCGTACATCTCTTGTGACCAAAAGCTTGCAGTAGATGCTGTCGAGGAAATCAAGTTTGAAAAACATCTAAAGGACAACATTGCTTGTAATCCTCAAACGCATACTGCCTATCGCTCTGTGTTAGGCCAGCTTAATTGGTTACAGAGTCGAACGCAAGTTCATTTGTGTTACAAGTTCTCACGATGTGCGTCCGCCGCTTCGAGTCCGACCATTGGTGATGTTCGTGAGATCAACAAAGTTGTTCGTACTATGAAGAGCCAATATGTGGATGCACGATTTTGGCCACTCAAGGGCAATCACCGCATCCTTGGCTTTCCTGATGCATCGTACCGAAACAATAGTGACAAGTCCAGTCAGCGTGCACATGTCATCTATCTAGCTGAGGAAAGACAGCCATACGACTCTCGATATTCCGAGAAGAAGGATTGTTCAGCCACGCGTGGATCTGTCATAGACTATGAAGTTAGATTGGTGGCAACTGACCCTAGATTGGTGGCAACTGACCACCAAAGTTGAGGCAGAAAATCCACACCCACCCACCCATTTTTGGGCGGCTCCACTACCAAGCAAGACTTGCTAGATAGAGCTTGGCAAGCTTAACAGTTTGCAGAGTTGGCAAGCTTGACAGCTTGTAGTGTGAATTCAAAGGATAGAATGCAGCTTTGTAATCACACCATTGGTGTGAGATGCCACCCACCCACCTCAAGCCAAACCGTGTGTTTAAACATATGGTTCCTCACTTAGAAAGGGAGGGTGTGTGTGTAAGTTTTTTTTGGTGACATGTGGTTTGCGTCCTGTTTGCTCAACAACTGCAAAAAGCACAGCGCAAGTATGCACATAACATCTTGCTATAAACATTTTACAAAAACATAGTGTTTTCCAGTGAGCCGCGTTCAATTCCCGAATTTGAATCAGGAGGTTCCCAAACTCGTGGTTGGGGGGGGGGGGGGGGGGACCACTGGTGCAAGAGCTTGCCAGTGATCATCTCTCGAGACGCAGTCATGTCTGCTGCATTGTCGCGGTGGTAGCAGGACATGAACCTCACATCCCATGTGTTGCCACTCCGGATATGTTCAAGCTGCATCTGCCACGCTGCTTGGCTCCACTCTGCGAATCTGACAGGGCCCATCGAACGTGCGAGTAAACTACAAAACTTGCCACAAAAGCTAATGCGCCAGGCAGGGTGTGAGAGCCCAAAAGTTTGGAAACCCTGCGCCTGCTTGGGAGAAGGTCAACCAGCAACACTGGTGTTCCACTGTTGGAAGCGGCCACTCCTTCCAGCAGCTTCTCGATGATGGCAGAGCAGGCTTGGATGCCTCGTTGCTGCACCTGCAAAGTGAATGACACTTTCCTTCGTAGCAACCAACAGCTTCGTGCCTCCTACCAAGTCAAAAAACAATGTGCTCATATGTGTTGATCAAAGACGCACGCCAGTGTGGCGCTAACGAGTGTTCTGGCTCTGGGTTCTGAAGGTCATTGACACGGCTCCTTTCTACGTTGTCGATGCAACCCAACAATGCCCCATCGATCGCAAAGATATTTGTAGTCCATCTTTCCCTGCAAAGATCAAATGATATTAATCTTTTCTGGTTGGGTGACAGAAGAATAGAACGTTTGGTTCAGTCCAAGCCTGCTGACTCACATAGAGTTGGAACCTGTGTCCCCAATCCTTCAGTTTGGCTAAATCGCTCTGGATCTGGAGCTCCGTTTGGTTCCAGGTGGTCTGGAGAAGTTGGGCCGAAAGCCTTGGAAAGCCCCCCATATACCCAACAGCTTTAGTTGCAAGTACAAAGAAACAATCACGCCGTTGATGCATCCTTGCACTCAGCGCAGGACTCGGCTGCCCGATCCTTCTGCTTCTGCCTCAGGTGGGTGGGATTGATTGTAGTGGGCGAACAGTAGACATGTCTAGACTAATCGTTCCTTTCAGTGTGTCCAAGGAAAACATAAAAGGTGGCCTCAGCATTGAACTTGGCCAGATGTGATGTAAAGATCGAAATCTTGGAGACATCCACTGGCGGTACTGACGTTTCCAAGATCTGTAGAAGATACGCATCAGCGTGTCTCAAAGAAAACCTAAGTCCCCAAGATTCATCACTGTAGATTTATGTAGATTTGATCCTTGTGTGCCTTTGTCAAAGACTCATGTACATAGGCTGTCAGAGACTGCTGTCGAGCAGCAAAGGAACTTGGAACCATCTTCACGAAAGCCTCTTTGCAGGAGAGGTACGCGCCACAAATTCTTTGGAGCTGCTCCTCAAAGGGCCAGACTTGAGAGGAGGGAGACACGAAAGGTAGGACAGCGGGAAGAGAAGAGAACGCGAGAGGCAGGAACAAAAATGCAATGTTCGACATGGTGATTTATCCCCTCGGAGGCGACCTTTCGTAATTTGTGTTCATATGCACTCTTTCTGGTCAAACATATGCTCTCGAAATGTTCAAAAAGATTCTTAGGAAAACAAACTTGCCCCATGGCTCAGATCATCGGTGAGCATTGAATCGGAACATCATAGGATTTGAACTATCCTGAAACCATAAGAGGCTCACGAAGACGCTCCCCAGGAGAGAATTGACGCGCTTCACAAAACAAACTCTAGGTATGTATCCCCTCGGGGAACACCTTTCGTGATTAGAATTTCATATTCACTCTTTCTGAATGTTCAAGAGGGCTTCAACTATCCTGAAATCATGAGAGGCTCACGAAGACGTTCTCCAGGAGAGAATTGATTTTAGAGGGGGGGTGAGGGGGGTCTGAATTGAGCGATCAATTATTAGACCCGGACGTCCCAACACTTGCTTCGCAAGACAAACTCAAGGTATCCCCTAAAGGGCTACCTTTCGTGACAATCAGTTTTGAACCCCCGTGTGAATTCTTAAAACACTGTTGCAGAGTCATGTGGAAGCTGCAAGCTGGTAATGCCAGAGTAATCCATGCAAGAGTCGCATTCCTTTGCGTTCCAGGGTTTTCTGCCCTTCACAGGCAAAGCCATCCAGTCTTGCTCCATCCTCCGCACCAAAATCTCTAGGAGAGGAGTGGTGTTGGTCAACGTGTCCTTCCAGCTGGCCAGAAGCCCAGTCCCTGTGGAATGCCCGGTGTTGAACAGGTCTGCGGAGAGAGCATCGTGGTTGATGAACTTGGGCATGGAATGCTTCCTGTTCCCATGTCGAATCAATTTGATCAAGCTGTGCAGCGGTGACATTTTGCACATAATATTTTTGCTGGCCTGACCAATGTCTGGAGCTGCAATTTGACTGGTTCTGGGATTCGGTGTAGCAGGTTGAGGGCCGCCAAGCTCTCTTGACGTCCCAGCTGGTAGGCTGCTGCAAAGTTGCTTACGTTATCGTGCGCCTGCCTGCTGCTGGCGCAAGGTTGCTTACGTCAAGAATCAAAACAATTGCTGCTGGCGCAAGGTTGCTTACGTCAAGAATCAAAACAATACATCAAGTCCAGCGCATGTATTGTGACAAATAAATGCAACTCTCAAGGCGGAAGGCAAACCCAGGTCCTCGAGGCTGGCAATGACCTTGTCCTGGCTGGAACCTCCACGGAGCATGAACTCTAGCTGGTGTACTAGATTGAAGCAGTTTGGCCGCCGCCGAACTGCCGACTGCAGGCTCACACCTGGCAAACGAGCAAAGGCTCAGGGATATCTTTGAGTTAAGTTCAACGCCTCGGTTGACGTTGACCACTTCAGACTGGGTAGGGCTCACAGAGACGCAGTGGATCGTTTTGAACGACCTCACACAAGATTTGGCGGGCTAAAGTCATAGCTTTTTAGCGCTGAGACAAGCGCTGTGCCACATCCGGCGGTAGGGCCTCCGACAGCCATGCGAGCGCATCGATACAGAAAATCACCGAACAAGCTCTGGGGCAGCGCACCTTGTACAGCGCTTCAGATTCATAGCAAGCAAAGATCACCATCAGCAAGCTGGTCGACCTATTCCAACCCTTCACCATGAACACGTCGCCTGGCATAGCCAGGCCAGAACCTTGAATGCCAGGCTTCTTGGCTCCTGCAGGTAACCTGCGCATTGGCTCTTTCAACCAAGCAGACTGACAGTGTGTTGCCGTCAGTTTCTCTGTCCCTGGCCGATTGGGATCAGACAACATCCCATTCAGGCAAATCAGTTGGGCTAGAGCGTGTTGATCAACCTAAAATGCAAGGCTTGCAAGAGAAAGGGCATAAATAGTAATCCTGAGTGCTAGGCTGGGTCGCTGGTGCCTCTCAAACCCAGATCCCCTCGCCAGGGGAGTTGCCATGGCCGTAGGTACCATGACCCCAGTGAGTCCAGGTTGGAATGCTCCAAGTATGTCCTCACTTCAAACGAATGTTGACGAAAACGCAGTGGGGATATTAAAAATTGAGGTGGGCGCACACCATCTTCCGCAGGAAAGTTTTCATCTACCCAGTTGTAGAACTTCAATGCATCAGCCTTTCAAGTGAAAGAAACAAGGTCAGCCAAAAACTAGGCTCACACAAAGCCTCACTCGATAGTTTCTCGTTCAAGAAGACGTCGATCGTTAGGCCCTTGCTTTTCAGGTTGTCTTGCCTTGGGGCTGTGCACGTTTGACAACCAACCACATGAGCGGTACTCAAAACCACTTGCATTTTTTCACGCTTTAGTGTGGGCCAGAAGACACCCAGTCATCAAATAAAGCCATGTGCTGCAAGTGCTTTGCATCCGGTGGGATACTGGCAATGCTGGTAGTATCAGTCTTGGCCTTTTTGCCTCCACCAGAAGCACCGCCTGAGGTCCGCTTCTTTGGAGCCATGAGCCTGGCACTTGGGACAAACATCTCAAAAAGACAAAGTGCCAGAAGAACACAACTGTTTTGTGAATAGGCACACTGGGATTTGTGAATTGTGAATCCTTCACAAAACGCATGTGTCGCTGACCACCTTGGTTTGTGAAGAATAACGACCCGATTCTTCACAAACCACATTGCCGTCAAAACAAAATCTACCGTATTTTTTTCATATAATAAACTGTATGATACAGCAAACGAGCATCATAGCGTTTGTGAAGAATAACGACCCGATTCTTCACAAACACACTTGTCGGCTCATTTTTGCGAAATACAGCTCTTCACAAAAGCACGTGGGAACTCTTCACAAACTGTGCTTCTATTCTTCACAATTCACAAATTGTGTTCTTCACAAATTGTGTTCAGACATCCCACTGGGGTTTTCCCCAGTTGTGACTGCCCTCAAAGCAACAAACAGGTGCGCCAACCCAGAATCAATAGTATTGGAGTTTAGGTTGTTCATGATGAGGAGCATGATTGTTTCAGCACGACGCACGGTGCGCTTCCCCCACACCGTTTAGTTTGCTGCTGCGTGCATGGCTTCATTCACGATTTCGATCGCCTTTCCCATAGGCATTCCATTGGACCACAAGTGTGAAGCGGCTTGGTACAAGGCTTGCTTCCATCTAGCCTTCCGGTATTTCTCGCATTCTTCTTTGTTTGGTCGTTGAGTAGAAATGCGCAGCTCATTCGGCACCTGAAGACAACAATTTTTTGAAGAATGATAATCAGACAATCCAAATCAAAGTGACTGTATTTATGAGCTTTAGTAGAAGCTCAGGGCTCTACCGCTTCCAAATCCTGGCCCTCAACTACAGGCTGTGCTGGAAGGCCGACTCTGGGTCCGGCATATGGCAGCGCCCTCAGAAGCGGAGAGGTTCGCTACGAAAAGTTGATGGGTCCAGTTCTTCCACATATAGCTGAGGGGGGTACCAAGATACATCCAGAAGCTGGCAAATGCTGGGTCCCATCCGCATATCGTTCCAATTCATCAGCAGCTTCGTTCATCTCGAACGGGTACTGGCCTAGGTCCAAAGGGAAAAGCATGTCATTTGTGTGTTGGGTAATGCCTCAACCACTCGTAGGCCGAAGAAAGAGCACAGAAGAACCCAAACAGCTTGTCAGTTTCACATGATGTAAGATCGGTGCGCATTAGTTTGGCATATTTCCGGAAGGAGTTCGCCTCCTCTGAGTTCGGGTTGTGGGGCTTTTCTTCGAAGACTGGCAGAATTACGAGAGCGCAACATCAGAACAAACTGAATGAATGAGAGCGCCTGGAGGAGAATCTCCTTCAAAACCACGTGCCCGTTCGGCTGGAAGATAAAGAAACACCTTTTGGCTAAAGGAGCTATTCGACAGCCAGCGCTTTGTCCTGCACGCCAACGATAACTTCATGTGTCATCATGTGTCATTGGGAGTGATTTCAAAGCTCGAAGCGTTTGCAATTTGCAGCAACGAACAAGACTGGAAGCAGTCCGCAAAATCACATCATCCCGATGTGGCCGGTAAGATTTTCGGCGCCAAAAATGGTCGTCCACAGATGTTCGAGGAATTCCTGTCCACAGTGGAAAAAACATAAACCTTCCGAGAAAGGCCAACAGATTCTAGTCTAGAAGGTCAATGAGAATCAACAAACTGCGCCCCCTAAAGCCTTTTAGGGCAGAAACGCTCCTGCGTCGCCGATCCGCTCGAGACGGAAGAGGTGTGGGGCACCGGGGCCACCGACACCCACAATGTGGGCATGGTCGAAAACTTCTGCCAGAAAGCTTTTCCTTAATCAAGACGCACCCATAGCAAGCTACAGGAGTAAGGAGGACCTTGCGCATACAATGACAACGCCAATCAATGCCAAGCATCCAACCCCTAAAGTGGGGTATCCAGATGGCTTTGCGGTAGTGGGTCTCATTGGGCCGGTTCTCTGGCACGTCCAACCACTCCTGCAAAGTCGCTGTGAATGCCGCAGGGGTTGGGATGTCCGATGCATCCTCGATCTTCCGTCTCAACAAGGCAAACATTCCATCGATATCTTCATGGGAATGGCCACTGCTCAGGAATCCAAGCTGGCTGCTGTGAAGCTGCCGCCTGGAGACATATAGGGCCAGGGCCCAGATCAGGGTCTGGTTCTTCACCTCACGGGAGCAGTTGTCGGCCTGCAGGTGCAGCGAAGTGCACCTGAGGTCGATCCTGGACGCGAGGACCGTCAGCGAATGGTTCACTATTTCCAATGTCCTCGATGAGTTCGCAGTAGCACAATGCGGCGACAGATTGATAGTGCAGTGGTGACCGTGTATTAGAAAAGTCGTCGAGGTAAGCTTCGGGCGGTTAAAGGTACACAGTTGCTTCGAGAGCATCAGCGGTGTACGAGGCCACGCGTGCTTGGCAACATCCATGCTATCTAATATGCCGCAGATGGTGAATACCTCTGGGTTGGCAGCTTCCAGTCGTGAACTAGCTCTCAAATGCCAATAGCATTGCCGGTCCCGGTACTGCCGGGCCAGGTGCCGCTGCAGGAGCTCCATCTGAGCCTTTCTGGCTGATTGCTGGTGGCCGCACTTTCTAATAATCAACCTGTGCTTCATGCACAAGTTGCAACGTGCATGGTGCATCTGGAACCGGATGCGTAGGCGGTCCTGAAAGGATTCCATCCACACCTTATCAAAGGGCTGTCCAACACTGCCAAATGTTTCTTACCCTTGAGTGCGCTCACCCTTTAGTGCGCTCGCCGTGTAAACGACAAAAACTGTATTGATTGAGATCAAGCATCAGCGGAGAAAAGCTTCCTGCTGATGCCCGAACCATGTAGCGCCACACACTGACGATGGTATTCGCTAATCGACGCAGGCGGGAGGTGGCGAATCATAGAGCGGTTCAGGGATGGATCATCCAACTTGTTCGACCCTTGGCGTGGTCGTTTGTTGCTATTCAATCCATCCGGGAGCTCTTCCGCCATTTGTTCCCACAAAGTGGAAAGAAAATCATGGACCTTCCTCTTGGCCTCTGAGGGAAGAGGATCTGACTATATATCTCTGATCATTTATAAGGGCAAGGGTTTCCGCTTCGGACCGCCCCCCAAAGGGTTTGGAATCGATTCTTCCCCACGCCCATCAATGCTACCCACGCCCTATTGCAAACCAACTGGTCCTCGAAGTGAAGGTGCTTCGCTCCCCGCACGCGGGTCCACCAATCAAAGCTTGCTCTTTGAGGAGGTCGTAGACCTCAAATATAGTTTTTGTTCTGGCCAAAAGGGTTGGGGACAAATGTGTTGTTTGCGAGGGGTTGAAGTTTTGAATGTTTTGCAGCCAAGTGCATGTCATATTCCATGCGATCAAGAAGGAAACGCTCTAAAGCAATCTTGAGTCCATGACATATTTGTCCTGTTCCAACTTCGTCATTTTCAAGAAGAGCTTCCGGAGATTGAGCCATGCGTCCCAAAGCAACCGATCCTTCCTAAAAGGAATGAAGCAGTCACCAGCCGAACACCCACACGATCTGTTTATGAGGTTCCTCAAGCTTTGCGCATTCACTCTGAGAGGAACCTGGTCTTGTTTCTTCAAGGCCCTTGACTTCCGACGGTGACCATAGGCACTGCGACCGCGACCAGAGCCTGCACTGGGTACAGGCGGGGCCCCGTCATCGCTGACTCCAAAAGCTCGAAGTCAAGTTGTCGCAGCGCTGTACATTTATGAAAGGCGCGGGGCCTTAGCTCTGCCTGTGGAGCGAGTTGATTTGTAGTATCGTTCCTGAGTCCGACTTGCAGCAGGGAGCAGCATTCGGCAAAGACCTGTGTTCCAAATTCTTTACAACCTTGCTGGAAGACACCGCCAATCTATGTTTTGAGCATTTTCCTCGATTTCAGTCTCATCGATCTCCTCTCGAAAGTTTGAGTCGAATTACCCAGGGTCTGGAAAAACGGTGTTTGACCTAGGAAAAATTTGGATCGGGCTGCCTGCGCACGCTGTCCCAGGCGAAGGATCACCACAGCGCCGAGACCTGATTGCTGCGGTGCCCTATCGGTGACGCTCGCGCAGGGCGACGCTTCATGGGGATGTCTCAAAATAGGGGTGCCCATATGGGCGCCCGAAATCTGTGTTTTTTAGTTCAAAAAATAGTTGTTCGGGCGGCCTTATTTTGAGACATTCCCTCGTAGGTTCTAGAGGCTGTAGATGCACGAAAGGTTGTAGCCGCATGACTGGTCAGTGGAATGGTCAACGCAGATCGGTCGGCGTTTGAGCTCTGAGGCCGAAACCATCCAGAGCCATCAAGAACTCCAGGCCCAGCTCCGCTTCAGCAAGCCCACTACACTACACACCATGTTGTTTGGTTTGTGTGAGTGGCAAAGATTTCACATTTTGTGGCCACTTGTGATTCGAGTTGCGCCCACAATAAATCACATGTTGTGGACACTTGTGAGTCAATTTGTGGTTGATCATGGTTGATCTATCACAGAAGCACATGTTTCCATATATGTTTCCATATTATTTGAGCCCCTGAGTCAACCAACAAAAGAAATTGCAGTTCAACCCAACTCACTCATTGACAGCCGTTTCACACTGGATGGAAGAACAACCTCTTGGCAATCAGGCTGGTACGACGTTCGGCTTGGCACCAGCACTTCGCAGTGGCCCCAGAAAGCCCAAAATGAGCTTCGCAAAGCACGGTTTGATTTGCTTTGGAATCATGCAGTTTTCCATGAACTTCAATCTAGATGTTAGACACCTTTACACTCAAGAAGATAGAGAACACTTTTTCGAGCCGAGGGAGGGACCTGGGTTTCGTCCTTTCGCTGTCCTAAGCATTCAAATAGGTCACCCAGACCAATGCAGACCAGCTCACCCGCACCTTTCGCGAAGTGATGATGACCAATGAAGCTCTCCACACCTGATCATTGTCTAACTTGGTCACCGACTCCCGAAAGTTTGGACCAAACTCACCAGCACTCGAATCTGCCCATGGACTTAGGAGCAGACCAGAATCGAAGTTTGCTTCTTCACTTCCTGGACCCGAGTCCCATAGAATGACATAGTTTTTTTTGTGTAGCTTCTACTTGCAATGGGTTCATGTGTGAATGAACTGACAACAGTGCGTTTCACTGGATTGATCTCCTTTGCGAGCGCCAAGCTCCAATGCCATTGCCAGGCCCAGCCAGCAAGACCGGACCTACAAAGGGCTTTCAATTCAATCACCCCGAAGTCTCGAAAAGAAACCGAAAGGTTAGTGGAAATATTCCCACTGCCCACAACAGATATCTTGTTCTTTAAATGCCAAGTGACCCGCTTGTAAAAACAAACTGCATCTCTTACTGCACACACTTGGCGCCCCGCTTCTGGCTGTCACACTCAGGCAGCGGTCACGCGCCCCGGCCTGAGCCCAGGCTTGAGTTTAGTTGGGGCGACAAGTGGAGTTAGTCAGCTTTGATTCTGGTCGAAACTCAATCCTGACAAAATGGTTCGTTCCAATTGAGGCCCAGTCCCAGGCCTGAGAGGTTCAGGGTATAGAGTATAGACAGACCTTAAGTGATGAAGTGCATCAGACCGAAGTGTATACAGGATTTAGAAATAGGCCCGCGCCTCCACTGTCTGTGCTGTTCGGCTGGTAACAACTTGGGGCCTCATCGGAATAGTTAGTTGCAGCAAATGTGATCTTTACGCTTTCACGCGCTTCTTTCCCAGTGGTCAAAGCTGTTTCTCAGAGCGTGTCACCCCTTTGCCGGTGATGTGTTAGCCTGGCCCACTGATGAGACTTCTGTGAATACATGTCTATGGTCCATGGTGGGTCTATTGTTTCATCCAAACCCATTCTGGAGAGATTGTTTGAAGGCTTCAGCACCGGTGAGTGGCCAGCCTCACACAGGGCTTCTCTTTCTTTGCAATCAGGCTGGACAAAGGATCCGAGATGGACCACCTTGCCGACGCCACAGCTTGAACGACAGGTTGCTTGAACATCACTGTCCTTGAAAAGTTGATTCCGTATACCGATCCAAGTTAGCTATGGACTAGGATTGGTATTGCATGGTACTGCGCTCACCAAACAACCAAAGCTCTTGTTTGACAGGACCACCTGCATCTAGCGTTCAAAGTTCAGTGCACAGTTGGACGCACTAGCAATCTGTCGCAGCCATGTTTCTAAGGCTTGGGCGAATCCGAGAAGCTTCTGACTTTGGCTCGGTCCCCAGGTAAGGCGGCGCTCGCGCGACAGGAATTAGAAAAAGATTCTGGAATCTGACCAAGCGCGACTTGCAACAGTGCAACACAAGGTCAACATATATATATATATATATTCCATCATGTTTCAATTTGTTACATGTTCTATGTTTAATCTTGAAACCAGAGCCTATAACTTCGTCGAGACCTGCTGACAAGAAAGGTCAACCAAAATAAATTCAAGTATTCCCGAGCTTATATAAGACCTCAAACTCAGAAGAAAGATATCCTTTTCTCGATGTAGCCCGACGTGCCACAAGATTTGTGGGAAATGGCCACACAAATCATCAACCCCAAATGCAAATTAGACGGGCTTGGCGCCGCTGCGTGTGACCTATGTTCGGTCACAGAGAATGTTGGCCGCAAAAAAGGCCATCAGGGGGATGACAACGTTTCCTACCCCAGCAATTCGCTCGCGGTCATCCGGTGAGCGGGAACCAACCAGCCATTTGCTCATTGGCAAAGATTTGCTCCCCTTCATCCATTTTTTGGTCGGAAGGGCCTGGAGTTGACCGGTCAAAATAGTCAGATGCTTGTTACCTGTGAATTGCGCTTTGAACTAAGTCTACCAAGCCTGACCAAATTGGAATCCTGGCTGTTTGATCAAGACGAAGACGCGTTGTCTCCATACCTGGGTGACAGCACTTGGACCCAATGGAAACCCTTTACCCCTCAAGCTGGAACCATAGAGCCAACAGCAACACAACTAAGCTGGAAGCCGGAGCTCCCAGCATGTGCCCGTCCACAGTGCAGCACTTCATCTCAAGTCCCCTCCGGCGGCTCTCCTGCTAAGTTCAAAATCCATCCCATCACCTGTGAACACAAAGAGTGACATGATCACAACTCCTCCAGCAGGTAGTCAGGAATCTCCCGAAGATTGTCGGAGATAATGTGTGCCACGTTCTCCAACAACATGAAATCCCTTGCGCGCAACATGTACTATGCACTCTTCCACATTCTTCCTGTCAACAAAATCTAAGTTGTGCTCAATTGCCATCAAAGAGTCAGCTGGTGTGGACAGGTGCCCCAGAGCCGCCAAAAGTGTTTGACAAGGTTGGCGCGGTTGTCCTGGAGGCCTTTCTGGGCCCCCGCCTTGGACGCCCCCTGCGAAGAAACAAGCAATGAAATGAATTTATTGAGGGGAAGACAACACGCAAGAGCAACCAAAAGAACAACAGGCAAGCCAAGACCGATTGCCTGGCACGGGAAGCCTCCCAGCAGGCCCTGGGCCTGCTGGGGGGGAAGCATGTCCCAGGTAAAGCTACAGACATCTTCATAAATTTGCCCAGGGTGAGCAAGCCCATCCGCAATTCGCTGGGCAATGAGCTGCCTGCACCATTCTGACTTCTCAACCTGGGCGGGCGGTTGTTGACTGCTGGTAGCTCAATGGGTGTCTCCACAAAGATTGGGCCGGGACATATGCTATGGACTCGGTGAGCCTTAGCAGCAACCCGATCTAAGAATGGAAGGAATTAGACTGTGGCATGCTGAACAAGCCAGTGCACTCAAAACCACTGAGTTTGGAGCGAGCTCAGCCCCAAGTCTAGGCCAAGAATGCCTGAAAATAGGCTGACCACTTTGGAGCGGTCCTGGCGCACGTTGTCAAACCTATCTATTTATATACAGAGTCACAACACGGCTGCATCAGCATAGAGACTTGTGTTCCCCAATGTTGGCCCCGCCTGTCTGCCACGTTCCAGCCATGGGTAAATATCCGTGAAGTCCTCGACTGAGCCGGGCCTTAAGGACGTCCAACCTTGCGGCAGTCCTGCAGGCACGGGCTCAGGGCTGGAACTTAAAGGGTGAATTGGATTCAAGGGTCTTGCATTGAAAAAGATAAGTGTTGGCAAATCTGCCTGCCATTCGTTCGGCAATAGACGGGCTGGCAAAGACTTGTTTGGGTGTCTTAGCTTCTCTGCATGCTTTGCCATAGTCTCTGCTCCAGTACACCTGGTTGGCAAAGTCCTGGCCACTGCGTCTACATTAACTTGTTTGTTGCGAAATGCCTGGAAACAAGAAGATGGTTTGAACTTGGAAACAGCATGTGCCCGGTCTCGCGTCCCCCTCACTGAGAGGAAACGCGTGTTAGCCTTTGAAGTCGCTCCAAACACCCCTGGGAGGTCACAGCAAGGAGCCTCTCAACAACCACCGCTACAGTGAGGCTCGGACGGATTGTCCCCCAGCTCCGAATGGTGACGGGATGGGATACCAGCAATCCTTTCTTCGGGAGCTTGCCGGTGGGCTGCTTCTTGTGCGGAACCTGAAATTCTCACAAGAAATCAACCCGGTTTGAATATCTTAGCTATGAGAAACTAATCAAGACCCAACCAACAATTCACAGAGCAGATTCTATATTACAAAGCCCATAAAATGCAGAGAAGCCAAGACAATGTTCGGGTAAGACATTGGTAGCTGTGGAAGAAACCACGGTCTATAGCTTCTAAAGATGCCATCGCACCCAGCACGGATCAACTCTCCATACTTGGGCAGCTTTCCCTAGCAAGACAGACCCTACACAGAGTGAAGCTGAAAGTCTGGTTTACTTTCCGATTGTTCTGAAAAACACGCCTGTACAGGAAGTGGCGTTCCAGAAGACTCGCCATCCCACGACGGCCTCAGACAATAAGAGAATCCCAGCGCTTTGACGTTCATGAAAACATTGGGACCCCACTCACCATCATCGGCCATATGGGAACCCCACTCATCATCGGCCATTGGCCTCAACAGACAACAAGACAATCCCTGCGTTTGATGTTTTTTAGTCTCTTTTGGTCATCAAAACATTGGGACCCCCACTCAGCGTCACTCAACTCACCCACGTCGGCAAGAGGCATGGCTATGAGAGGGACAGGTATTGCCAAGACTGTCTTGATTGAGCAACCTGCTATAGATTCTAAAGATCACAGGATCAGCGACGCCGAAAACTTCCAAACACCACTCCGGAAAACAGCTAACAGCCCGAAGCATTTGCCCGTGTGCGCAGGCTGCGATCACTGAGAGTGGCACCATCGCACACATCAATTGAAGTTGAAGGGATGTTTTCAATCCCTCCAGTCTTTCAACACAGCAAAGATTGAATTTGTCATGTGGAACCTGCATGGAAGCTATATGGTAAATGATGGTAAATGACAGTGTCTTGCAATATGACCAGTCCCACCGTTCGAAAGGCTCCCTCATGACAACCAATGCCAACTACCCTGCATTGGCACCCTCTTGAACCTACGAAGAAGTATCCCTGCAATCGCGGGCTAGCTTGGACAGGGTTTCTAGAAATGAAAAATCAGACAAGTCTGTTTCATTGTCTTCAATGGCATTCAGGGCTTCATAGAGAACTCCCATAGCCTCTGCCAAGATCTTGTGCAATTTGGAGTTGCGATCACTTCCTGATAGGACATGTCCCACCTCAAAGTAAGCTGGTGAACCAGGACTCTAGACAAATACAACCCCAACACAAATAGATCTTTTTCTAAGATGCGGGCACGCACCGCTACGGTAGTTAGGAAAGTGCGTTCCTGCTGAAGTTCATCCTGAGATTCGGAAGAAAACTGCTGTTTGCCCGGCTGCTGGTGTGTGTGTGTGTTCCTCTAGGATCTGCACGGTATGTGTGTGTGGAAACACATAACCTTAGATTTTCCAAGTTCAGTAGTTGAGGGCATGACTATGACACGACGTGGGCTTCTGCTCCGACATCTCAAGTAAGCCATTGCCTACCAGAGAAGTGTGTTCTGTTTTTTTTGCAGACACACTCACAACCTGGCCTGTAAAAGCCGCGTGGGCCTCCCTTCTTCCAACCAAAAGGCTGCCGAAACGGCGACACGCAAGCCGCACCCCCCTATAGCCTCCACTTGTTTCTGCAGTTCGCAGAAGGGTTTCGCGCACGAAAACAAAAAACTGAAACCCTCCTGCCACACACACACACACGAGAAGGAAACATCAGAGTACACATGAAACTTCCGAGCTAGGTACATAGAAGTTTTCCAAAATATACTTGATATATTTTTCACGCCATGAGTCACATCCGAGTCTGGAAACTACATTTCTTCCAGGGCAAAATCGATTTGTAAACAATCCTTGGGCCAATGCGCAGCCAATCTTTGCGCCGATGCGCAGCCACTACATTTCTTCCAGGGCAAAATCGATTTGTAAACAATCCTTGGGCCAATGCGCAGCCAATCTTTGCGCCGATGCGCAGCCAATATTTAACAACGCAACTTCAGGACCATGCCGACTGCTGCCAAAAAGCCAACAACACAGCCGGACCATGCCAACTACCAAAACCCTGGATGCATAGCAAACCCCCAGACCAAGGGAACAGAGAATCGAGCCGAACGCCGACATACCGGCGGCAAAGGCAAGAGAGATGAATCGCGCAATGCCGAAGGCCGACATTCCGGCCAGAGCAATGGCAAAGGAAAAGGCCGTGACGCAGGACCTCGCCCCAGCGCAATGGACTCGTTCGATCGTCCTGAATTCGGAGTTAGCTCTTGTTTTGTTTACTGTTTGTGGATGATCTGGTCCGGTTTCTTCAAAATCAGCAATGAAGCTCTTAACCGTATCTACGAGAGTGAAATGTATGACAAGATTTCGCGTGAGCTCAGCTTTATTCTCCGACACTCTGGATGGACTCATGCGGACAAGTCACTCACGGTTTTTGAGCTGATGGCTGGGGCACGGTTCAGGAAGATGCTAAGCCTCTGGGCTCATACCTGCATGTCCAAGGAAGAGCCGGTTTTCCCGGTTGCGCAAAAGGCTCAGCTTCAGAAATGGTGCGAACATTCTGTAGAGCGCGTGAACATGTTGCTCCCGCTAGCCTTTACCATTATGTTTAATCAAAAAGGCAGGTACCAGATCGGCATTTTGAGCACTTCCGATTACAACAAGGGCGAAAGGTTCATTGGCAGCCTTAAGGCCTGGATCCATCCAGCCGGTATGACGGCTGATGAGCGCAAGGAACTTGCCGATTTGTACAACATGTTTTTGTCCAAGCTGTTTCCAGCCATTCAGGTGGAGCCGATATTCCGGCTGCATCCCTGAAAATCCCGCACTGCCAGCTCTCCGATATACCGGACACGCTGGTTCACATGACCGAGTACCGACATCTTCGCTCGAATTGGCAATATGGCCTCCCTCCTGGAGGCGGCAACGTCGTCGGCAACAAGCAACGCGACATGAATCACTTTTTGCCAATCAATGGCCTTCTCCTTTCACATGAGCATATTCGGCCAACTGCGAATGTCATTCTCGTGCTTTCGAACACAACGCTGGAACAGCATCCTGAGCTTATGGAACACTTCTGCCTGAGCAAGAACGGATACTATTTGACCAAGGACGTTATTCCGTCCGGTCTATTCAGCCTCGCGTGGGATGTTCGGAACAACTGCTGTGTGTCGACCAAGTTATGGGACGTTCCGACATCCACGCCCGCAATGTCGCTGCCTGATGAGCCGTACCTTCGTTTCTATTCCCAGTTCTACTGCGAGGTACTCCGACTTGTGGGCAAGGGCCATGATAAGTTTAAGGCCGAGACGCGGAGGCTGGCGTTTAAGAACATTAAGACCCGCGAGGTCGAAGCTTGGCGAGATGAAGCCGTTGAAAAACTCGAACGCAGCCAGCTTCATGGCCAGACTAAGCTTTTCGCCGAGACATGGCTCAACTTCCTCAGCGTCGATGATGAGTGGAAGGACTCGGAGACCAACCTACGCCGTCTTAAGAAGAGGTCCTTGTCCGAGACCACAGAGGAAGAATTAAGGCGAAGACCTGATCGACGTAGATGATGACGATATGGACGTCGACGCCGATATTCCGGCGGAAGACGACGATATATTAACGCCTTAGATGAGACCATGATGGATGACCTCGCGGAAGCCAGGCAGAAAGGAACCTGTGTCAAGAAAGGCACTGTAAAGAAGGAGGAATCCGATATTCCGGATCAATCCTCAGCAGCTGCCTCGTCGTCGTCGTCCTCAGCAGTCAAACAGGAGACGGAACAGAGCACAAGGACTTGGTCCTCCCGAGCAAGGTCACGAACACCATCTCGAACTGTCCTCAAGAAAGCTGACCATGCACAAGGAAATCCTTGGCTAAATGGGGTCACAGGTTTCATTTGAGGCCACAGCTTTTTGCATGGTTTTTGACAATATCACAGGACGTGATTGAATGTGCTACGGGCGATTGAACATCAGCGTGACTTGAGCTGAGAGTGCTACATTGCGAGTACTGACAATGGAACGGTGTTGAAACAGCGTGACATGAGTGTTGATGAGTCCTACATTGCGAGCGTTGTCACTGGAATTGTGAAGTGCCTTGCAAGAGAATCCTACAAGAGTATCATCGTATACTGACATCGCGCAATCGTCTTAGTTTACAACGGCCACGTCAATTTCAATAGACTTTTGGATCAATTTTCGGGCCACTTGTGGGCGAATGTTTGTTGAGAACTGTTCAGAGCACTTGCGGAATGGCTTACTTTCAAGTGGTCTGAAGGGGTTAAATTGAAACCGTGTAACCTCCACTTAAGAAGGGACTTTAAATGCAAGGTGCTTGTCTGTATGCCTTCGTGGATGAAGGCGAGCCATGGAGTAGAATGTGGATTGCTTTTTGGTGTGCGCTCAGACACTCGCGCGCGCGCGCGCGCGCGCGCGCGCGCTGTTGAGAGTCTCAAACGGGCGGGCGCGCTCTCGTGTCCGATGCCGAGCGTTCATTTCAAAGATGCTGCTGCGCTTTGTGTTCACCGTGCAGCTCTTCCAGTGACTTGTTTCAAAACCCAAAAGTCAGAAGACCCTGGGATGGGGTAACAGAAGGAATGATGGTGGTGGAGTGGCTGGCAAGTTGCAACTATATAGTCACTTGCAAATTATGATGATGATGTGATGATGATTGTAAAGTCGTTAAAGTTTAAACGCGTGCAAAAGTTGAGTTGGAGGTGCAAATTCTGATTCTCAATTATTTGCACCAATGCCTTCAGGATTCTTCGTTGCAAACTTTGCTGGCCATTCATCAGCGCATTGCTCCAACCGAACCTGAAGAGTCAAAGGTTGGATGGGCGCCCAAAAGGGGAGTGTGGGGTATAGGATCGCTGCGCATGTTCATTGTTTCGGGGCATCGGTCCATGTTTTTTCTGGCCGGCAGGATTCCTTCCATGGACCAAAACACAGTGGCCAAGTACTCTCAGAGGCGTGGAGTGGAGTCTTCTTGAGCGTGGATTTCCACGGCCTAATTTATTGTTACCAGCTGTGCATGGAGTCTTCTTGTTCATGGAGTCTTGTAGAATAAAGGCTGCGTTTTCTATTGACTTGTCATGACGAGCGGCTGGATAGGTGAATGGCAATGGCCGAACAGAATCCGCTGCAATCCATGCCGGCGCTTCAAGCGCTGTTGAGTTCATGCGGCCAAAGCCGACTACTACGTGTACAACCACTGCTGCCTCTGTTGAGACTTGTGAGAGTGTCCAACCTGTGTTCACTAAAAGGCAGCCAGAGCAACAGGCAAAAGGTTACAAGCGCCGTCGGGGTGGTAAACGAAGCAAAGAAGTCAGACGGTATTACGTCGAGATTGGAACTCATCCGCCGAATCGAGCTTGAAGGCGAGTAGCCCATGCCGCGACATTCCGCGTGATCTGGGGAAAGGTCGAAGAATCAACGGACGGCGACATCACCGATGACCGTGGCGTAAGAAAGAACCTCCGAGTAGCCCTCGAAGAGGGAGCTGATCCAGCAGAACACATGGAGGTGATTGTCTGCCCTGACACTTTAGCTGCAGCACAAGCATCCACCTATTTCGCTCAAGCCGAACCAGTGGACACTGAGGCATTGTTCTACGAATGTCCGACATTCCGGACGGGAAGTTTGAGTGACTGCAAACGTATGCACATGCCTGAATTGCGAGTTTGCGCCTTCCATGTCAATCCCATGCTTTTCAGTCAGGTATTACGGCCGGCAAGAATGCCATCGCGAAGATTTTGATCACGGCCGTGGCAGACCAGGTGGACGTCATCAGTTCACGAACCGCAACTTCCGGTCCGATCGACACGCCGATCCGGCGACCGGCGCTGTCCTTACCATCCTTGACCAGATCCTTGTTTCAGCGAACAAAAAGCGTGAGTCGAGCAAGCGTATCACTTACCTGGACATGCCAATGACCATTTTTTTGGTCGACCTATTTTTTTGGTTTTGTTTGAAAACCCGAAAAAAAAAAATGTTTTTCCACACCCTGCCAATTCCATGGGAGTCAGCATTCATGTCGAAAGGACAGCCTTCCTTTCCGCTGGCATCCGGTGAGAATAATCGGTTTTCTGGCAAAAAAATCGGTTTTCCGGCTAAATCTTGTGAGAATAATCGGTTTCCATTTTTTGGTTTTTTTTCCGGGTGTAGTTTTCGGTTTTCTGATTTTTGGTTCTGGTTTCGGTGTTTAGTGGAACATGGAGCTGTATCGAACGGCCATTTTTGAAGCCTCGAGTGCCATTGCCGGGAAAACAAATTGCGTGTTTTTTGGGTTTTCCGGTGGCATCCGGTGGCATCTTGTGAGAATAATTGGTTTTCCGGTGAGAATAATCGGTTTTCCGGCTAAATCTTGTGAGAATAATCGGTTTTCCGGATTCTGGTTTTCCTATCGGCTTCAGAGGAAGCTGAAAGTTTGGTGAGAAAAAGGAGTTCTGCCCCCCCACGCCTTCCAAACGCTATATATATAGTCACATATGTTTAAAGCCTGTATATATATGCTTTGAGTTGTATCCATATGTGTCTGCCTTTATAGTGCAATAGCTCTCGTCGTATACAGACAAACATTATTATATGTTGCTCGTGTGCAAGAACGAACATGTTGGAATTTGGAAGCTGCTGCAGCTGTTTCACTTGCAAGGATTGCTGTGTTCAATAGATGATCTTGTTTTGGCAGCATTGTTTTCTTATAAGTGCACATCCCACCATTGCTTCGTGCATTGGGTCGCGCAAGTGGTTTTATGAACATAGGAAGTGAATGAGAAGGGGCATACATGGCAAAGCGCAAGAACAGAACGCAATTGCTTCCGGCGGGACGCGTGGGACTTGCGGCACCTCCTTCGCAAAGGTTCGTGTCTTAGTTACAGTTTTTTGTCAACTTTGAGTGGTCAGTGCATGCAGGGCTTGCGCAATGCTTGGTCCGCCGAAATCTTGCTCACAGGGGCAAGCACCGAAACCTTTTAGAGTTTGTTTGGCCAAATGGTGTGCTTCAGCAGCCTGAAGACGCCGGATGAACAATCTGCGGCGGAACTCATTTGGGAGGACTTGTCATGAATGGTTTGAACAAGTTGGATTTTCATTTAAGCGCGAACACAGTTCCAATTTTAGTGCTCTTCTGGAGGAGTTGATCCAGATGGCAGAGTTGAAAGCACGGACTGAGGTGACTGGTTCTTTCGTGCTCTATCCAGCAGTTTCCAAAGAGAGCAAATCAAAGAAGAAAAAACGACTGTGTCAGCTGAAACTTGCAAGGTCAACAAAGGGATTCTCTTAGCTTTTGCTGGGCGACAACAGGGTGGAAAACACGTGAAACTGTCTCGGCAGAGTTTTCTCGAAGAACTTCTCACCAAGTTGCAGAAACACTGGGACGCTCCTCGGCACAATCGAAAATTTCACTTTCCAAGTCCAGGGCTTGCTGGTTGTTGTGCAACGCTCCTTTTTGGTCATACTTCGCTCTGCTGTATGCGCCAAGGTTGAGGCTTCCGAGTCCAGGATTTGCAAGGATGCCAAAGCAGTGAAGGCGATGTTGAATTACCACAGACGAGTCTTGGCAAACGTTTGATGGAGTGTGCTGGGCACTTTCTGTAAATAACCTGCTGTGTGAATGAGCATGTGTGTTGCTGTGGACAATCCAGGATTGGCAGAAAGGTCTAATTCGCAAAGAGATCCCGAGTTGCAGGAAATTACAGCCGCTTGCCGTGAAATAGCTCCGTTCGTAAAAAAAATTGAAAACAACAGCCTCTGACAGGTTTTCTATGGTTTTCTTTGCGTGAAAGCTGAGGACATGTGCAAGGACAGGATTGGGCGCACGCAGTTTCGTCGCTACAAGAGTGGCATCAAGCGCAAGTTGAGAAAGGCCTGATACACATGTATACGATTGATATTCACTTACCATACATGTTGTTTCCAAAACCTAGATCAAACGTGTAAGAGTTTTTGTAGTGGGAACTATATACATATATGAATGGCAAGAGAGAATTTCCTGAAGTAAGAGAGAAGGGCACCCTTTCTTATCATGGATGTTCATTTCATTGAGACTTCAGGAAAATCCCTCTATACCATTCATATAGGACTGGGTCCTTTCCCATGCGCTATGTCGCTATGTGTTCAGGATGGCAGTGGCAGCAGCGCTGCGCGATCTGTGAGTTCTTCAACTTTGGAGCCACCCTCGGACGATGGCTGTTCCCGCTCTAGCCCGAGCACATTGACATCTCCGCGGGCTTCATTGCCCACAGCGCCTGTTGCGCGCCTAATGCCATGTGCCCGTGGTGTGCGGCTGATGACAAGGACATCCCTTACACAGACCATCGGTCCACTGCTGTGTGGGTGCGGACTATCGGACTTCAACGACCATGGGTTCGAGAATCCCCCTTCCATCGTGTTCCGGGAGCAGACCACGAGGATTTCCTAGTGAAAGACTTGTTTCATTTGTGCCATCTGGGAGCTGTCAGAGGTTTTGTGGTTTAACCTGCTCTGCTATCTCTGTTTCTGCGACCGCTTTGCCTCTTGACCTGGATTTGTAACGTTTGTAATGGGAATGTTACCGGACCTATACCTCGTTTTTGTAGAATGTAGGTACAGGGTTTCAATCCACTGCACAGCTTTTCATCTTTGAGAAACTGTCTTGTTTAGAGGGTGGGGTTTCAATCATCAACCAGTGATTCCCCAAAAACCTTCTTCAACTGGTCACCCGTTTTGAAATTAACCGTAAACCAAAAACCTTGGTCTGAGCGTGAGTGGGCCGCAAATGAGGAAGGAAGCAGCATTCTTTGTTGGCCGCAGCGTACACGAAGTTCAGACAACATTGCAAGTCACTGGGAGAGGTGCCTATGGTCAAGCACTTTACCAGGACAACCTTGTGTGGGAATCGCTGAGGCATTTTCCAGAGTGCAGCTTCAAGGGGAGTGATGGTGAGTTTCCTTTTGGAAGCCCTACCAACGATTGAAAATCCAGACCCCATCGAGAAAGATGCATATTTGGCTGGGAAAGCAAGGGATGATTTCTTGCGATTGTGCTTCTCCAAAAAGTCCTTTTCTGTCAAGAGTGGAGGCAGTTGATTGCATAGTTTGGGTACGTGTATGGGCGGAAAAGTTTTACTCTTGTGCGCTTGGCTGCAACACGGCCGAGCTCTGCTTCTTTCCACTGACGCCCAAGTACCATTATATACATTAACCATGTTTGCTGGGATCTGCAGAAGCAACTCCTGTATACTCCTGTCTGGGGCGGAAGAAGTTTTGAACCCCAAAATCTTTAGCGCCCAAATGGCGGAAGATCATGTGGGTCGCGCGTCGCGGATTTGTCGCTCCGTGCACCCTAGAACCGTTTCCCTACGAACTGCCCAAAAGTGGCTTGTTCAGACTAAGACGTTGTTTGAGCGACCTTTGGTGGAGTGAAGAAATGGCAGCGTTCCTGATGGCCAATGGCCATATATATGACCATGTGCTCAATTTCCCAACAGGTTGAAACACTTAAAGTTGTTTCTTAATGGCCTGTAAAGAAGTTGAAATTGACTGTTCGTGCGCAGATGACCCCAACCAAAGCTTTTTGGAAAATACGAGCGGGGAAACCAAGCCTGTAGCGACTGAAATGTTTTCCAAAGGCATTCGTTTGGGTCACAGGCGCAGGAACGATCATCGCACAATGGTCATATATACGGCATTTGTTTGGTGAGTCCTGTTTACGTCCTGCGACGATTGAACCCGTAAGAGAAAGCGAGCAACCGAGTTAGGGTTTGACTTCAACCACCAGTCGGAATCCCAGGTGAGTTGACTGTATGCCTTATTTCAACGTGTGTGTTGCGTTTCCGCTGATGTAAAATGTGACTACAGGTTTGCACTGTTTGGATTGAACCATGTATAGTTCTGAGCTAGCAAGCGCGCATACTTTTCATATATGGCAAGGAAGGCGTGGGGTTTTGTTCTGTAGTAGTGAAGCCTTTGGCGGCCAAACGCTCAAGTATATGTGTCTCGGTCTTCTGGCCTAGCTTGATTTATGGCAAGGAACGTGTGGGGTGTGTTCTATAGCGAAGCCTCTGGTGGCCAAACGCTCGCATGCGTTTGGGTCTTCTGGCCTGGCCAATGTGCAGGTCCATGAAAACGGCGAAGCAAACAGTGGGAGGATCCCCCGACCCAATCCTTCGCCAAAATATCGAAAATTATCAGGGAGTTACCCTACAGGCGTGACCCAAAAAATGCAAAACCAATTTTTTTGTTTTCCCTGAAAAACCGTTTCTTTGGTCGAAGCCCATGTCCAGGTATAACTGGGAGGTCTCAACCCTCGCCACTGAGCAGCTCGCCGCTTTGGAAGGTCTGGATGCCGATTGCGACTGCTTGCAGATCGTCTTAAACTACGGTAAGGACATGCACACGTTGCAGGCAAGGTCATCCGATATTCCGGAAGACCGTGGACGTATTGGATACGAGGATCCTCCTCGTCAAAAGGAGACTACCATAAAGGTCAACGAACTCCTTAAACATTTAAACCATCTTGATTTGTGTCTGAAGAGCAGTGATGAGGGATACCACCATCCATTCCAATGCAATTTTTCACTTGCCAGCCGACACAAGATCAGAGTTCGTAGCCATCAATCTGCCATCCATCGTTCTGATAAAAATGCAGACAGACTTGAACGCCTGAAGGAGCAATCCCGACAGAATCGACAAGATCGACAAGCAGGCTGGTCTAGTTCTTCCTGGCAGCCACAAGGACAATGGTCCTCAGGTGCTTCCAGCGCATGGTGGCATTCCAGTTCATCTTGGCACACCGGCTCCTCTTGCATGCCGGTTACCGGGGATATAGAAACTGGTAGGTAGTCTCTAAACAGCCGATATTCCGGCTAGCGAAACGAGAGTGAACTGCAATAGAGCAGTCCGCTATCGACCTATCATTTGGCTCAAGACTATCGGAGCCCAATACTGCATCCGCAGCCATAGAAAAGGTGTGCTTCGTCGCTGCCTCGCACACCGTCGATCCACGTGGCCTCACTTGGTGTTTCGATCAAGTCCAGTGAAGCTACTGCCACTTCTGGGAAAACTTACCCCTCACCCTCCCCTCCCCTCCTCCTCCCCTCCCCTCCCCTCCCCGGCCCTTCCCGCGCCCTCCCCTTGCCCTCCTTGCCCTCACCGCTCACCCTCACACAGTCCTGCACGTCGCGGACCAAGAATCCTCCATGCCCAATGGCACTGAGAAACTGACGACAGCACTTCTAGGCGTTTTTGCCGTAACAAAATGAAGGCGCTTGGACCCCCTCAAGGCTCACAAACAAACAAACAAACAAACAAGCAAACAAGCAAGCAAGCAAACAAACAAACACACAAACCAACCAACCAAACAAACCAAACCAACCAACAAACAAACAAACATGTTTAAAAGCGTGAGTCAGCAGGAACCACGTGAGACCCACAACATGGCGAAAAAACCGCCACAACGTTTGGCTCAAGAAAAGGACCGCACACACATTTGTGACGCGACTCCCATGGGTTATGAGCCCAACCTTAGAAGCCATGACATCCGCAGCGATGAGAAGACGGAGATCGAAAACGCCGACTGCTGATGAACAGCTGGATGCGATGTCAGAAGCCGCGAGGGAGCAGCCTTGAAGGGCACAGAGTTTGGAGCCGAGCAGGACGATGACACCATCCCTGAAAAGAACATCCTATGCCGCGGTGACCAACACACCGGCGGAGAGAAGACAGGTGGAAGAACAAAGGGCACTACCTGCACCAGAAGATCCTCGGGAACTGGGGCCTCGTGGTCCACCGCAGGTGTTCATGCCTATGGTTCCGCCTTTGCCAACCTTTCCACAGGTGCCTATGGTGGGGGGGGCTACAACCGGCACTACCTGCACAAGTCGGACCTGGACAAGGTGGAGGGCGCGATGGTGGTGGGGGCATGCCTTCTCTACTTCAACCGGTTCAAGAGCAAGCTTTTGGGGGATGCTCGCAGGGTTGGAACAACCCTACCCTGGAATGTGGGGGACTGGTGGCTCTGCAGAAAAATTGCCGGTGGCGCCTCAAGGACGTCGAGAAGAACTACCTGAAGGGGTTCCATCGGTGAGGGGGCCTGGGGGAGTTGATCCTCATGAGCAGGAACTCGGTGGTGGTCGTGAACGAGTTCTCGAAGAGACGAAAGGTTCCGTGAAGAGTTCACCACTGAATCCCTGGTCCGCAGAGAAGTTGCGGGAACTTCATGATCAAGCTCGTCCAAGCGATCCTCGAGGACAAGGTCAACAACCTCGTGACGGCGGTGATCAAGTCGAACGTCTTCGTGAACGATGTCTGAAGGAAGCCGAAGCGAAATTCCAAGAAGAAGTTCGCAAGTTGGGACCACAGAGCTCGAACTCGTCGTTCCAATCGGCTGTGGAAGCTCCTGGAGGCAAAGTGCAAGGTGATCGAGTTCAACCAGGTGGGGAAGCTGCTGGAAATGTGAAGACCACTGCACCCATAGTCAATGTGGGTCCCTTATCCTCCTGGACTACCCGGACTACCTCCCTGGGTGTGTGCGGCATTTTTCCGAATGGAAATCCATCAAGTGCAAATGGCACGTGGATGCCAGCCGAGGAATCACTGGGCGACAACGCTCGGTCGGTGGAATTGCTGGCGCTGGGCTTAGATGCTACGGCGCTGACGTTTGGCACCCTGGAGCCCATCGTGTCGGAGATTAGCCAAGGGGCCAATCAATGGTGGCAGTTGACCTTAAAGAATGTGGAACAGGCCTATGATGCTTGGTTGGTGGCTGATCCTCTACAACGTTTGCGTCTTGGCCCTGCCCATTCAGAAGAGGCGAACAAATGGCCTCGGACAGAAAGAAGGATGCTCGGGCTGTTGCTGCAAGCGGTGCCCGACACTGTGAAATCGGAGGTCATCACGGCTCGCAAGATGACAGTTGCTCAGGTGCTGTTCATCCTCTATATAAAATTTCAACCTGGAGGACAAGGTGAACGAATGAACCTCATCAAGAACTTGACCGAGCTCAAGCTGACCCAGAACATGGGCGATGTTATGCAGGTCCTTCGAACCTGGCGGCGTTGGTGGAATCGCTCGGAGGAGTTGGGGGTGCTTCTTCCGGATCCAGTGGTCCTTGCAGGGGTGTTGGTGAAGGCTTCAGACCATTTGGCAAAGTCTGGAGCGCAGGTGGCCTATCGACTAGCGACGAGCAGGCAGCAGTTGTTGATCGACACCAAACCTACGTTGGACAACCTCAAGATCTTCGCGGGAGTGGGGCATGGAAAGGGTCCGTCATTGAAGGCAGTGGCAACCAATCCTACTTCCGGAACTTCGTTCACATCCATGACGAGTCCTTCGGTGGGGGAACAACGGGAGAATGTCGCCGGTGACAAAGACACTTGCAGGTTTTGGATGACCGAAAAGGGGCGTCGGCGTGGCGATCGATGCAAGTTCAAGCATAGCAGATTGAGTCCCAAGGACAACAGGTGCTTCCATTGCTCTGGCTTGAACCACAGCCGCACGGCTTGCCCGTTCTTGAAGAAGGAGGGCGGTCAAGGTGGCGAAGGTGGTGAACACGGTGGAGGCTTGGTGGGTGAGGCGACGGCTGTTGAAGTCACTGCATCGGGCGAAACTCATGGCCGTGAAATGTAAGTCAGTTGGGGCTTCGCTATGTGGTGGAAGGTGACCCTGACCTCAAGGTGGGACTACTGGATGGTGGGGCAACACATCCTCTCCGGACAGGACTTCCCGGTGAATTGGAGAAAGCGGAATTGGTGCCGGTGGACTTAGCGCATGGTCGTGCGTCGCTCAAACAAGATCCGGTGACTGGTACCATTCTGGTTGAAGCGGGCATTGAGCCTATTGTTCCAGTTCGGGGCTTGATTGACCTGGGCTACAAACTACAGTGGAGCCGAAGTGGCTGTGTTATTGTACATCCCAAAAGGAGAAAATCTCCTCGTGGTTGCGAGATGGCTGCCCGCTGGTTGCTGAAGCGGATGCGTTGGCCCTCATCGCGGACATCGAGGAGGCGGAGCGGAAAAAGGTAGAGGACCTGAATGATGAAGAGAACCTGGACGAGGACATCATGGGGTGGTGGAAAAAGCGCTTTCCTCAGGCGCCTTCCCGAGTGTTTCGCTACATGTCGGAAAGCCAGGAGTCCACAACGGGAACCCTACCTTGGAATCGGGGCACACGACGGCGACTGCAACAGTCGAAGAAGATTCTGCTGCACCTCTACGCGGGGGAGAAGGCGGAGGAATGGCGAAGGCTGGAACAGGATGGCTGGGAGGTGATCACCCTGGACATCACCAAGGGCAAGGATGCATAATCCTTGTCTATGGGTTTTCTGGCCAATTTGGCAAGAAAGGGGGCCATCAAGAGTGTGATTGGTGGACCACCATGCAGGACAGTGTCAAGAATGAGGTTCAAACGACCAGGACCCCGACCACTACGGGATCGAGGAGCTGGAAGGTTTGGACTACCAAACCTCACAGTGCTGGGGAACAACGACTGGCTGACCACGACACGGCCCTGATCCTCAAACAAGTGGGCATCTACTACATGGCGGAGGAGGCGCGCGTAAAGTATGACCTCGGGAGGGTGAAAGCAGGCTTCTTGCTGGAGTCTCCGGAGGATCCTGGGAAAAACAAACTGGGAAGCGTGATGCCTTCGTTCTGGAGCTGGGAGGAGATTCTCACTTTGGAGGAGGAAGAGGGGATGACCATGGTCAGCTTCGACCAGAAACCTATGGGGCATATTAGGAAAAAGCCTACAACAATCATGACCAACCTGCCGAACATGACAGAGCTCCATGAGTTGAGAAGTCCACCAGGCCAAGATGAACCTCTTGCAGAAAACCTGGCGGAGCGCATGGAACAGTCACGATCGTGGGCATTGTGGGCCTCAGGACTCAGGGCAGCGGTTTGGGCATCGTTGAAACTGTATTTGGAACAATTGATCGTTGAGGGGCCCAAGATCGCCAAAGCCTTGACAGTGAGGGAGAAGGAACAGTGGGCACAACACTTCCGGCAAGGTCATCGACCGTTTCGTCGGGATTGTCGCCTATGTGTCGAACAAATGGGGGCTCAACGACCTCATCGACGGAGAAAAGAAGGGGAAACTATGACTTCTTCATGGTCTATGTCAGTGGACATTGTTGGGCCTCTACCACGGGCTAAAGATCTGACCACAAGCTATTACATGAAGTATGCCCTGATAGCAGTTGCTCTGGTCCCGGATTTGGGTGGGGGGAAGGATACAACCAATGGGGAGCATGAAGAAGAAGAACATGAAGACCAACCTCAAGAAGACCCGGGGCAACCACCTGTGGAGGAGGATGATGCAGAACCGGGGGAGTTGGAGATCATGAAGGAGGAATCGCCAGAGGAAGAACGCTTTCATCAAGAACTACAAGACTCCTTGAAGAAGGTCCCAGTGAAACATGTGGTGCATGTAGAACCCATTGTGTCCCGGGCGAAGGAACAAGTGGCGATGCAGAAGGCATTGGCGCACTTCAAGGCCATGGGGATCTATGTCAATCGCCTACATTCGGACCGGGCCAAGGAGTTGATCTCTCGATCAATGGCAGCTTGGTGTGCGAAAAATGGAATTGTTCCCACAACTACGGCAGGAGATGATCCGGCTTCCAACGGACATGCAGAATCTGAAGTACACCAATTTTAAATCAAAAGAAGAGTACGCCTCAAGCTGGCTGAACATGGCTGCGAAGCAACTTCATGGCCGGACGCGATCCGCTACGTGGCGGCAGAACGTCGTCGTCGACAGCTGGAGGAATTGGGGGTGCCTTGCCTTCCTATGCTACCTTATCGGGGGAAGGTGTTGGTCAAGGTCAAAAAGTGGCACAAAGGTGGAGGACTTGTTGCACCATTTGTGGAAGCACGAGTGTTGTGTCCCAGTCACCTGGTCAATGGCGGTTGGGTGGTGCAACTACAAGATGGTCGAGTTCTTCATGTGAGGGAAGCGGCGCAAACAAACCAAGAAGGCGAACAACTTCGCATTCAACAAGGGGTACAAGGGGACATGGTCCAACTTGAAGAAGATGATCGCCCTGGCCAACCTCACCGGAGATTGACTGGCAAACAGCCTTTAGGGAATACTCCACGCTTGGGCGAAACTACGGCGGCGGTCACTGCTGCGGGTCCGGCTTCAGCGGGGGGGGAGTATTCTTCGTCGTCTTCATTGAAGGAGCCAAAAAGTTCGACCTCGAAACTATGGGAAGATGCACCAGAGAGGTTCCCGAGGTCTTCAACAGCAGCATCAGCTTCGGGAGTGAAGGCTATGACAGTGGGAGTTCCCGCTGAAGGGCCCTATAGTGACGAAGATGGTGTTGGGAGGTAGTTGCCCATGGAGCTCGTGAAGGAGACGTGGGAGTGGCACCACATGCGACTACAAGAGCAATTGTCCAACTTGGTGGATGGGGTTCCTCGCAATGCTTCACAGGGGGCTCAACAAGGACAAGAGGTGGAGTTGTTTGTGGGATGGCGGGATGAACTGGAGGACAACCTGATCCAATTGGGTAGAGTGGAATGGGACACTCGCATCCATCTTAGCAGCCTTCAAGTTCAGGAATCTGATGTCCTGCAAACGGTCACGGTACCTCTTCGAGCACATCCTCAAGATTGGATTCCAGCTTTTCAATATGAATACGATGTACTCGTGAAAGACACGCAGGCAGTACATCCTGTACCTCGTGAAAGTCTTCCTCCCGTGCTGAATTAGTACCTGGCAAAATGGTGTGCGTGCGCAAGGGAGGAAGTGGCGCGCATCGCGCGCGGGCTGTCATATGCGGAAACATGACATCACCAACGGCAGATCCTGCACCTGGTCCAGCGGGAAGTTACGCCAGCGGAGCTGACGGCACTTTGATCAGATGTGCAGTACGTCGTGCAGCTCATGAACGATGGATGATGTCAGCGCTTGATGTCAAAAGTGCCTTTTTACAGGCACCAAGGCCTACCGCTCCTGGCGCTGCTCCAGTGGCGGTGGTTCCGCCCAAAACCATGTCACAGTTGGGCATCTGCCCGGAAAATGAAGTGTGGATAGTCCACAAAGCACTATACGGGCTCCAGACGTCACCCAGCTTCTGGGCACTACACCGGGACGCCATGTTCAACAAGTTCGAATGGGTGGTGGAGGGTGTGCAATACAAGCTTCAACCCACAAAGGAACGAAACCTATGGCGGGTCCTGCGAGGAGGTTGGCCTGATGCTGGTCTACGTGGACGACCTATTGGTGATGGGTACGACAGCTGTTCACGATGGGTTGGTGGCTCGCATACAAGAGGAGTGGAAGACTTCGAAGCCGGAGCTGGTGAACTCTGAAGAATGGGTGCGTTTCTGTGGCTTCGAGATGAAGTACCAGGGCGAGGAACTCTTGGCGGGACAACCCTCGTACCTACAAGATCTACTCCGTCGCCGAAAGATCACAACCAAAAGGTCCACACCGCTGCCAAAGGAACATGCTAGCCTTGTGGAGGACGAGGAGGACGTCAAGATTGAGGAGGTTCGCCAGGCTCAGGCCATTGCTGGAGAGATTTTGTGGGTTGCGGTGCGGAGTCGACCGGACCTGGCATTCGCCATTGGGGCACTGGGGAGAGCAGTGACTAAAAGGCCACGTTGGGCTTTACAGACAGGCTACTACATCTTGGAGTACCTGAACGCCACTGACGAGTGCTTCTTGGCCTATGGGAATTGCAAAGAGCAGGACCGGGGCCCCGACCAAGCCTTGGCTCGAGAACGCAGCATGAACCTGGTGGAGATCTACTGCGATGTGTCCTATGCCCCGCAAGGAGAAAAAAGTGTTCAAGGCATTGTGGCCATGGTTGGTGGTGGAGTGGTTCAATGGGAATCCTCAAGGCAGAGCTGTATGGCATTGTCGACGGCAGAAGCCGAGTTGTTGGGCTATATCGAATCGTCGGTGATGGGTGACAGCCTACAGGCCTTGATGACTGAAGTGTTGGGGGTGGATGGATGAACCGCCGGCAGTGATCACCTATGGAGACAGCCAGGCGGCCATCGCCATCATCCGACAACCTGATGGTCCGTGGCGCGCTCGCCATCTACGATTGCGCTCACAGGCGTTGAGGGAGAGGTCACGCCTGGGAACTTGGCAGATCTACCACCTGGAGGGAACGAAGTTGATTGCTGACTTCCTCACTAAGGCCATTGCAGTGAAAACAGCATGGCAGCGCTTCAGGAAGTTCATCCACATGGTGGACCTGGGGGAGAATGACATCGACCAGGAGGCTGAGGTTCGGGAGGGCGAGAATGATGGTGGAGTGCGATTGGCAAAAGTCGCACTATGCTTGGCCAGCTGCGCAGCTTTCTCAGGGTGGCCAAACCAAATCGTCAAGGTGGCAGTGGTGGCTTCTCTGAGCGTGGCTTTAGCAGCTGAGGCGATTAGGGTTTTTGGTAGGAAGGGGGTCAACGCTGGGGATTCAAAACCACGTGTTTTCCAGGGTCAGTACAACCATAGCCGTTCCGGGGGAGAATCCCTAGTGGCGACGCGACCCAAATTGTGTACCCTGCGAGCCGGGCTTGCAAGGGAACAAACAGACCAAGAAGGGTCGCATCAAGAAGAAAAAGAAAAAGAAGAAAGTTCAAGAAAAGAACAAGAGGCCAGAAATGAAGAGGCGTCGGGCCGCACGCCCGGGTCTGGGACTTCGGTGTCCCAAAATTGGGAAGACCCCCACAGTAGCCTGCAGGCTCCCGATATCGAACTCGAAGCCGCGAGCGCTCGCCATGGCATTTGGGGAAAGCTGCAGCTGCGCTTTGGCCGGGCTAGCGAGGTTGAAGAGTCCGGTTACCAGGGCGGAGCCACATCGTCTTCTTCTTCGGCAACGACTGGACGGCAGAGGGGATCGAAAGCGGTCAGGGAAGAAAGCCCGCCCGTGAAGTCTCCATGTGCTGCCGAAGTATGTGCAAGGGGTGTCAGGGCCATTGCCAAAACCTCCACCTGTGCTGCCGAAGTATGTGCAACATGTCAATGAAACCATCGAGGGCCTGAAGTCCGGGTACTATCCACGGAAAAGCCCACCGACAGAGCTGATGGGTGACTCTGGAGGCAAAGCAGCGGCGCGGGGGGCGGCGGCCATGGGGACTACATCCAAAAGTTCGTCTTCGTGTTCAGGCCAGGAGGTGTCCAAGCGACCGGCTCGATTGGGATCGGCGTGGCCAGAAGAATATCCTCCTTCGGTGGTGGCACCAAAGCCTGGACCTCTTCCACATCCATCTGAAGGGCCTCAAGATGATCCACACAGAGCTTATGGGATCGACCTCATTGGTGTCAGGTGCCTCGGCTGGTTCCGCCAGTGGGAGACGAGGGAGACACTTTGGTGATCCAACCGGAGCTCTTCGACAAGGTGCAGCGACTGGTGGATGAGGAAGCCACGAAATTCCGACCACTTCCAAGGACAGATGCTTGGGACTATCTTCGCCTGCCGCTGGAAACGTGGATGGTCCGACGGCACAGTTTGAGGGTACAGAGATTTCACCCGGAGCATCGATCAACTCCCGAAGACATGAGGGATCTCGAGTACCTCAGGGTGACGGTGGCTTGGCTGCCCAACCAGAACACCATGAAGTTTTCTGAGCGGCTGATCTATGTAGACGCCGAGTGGCACAAGGATGGTCTGCCGAATCTGCACGGCAAATGGCGCGGATTCAGCTTCTTTTTGGTCAAGGACCGAATGACAGTTGCGAACTAGTCGCAAGGGGGAGCGTGAGTCAGCAGGAACCACGTGAGACCCACAACATGGCGAAAAAAACCGCCACAACGTTTGGCTCAAGAAAAGGACCGCGCACACATTTGTGACGTGACTCCCATGAAAAGAAAGAGCCTGTGCAGGGCGGAAACCAAAAAGGGAACAATCGCGGGACCAGAATGCTAGCCAGAACTTCCGGGCTTTGGGTTATAGGACGCCACGCCACAACACTCATGTTGAAGCAATGTCAAAGGCGGTGCCAACCAAAGTTCGTTGCATCCAATTACAGTGAGCAGCCGACCGTACTGACAAAAAGAGATTGTCAATTCGGTGACGCAACACAAAAGCGCAGCTGCACAGAAAGCGGCGCTAGCCTTACCCAGACCATTTAGCAAATCAAAAAATTACGCTACTTGCAACAAGCCCACAAGTCTTAGATGAGAACCTATGGGTGCAGGGGATGTCCAGGGGCGATGGTGTTGAGGATTGTTCAAGGACTATCATTGTATAATACTATATACATGTTTCATTCTCATCTGATGCATCGGCGCCCTCTTCCTGAACCAACCTGCTAGTCCTCTTTGGGGGCCGACTTCCATGGCAATCGTCTTCCCCACGATGCCTGGAAGCTCCACTTGCACGCGGGAGCCCTCATGCTGTTTTCTCGCAAGTACTTGCACAATGACGCACACATCATAATAATAGCCCGCCTGCACTTGATTGGAGAATCGTGATGAGCTATGCGTTTTCCAAAACATCCGGCGACACTTGCATACTTTGACCTAAAGAACCTCTAACATCCGCGCGTTGCATTGATGTGTGTCTCACAACTCACAAACGATTTTGTTGAGCTAACAAAAGCAGAGGCAGAGCAAGTTGATGCGAATGTGGTGGTTAATAGGCTTTTTAGGCCTTGCACATTGACAAGTTTTGGTGTTCTTGTCCGTCGGAACAAGCTCGCGTTTTCTCGGGGGGCGTAGAGCTTGTGCCTTGGCAAGTTGCGGCAGCAAGTGTCACAATGCCCCGTGGACGCCGTCGACGTCTCCTTCTCCCGCCGGTAGCTCGTGCGCACGCCAGGTCAAAAGCGATTGAAGGTTTGGCTTCTCTGGTTTGGCTGGTCCGACTGGCCCTCCTGCGTTGATCCTGTCTTCCTCCATGCTTCACACAACACGCAGACCATGCAGCGTATGGAATCTGGATCTGTTCGCGGTCACTTGCTCGAAAGCTGCTTGTGCACTTGCAGTCAACTCTCTTTTGCTTTCATCGACTCCAATGTGCCTGACACTCCACTAGCCTCTTCTTCCCCCACTTTGAACCAATCTTGTAGAAAGCGTGCGCGGCTCTCAAACTTCGAAGCAGCCTCTCAGCAGCGAGCTTGATGTCATTCACTCGAACGCGGTCTGGGATGGCACTTCTGCCATAGGCACTTCCATTCCTTCCCTCGTTCTGCTTCTGGTAAACGTACTCCCGGATACAAGTGCCCATGTCGAGTGGCCGGGAACACTCGATCTGTCTGACATAGCTCTTCAATCTCTGCTTCTCGATTTTCAAGACTGTCCAGCGGTTGTGTCATCTTGAGTAGCTGCGGTGAACCGCCATACTTTTCGATCAAAGTGAGCGGCAAGCCTTCTTGAAGAGGGGGACGTACTGGGGGCGTTGGAAACACTGGCTCCAATGGTGGCCATCCACACTGCCCACATTCCGTGAGAGTTCGAATGTAGCCTCCCACTAACCAAGCCCAGCGGCACCTTGACATCACCGTTGATCAGGGATTGATCCTTCCCATCAATGGACACTCTTGCCCTGAGCAAGTGACCGCAAACAATATGGGTTGGGCGACTGCGTTGATACAGGTCGCCTTCGCTTGAGAACTACTTCTCTCTCATCCTCTGCTTGTGTCAGGACGCTCGCATCAAGATGCCCAAAAGTTTGGGTCCCTGAGCACCTTGCAAAAAGAGGACTTCTTCCTCCTCCTCCTCTTCTCACCCGCGTACACTGTCTTGATCGACGGTTGCATAGTTGCATCTTCTCCCTCGTCGTCCTCCTCTAGGTTGTAAAACGCAACGGTTCTGTTCTTCTCTCTCCTCTTGCCTCTCCATGTGCTTCCTCGCAACTCGAATTGACCCTGCCTCCTCCTCCTCCTCAACGCCGCGAAGGTCAAAGACTATACAGGCTGCGCAGCACGTCGAGCGGCCTTCAAAGCGCTACTCTCACCCCACTCGCGGCGCTCATGCGGCTGCAGTTGGTGAAGTGGCCCTGACGCAGTGACCGCCTGAATTGGAGATTCCTTGGCGCACTCTCGCGCAGTCCTTGGAGTGGCGTGCACGACTTCCACGTATCCAACAAAACACCTCCCTCCCCTTACTTGACTCCCACCCTTGCCTCCACCCTGCTTGCCTCGTCGTTTCCTTTGCTCTTGCCCTTCTGATCCTTGTTCTTTCCTTCCCCTTTGCTATCCTTGCCGCCTTTGCTCTTGCCCTTCGCTTTGCCACTGCAGCCTGTCAAACTACCTAGGCGCCAAGCCTGCTGGATCACAATCGAAGAGAAATTCAAAGCTGCAGGCTCATCCCCCCTCGGAATTGTCCGCGCCGGAGGCTAAAAATACGGCTTCTCAAACCCAGGTTCAGGTGAACCTTGAGGGGCCCTGACAGATTGCCTCAAAACAGTTGGGCCTGTCCGATGAAAGCTTGCCTCCCTGGCCAAAGTACCCCTCCAGCTTGTGAATCTGAGGCAGGATCGAAGACTTCATGTTGAAGCTGGGTAGAACGTGTTTCATTGCAGTAAGTTCATCGTCCTATTGCGGGCCTGGGGCGCAATTCGCTACAAGTGCCTCAGGGCCTTGTGCCCATTGAAGTTGTGCAGGTTCTTGATCAGGCCAACTAGTCTTCCTTGAACAAGGGTGCCCAGAAGGCTGACAACCCTGGCTTTGTCATGTTCCTTGGTATCCATCAATTCCCAGTCCATTTCATGGGTGAGGTCGTTCTCAAACTTCTCAAGCCCTTGTTGGCACCTGGCCACCACTGTTGGGGGCAACAGCGCCAATCCCGCTGTTGCAGATGGATGGCCCTGGCCGAGGACTCAACTTGGCCCGAATCTCTGTACCCCCTGCATGACCTCCTGAAGCTGACACCGCCTGAACGGCCTGGATAGCTGCATGTACCGTAGCAATCGGGCGATTTCAGGGAGTCCTGTCAAGTCCATCACGGCTGAACCATCCATGCTTTCCTTCTTTCCCGCAAAGGTCTGGTCGACGCTCTTGCAAAGGAGGATGTGGGTGCTCCTCCTTCTCCTCTAGCAACTGCTCAAAAACAAGGATGTGGGCAATCTGGTAGGTCGAGGTGAGTGATCTGCAAGGTCCGGGGCCAAGTAGCCACTTGCACTGAGGTTGAGATCGCGCAACATCAGCTAATGGGTGGCTCCACAAGGACGCTGGATCAGGACTGGGGCGCGAGTGAGACTAGGTAACTAGGTTTCGGGCCTCTTCCTTAGAGTTTCGGAGCTCAAGCCAGATCAAAGAAATGGCTATCCCCGCTCCACTACCATGTGGAAACCTTTTTGATCCGTTCAAAGGGCCTTCGGTGCACTTCAGTTTGTGCGTATCATCCTTGCGACTGGGTGGAATGACCTTCGTTTGTATTAACTAGGTGAGGATAGGTGAGGTTTGTTTTTTGTGGTGCGCGGTGTGCACACTGCAAAACTTGTTTCACTCCCTTACCGTCTCGGCCAACGACAACCCGCATCGCTCCTTGCAAGGGGTGTTGTATTGGTTCCTGGCAGTCAGGGCACATGCGCATGAAATGCCTCCGCCCTCGCACATGTACATGTGATTTCAGTCCTGTGGCAATCGAATATTCTTCTGGCTCCTGACCAGTGTTTCGACGACAAACATCAAACCAGCTTGGTTGCAAGCTCCATCACAAACGAGCTCCAGGCTACTCTTTATTGATAATGCAAACACCATCAACAAGAAGCAAATTCCACTGGGAGGATGGCACAAGGTAAGCAAGGAAACTGAACTCACGCAGGATGAAATACTGATAGCACGTCGACAAATCATTCCCGCCAAACGCCACAGTCCAAAAACATATTGCAACCAACCTCACAAACTACTAATTCCAATCAAAATGCAATGCCTTCGTATCCACGCCAGCACCGCTCCAAACAAGCAAGAAGCACGGCTTGAGAAGCATGCTGGCGGTGCCACGCAGCTTACGTGCAAAAACATCGAAAAACAAGAACTTCAGTCCTGGAAGATGTTGAACCTCAATCCGGCAATGCGCTACACGCGTGCTGCGGGCGCGCAAAAAAATTGTACCAGTAGCATGCGCAACTGCAATCTGACATGCCTCTGGGCCTACACTCGTAGGGTGGGGCATGTTAACGTTTGCGTGCACTTGCGTCACGAAGTTGATGCTTCGTGGTAGATGTGGGGTGGGGTGGGGTGGGGCATGTTAACATTCGCTTGCACTTGCGTCAGGAAGTTGATGCTTCGTGGTAGATGTGGTGTAGGGTGGGGTGGGGTGGGGTGGGGCATGTTAACGTTCGCTTGCACTTGCGTCACGAAGTTGATGCTTTGTGGTTGATGTGGGGCGACGCAAAACGCGTCGATCAACATGTCCGCAGTTTTCAGTTTCGGTAGAACAACCGAGAAGATTTGCTTGAGGCGTTGGCCCGAACGTGGCCGCAAGTGTAAAGAAAATACACCTGCAAAACGCGTGCGCGCCAAAAAAAAGTGCACTTTCTGCTCTTCCCCAATCTAAATTCCACCTTACAAGTGCTGACCCTTGTGAAAAATGGGATGAAAGCACATATGATCCAAACTCTCCCAAATGAAACAATGCAAAAAATGGGAGGTTTTGAGCGCTGTCCACTTTCGCAATGTGCGAATCGCACAGGGTCACTATTAGCGGCGGTACCTTTTTGCTATCTCTAGCTTTGACGTCCAGCGGGGGCATGCCATACTGGCGTGGCCAATGGACAAATCCTGTAGCAGCTAGCTGACGCTGGCCGGCCCTCCGGGGCCCAGACGGATCAATGGATCCACGCCATCATCACTCGATGAGCGTATGGAAAGAATGATGATGATGATGATGACTGATGATTGATCCATGCTGCCCGCACTTGTTGCGGATCAGCAATCCAAAAATCTGAAGTCCGGTCTGGGACCTGGGCTCTTGATGCGCAGCCTCGGGTGAACAGGCTTTCGAACATGAAAGCAAACCTGCGACTTGTAGATGAGAAATGCACAAATTTTAGATTTGGGACAAGGTTGTCCAAGACTAAACTGCTTGGAGACGCTTGGCCTACAGTCCTACATCAACCACCCGCATGCTAAATTTCTGAGCCCTCGGCTTGTGCAGTTCCAACTGCATGCACGGCTGATGGCCTGATGGTCAAGAACACGCATGCCCTATATACCAACTTCACAGTCCCTTGCGACCTGTGAAGAGGGTTGACTAGTGCAGGCTAGTCTCTGTGGCTCACCAGCAGGAGCCTGCAGTGGCAATTTAATTCGCGCTAGGGCCCTGTCTCAGCGGGAGGTCCTCTTACACTCTCTCGCTCACCTTCAGTAGCAAATCAATATCGTTGTCATGAACTATATAAGTCTATGGGGAGCCCTATCTCGTTCACAAGCAATTACTAGTGTTGGACTAACATTCTAACAAATTGCGGGCGCGGTAGACTATTTTAAAAGGGGCCTCAAACAGCGGGCTACTGTAGCGAAGAATTCAGGAGCGTTGCCGGCAGCCTCCACGACAGTTGCTCCAACCTTGTCAGGTTTCAATTCCCTTCCCTTCCCCAGAAAAGCCTAAACTGCCCTCCTTTTGCCAGCAGCTGGATAGCAGCGTCGGGAATATAGACCGCTTTCTATTTCCTGCTTACTGTAGTTGATCTTTTTAACGCAGGCTTGTGCCATTGCACAGCGCGCTCTTGTCCAACGAACATTCTGTAGGACATTCGCTGGGGTGAAACATAACTCAGCGCACGATGCAATCTTCACACCTGGTTTGAGGTTTGAACTAGACTTGCCACTGGCGACGGTAATTCTTTGCATCCTGTAACTCACCAGGTGTGAAGAACGAGCCGAGAAGCCGCTCTGACTTGCCTTTGCAAGCTTCGCGCAAGCCCACCCGTCAACCTGAGCAGCGTGCACTGCAAAAAGCATTGCCCTGCCCACACACTCAAGGCAGTTGAAGAACAATTTGGCCATGTATGTCATTTATGCTTGTTCACCCACTTCCTCACCTTCCTGCTGCAACTGAACTGTGCTGCAGCAACAATTCAACTCGATTCACTGGCTTTGAGATTCCCACTGCCTTCACCAGTTGCAGTACCACCTCCCTCCTCCTCCGTGACCCATGGCTTTCCAGTGCCTAGGCAGGCCAAAAGGACTTCGCGGCAATTGTTTCCAGTAGGTCAGTGACCTGTTGCAGGCGCATTGCACTATATAGTTCGAAGAATCTCAGGGATGCCAAATATATTCCCCCACTGAAACGTAGAATGCCCGGATGTTTCAAAAATTTTCCAATGAAACTTAGAATGCTCCTGAAAAAAGTCTAGGGGATGTAGCAGTTTTCTATGCTTGGATTGAACCTGGCATTCTAAGTAACATCTGGCACCACTTACTTGAAAGGTACAAGACATAGAATGTCTGCACACATGCGGCATTCTAAGTTGCATCTCGTTTATCAATTCTAAATGTGAAAAGTTCAGGGGATTCTACGTTTCAGTGGAGTGCAGAGTTTCGGTTGTGAGACTTCTTAGTCAGGCTGTGAGACTGTTAGATTACACACAACACTTCAAGCCTTTCAAGCTCGGAGCCGTACGAACTTGTGCAAGCACCCCACGCTCCCCTTTTTATCCTAGACTCCTAGACAGTATCCAGGAGCTATTGGAGTGGAAAGCCGTCTACAATGATTTCCTCACAACAAACACAAAGTCAACAAGGCGCATTAAAAAAAAGTAAGCGAAGCGGACAAGGCAAGGGATAGAAAGGACAGAGAGGCGAAAGGGTGTTAAACGAGCATAAAAAGCCACAAGATGGGCAAGAAACAGGCAGGACGGGAAGGAAGGGGAAAGGCAAAAAAGGGTAAGGAAACATCATCACAATCACATCCCTAGACTCTGTCGAGGAGGCTTGCGTGGGAAAAATGTCTACTTAGAATGCCTCATGAGACCGAAGAAAACTGGAGAAACCAGGTGATAGAAAGCCCAGGAGGGGAAAGAGTACAGCAGGCAAAACCGAACAAATGGAAAGGAATGAAAAAGAACCGAAGGGAACGGGAAGGGAAACACACCGGGAAAAAGGGAATAAGGTTGAAGGCTACTGCTCAAGAGAGCATCATAAGTGACACGCGTAGATCTTGTCAAGGAGCTTTTCTGAGAGGCATGTCGCCGACCGTGGAACGGGTAGGTTGAAAACTTGGAATGCCCTCGGCAAACAATCAAGACGGCTCATGAGAAGGAAGAAGTGGGAAGTGGTTCTGGCTTGGAGGGAACGGACACGGAGGGGGAAGGGTGTTTAACAAGCCACAAGATGGGCAAGAAACAGGCAGGACTGGAAGGAAGGCAAGACAGGGGCAGAGAAAAATCATCACAATCACATCCCTAGACTCTGTCCAGGAGGTTTGAGGGACATGAGGAAAATGGCATGGGAAGAAAGTCTACTTAGAATGGGCGATAGAAAGGCAAGGAGGGAAAAAGTAGAACAGGCAAGAGGATGGGAGGGAAAGGAGCAGGCCAGAAAGAGGAGCAAAGAACAAAACAGAAAAATGGAAAGGAACGGGAAAGAGAAACACACCGGGAAAAGGGAATAGGGTTGAATGCAGCTCAAGAGCATAGTAAGTGACACGCATAGATCGCGTCGAAAAATTTTTCGGAAGTGAAAAATTTGACATTTGACATTTCAGGGGGTCCTTGAACATTCTAAGTTTTTGGATAGTTTTAGCAAATGTTAGGTTTGAGCGAGAAAGACCAAAAATAAAAGGGGTCCCCTGTACTTTTCAGGTTTATGTCACCACAGCTTTTCCGAACTTGCATTCTAAGTTTCAGTGGAAGAATAGATTCGCAATCTAGCTAGGTGATTCCTGAAATACGTATACCGTATACGTATCCTTATATATAATATAAATACATATAACACATACATATATATATATATACATACTCCACAATGTCTTTTTTGTGCGCATATACACTGGAAGTGGCTCCTGATGGCACTGTTCTCTTCTTAATCACTGACAAATTCTCTTCTGAGCCATTGGCATTCGAAAGCGGCCCCGGCTTAAACACATTCTAAGTTAGGGCCATTTTTAGATTACAACGAAAAAAACTACAGGGGCCCCAGGTACGACCCCTAATCATCTCCATTCTAAGTTTCAGTGGAGGAATATACCGATACCAGAATTCTGTCTTCATGTCACAGCTGTGCCAAGATGGCACACAGGCTTTGATCGCCAACGCTCACTCTGCGCAGGCCTATGTTTCAGAAATGTTTCATGTCTCTCCGCATAGCGCGACTGGGATGCAATTTTGTATCACGACGAGGATGTACTCTGTTTGTGTGACGCAAATGACCTCAGTCCCTTCTTTGGTTCGAATCCGAACCTCAGTCAAGCTGGAGGGAATGCAACAACACCTGATTGAAAATGATCAAAGGCTCCACTTGTAGCACTTGCAAAGGCTCCACTTGTCCAGCTAGGCAGCATTTGCCAGTTCACTCTCTGCAGGGCCAGTGAGAAGCTTTCCCAAACACTTCTTGCAATGTGCAACAAAGTCCTCAGTGTGAGAAGCAGTGCAAAAATGCTCCAGTTCCAAATGCTGGTCAGCAAGTGGAAATGACAAATTTAGCCGTCATCAATGAAGTTAAGGACGCGGCCGACATCAGCGCGGCGTAGGTGACCGCCCTAGCTCAGCAAACGAACCCACAGGCAATACAAGGAAAGCTTGCAAGAAGAGAAAGAGTGTGTGTGCGTGTGTCCCCTCTGGAGTCACGAGGTTCCTTTTGGACTGTTTCGATTTTCTTTTAGCAGGGGGCTCGTGGACGCATGGATGGCACCGGCCAACGAAGACCCATCCATGTCGTCGTGATGCCAGACCTGATCAGTCTGGCGTACATGCTTGAATTTTAAGCTTTGTAAAGGTCTAATGAGTTCGGCAGTCATGCACGATACACCGTCAATTGTCGTCTCGATTTCAACTTGAGCTTTTGGCCCCTTCTCCTTTTGAAGACCTCGAGGTTCCATACAGATTTCTTGGACTGTTCAGGATTTGGGAACCCAGGTTGGCGTGTGGCAACCGCTTTCAAGTCAGTACGCAGCATAATCTTGAGTGTGTGCGCGTGTGGCAACGCAAGCCAATAAAGTAGCATTCCCCACCTCTCGTACGGCATGCTCTCGTGCCATTTGGTTGGAATCCCGTCTGAATTGATGACAACAAAGCCTGGGCCAAATCAGCTATCCTAACGTATATTGCATTTGACTGACTTGAAGACTTTGCACTGTGAACTCACGGTGACCCCTGCGCTACGATTACATTCGTCCATGGCACACATGCATACATTTGTGCAAACATGGACCAACTAGCACTTGACATGAAAGCCACCGCTGGACTTGAGTGACCTCAAAACCTCTGGGCTTTGTAATCTCATCACATCTCACAATGCCAAGGCTCCGATCACAGTTGGGAAGTCATTGAGAAACTGCTTTAGGACAGCATCCACCTCCGAAGTTTGGGCACCCGCCACGTCGTGATCGTCTGGGCCCCCTCTTTGCTGAGATACTCAGCTGTTTGAACCATAATTTTTGCAAACACGTACAGTATGCATCGTCTTTTCACTCGTCTCATGCTCGTGTGACTCATTGTTCTTCATGCATCATCAAATCTATTCGTCTAGCCTAGCACACGTCTTCCAACTCAGGATTTGCGCTTCAATCCCGGTCCGTTCTTGAAAAGGTGGCCTGATCCTCACCATGAGGCCTTAAACCAGGCTGAGACGTATGAAGAACTCGAGGAAGAGATGGATGCATTCACTTCGGTCCGCCAATGCTACTAGTAGTAATGCCCTGTGTTACTAGTAGCAATGCCCTTGCTCCTAGTAGCTTCTTGTTAGCTACTAGTAACTAGTAGCGTCCTTGCTCCTAGTAGCGATGCCCTTGCTTGTTTGAATCTCTAGTTTGGGAAGGCACCGTGTCTTCTTCTTTTCTCACAGCCAAGACGGGTTTAAGGACGCTGCAAAGGCCACGTTTGTGGCCCTTGGGGAAACATTTTCAATGCGGACAAAACAAACACAAACAACTATCTAGGCTCTACATGCCATGACAATAAATGATGCGCCCGAAGCACTTAGAATGCTTCTCGCACGATGGTTCTGCGTGAAATATCGTCACTACTATCACTGGCATCACTACTATCACTACTATCAGCATCAGTTTCGACCAAAGGATGTGTGTCATCGATGTCCGATCCGTGCAAGCCCATCAACTGTTTCCGCAGCAAGGAGTTTTGTCCTGCTTTTGAAACATCCTCTAGAGTGTCAACAAACCGTAAATGAAACTCGGTGAGGGGAATGTCATTTGCATCGTCGCCAAAAGGATTCTCCAGCTCTTTGGCGACCTCGCTCAGGCACCAAAGACTTTCAAAAAGCAAAAGGCAAAGAATAGGACCAGCAATCGGGGAGCGTGTAAACAGAATGACGTACACGGGTATGAAGCAAGAGAAAGCTGCCAGGAGGAGCCCCAGCAATTGCGCAAAGGGCAGTGGATATGGCACATCTGCAATCTTTAAGCAATTGTTGAAGCCCAGCATTCCACTTGAAAGCTCCTGGTAAAGTCGAGACTGTATTGGGGTTGCGATGTCAATCATCTCCATAGCGTCAGCTAGTTCAGAGAGGATCCAGTACATGGCAAGAGTTGTCGCATCATGAGCATTTTCCAGGATCTTCTTGCGCTCGTCACAAGGCAGCTCGGGAACGACGTAACCTGATTGCCCAGAGGGTGCGCACGCGCGATCAAAAAGATGCGTGGGAATCTAATTGAGCTCATAAGTCATATGCTGTCTCTGCACTCTCAGCTGGCCCCTTGACTTCACACCACAGCTTGCACTGTCCATCATTGAAGTGTCACCTTTCGACAACCTGTCTACAGCCACAGCACTGAGGAGTGCAAATGTGGCCCTGAGTTTCCGCTGCTTTTCCAAAAGATAGTCGATTTTAGACTCATTGTTGCTCTTTTCTGCTGCCATCTTGGTAACTTCAGCAAAGGCCTGGAATAGAGAGAAGGCATCTGTCCATTTGCTGTACATGAAGTGCAATTGTGTAACTGCCTCCCAGTATCGGTTCCATGCATTTTGCGCTCGGAACACAATGCAGAACGTGAGACCAACACCAAAGGCTTGGAATCCATATTGGTTCTGGATGGCGGAATCTAGATCCCCACTGTCCAGCCAATACTGAACACCACACCCCATGCCAGCAATCACCAAACCCCAAAGTATGGAATCCCATCGGTAGAAAACGCTTCCAAGTCTGGTCAGGCTCAGTGCGAAAAGGCTCTTGTTGTGATACAAAAGCATCTGACGTGCAGAATCATTTATGCGCAATTTATGAAAGCTCGCTTCATCACCATTCGCATGCCGGTGCAGCTCAGCCAGAGTCACGGCTGAACACTATACCACAGTCTCACTCCACCACTACACTGCATCTTGGCACCCTAGATGATATTGCAGGTTGATTGTTTTCCTGGGGTCTATTCAGTGTGGGTCATTGGAGCGTTGCTGAGGGTGGTGTTGGTACTTCGTGTTCCTAGGGTAAAAGTTAATGTGTAGTTAGGTCTGGGTCTGCATCGCAGTCTGTATGACCTGTATGTGCAAGGCAGTCTGCACATGACAGCGCCGGCTTGGGCTATAATCAGCAGGCACCACACCACGAGAATAATGTGATTTATCTGCCTGCCCCTTCAAAAGGTGCATTTACAGTGAATGTCATGTGATTATGCCAGTTAGCAGGCGAGCGAGCGAGTGAGGCAAGGCAAGGCCAAGCCAAGCCAGCAAAGCAAAGCAAGCATTGCCGTCGCGCATCCAAGTTTTGAACTGATAGCTAACGGATAGCTTGAATTGTTTCACACCTGTTTGCCACATTTATATATATGCTTTTGGTTGATGGTGGTTCTTTCAATTCCAGGACGTGGTGCAAGCACAAATGTTTGGGTGGATCAGGAAGCTCAGTGGAGGAAACAAACTGGGACGGGATGTTTGAGCAGTCGGAACATGGACCACACCAGACACCAGCCAGTAGTGTCTAGTGAATCACCTGCAGAACGTGCGCCCTGGCTGCAAGGCAACATAAAGCTACTTCATTCAAATCTAGGGAGACCGTGATCTGATCTGGCAAAGCTGCTTCCTATAAGTTTCAATGGAGGGTGTAAAATATCATTGTATACCCTCCATTTCTCAAACGCCAGAGTAGCAAAACAACTGAGAGGAAGTCTTGAGGCACCAGGCGCTTGAGCAAGACTTGCAGCTAGCGCCTTACAGGGCCATCCGGAATCCATACACACCGGTGACGATAGACTGCACTTGAGAATCTCACTTCAAGTAGACACAGCTGCTCAGCATGCTTCTCCGAGCTGCCTGTTGGACATACATTTGCGCAGTGTTGCCATGGTGGTCACGAAGTTCAACTATCCTTGGAAGCAAGTCTCAATAAATCTGCCAAGTTGTCGAAATGATCGTCAGTGAAACCTGTCCAATTGCCTGACCGTCAATCCAGTCTCCCAGCCAGTCTCTCATGGGCAAAGTGCGGTTTGCCAACCCGGGAGGAAAGCCAACTCAGAACCTCAGGGGCTCCATAAATGCTCAGGAAAACATTTGTGATGACCTTAGGATTGCTGGCTTTATGTGGCGGACTCCGCGTGATACTTTCCCAAACGCACTGGCCAGGATGTGCAAAAGAATGTTTCAGCTACCACCGCAGCAGGGTGGATCAGCCCCCATCAACAAGCAAAACCCTGTTCTTAAATGTCACAACAGGGGCAACCGAGCGCGATACACGCACGAAGTTTAGTGACCGTGACGATCTTCCCCCGAATTTTTGAAATCCAGCCTGCTTCGGCCGTTCGCACTCATAAGCTAGCCACTAACCGTATTCTAGTGCCAATAAAGTAATAAGTATAAATATATAATATGTGTGTGTTGTACACATGCAAGCTTTGTTGCAAGAGTGGCACGCAAACGCACGCACGTGCGCGCGCGCACAGACATTGTTGGTTGTGGGTGCGGATATGGGGGAGTGTAAGTACTGATGGGTAATGACGGTGCCCCATAAAAAGGTTGGTGGTGTGCTGGTTGCCACACAGGTGGAAGATGTGGTGGAGGTTGATGTGGTGTCGAGGGCTGGTGTGGTAAGGTAGGCCAGTGGTAGCGCGGTGGCGGTTGGTGTTGGTAAGGGTATGCCTGCCAAGGATGGGACATGGCAACAATAACTGATACGGTGAGACTGTCGCCCGATGAAATTCGAGGGTTCGCGGCTCAGAATAACTATAGCTGAGGACTGAAAGTTAGAATCAGTGTGCTGGCAATCCCGGGTATTCCCGGGTGACTTTCCTTTGAAGACATGAAGCCTTGAAGCCTTGAAACCCTGCTGACGACCTGAAGCCTAGTGACGACCTGAAGCCTTGAAGACCTGAAG
>CAXAMN010010102.1:203602-226311 GCA_963970005.1 Durusdinium trenchii
CCTGAAGCCTTGAAGACCTGAAGCCTGGCGACGACCTGAAGCCTAGTGACGACCTGAAGCCTTGAAGACCTGAAGCCTGGTGACGACCTGAAGCCTTGAAGACCTGAAGCCTAGTGACGACCTGAAGCCTTGAAGACCTGAAGCCTGGTGACGACCTGAAGCCTAGTGACGACCTGAAGCCTTGAAGACCTGAAGCCTAGTGACGACCTGAAGCCTTGAAGACCTGAAGCCTCTTCGTGTCTTCGCGTGTCTTCGTGTCTTCATATCTTCGCGTCTTCGGTGTCTTCGTGTCTTCGCGTGTCTTCGTGTCTTCGGGTCTTCGCGTGTCTTCGTGTCTTCGCGTGTCTTCGTGTCTTCGCGTGTCTTCGCGTGTCTTCGTGTCTTCGTGTCTTCGCGCAAAAGTCACAACCCGCTTCTGCCAACGCAATGGTTAGAATGCCATGTGGTTTCCCAAAATTTTTTGATGCCATGAGATAGAATGCCGTATTGAACGGGTTAGAATGCCGTATTGAACGTGCTTTTTAAAGAAAACCATGAGAAACACGTGCTTTTTTGCATGCTATTTGTGATGTATTGTACATTTAGAATGCTGGCTGATTCTAGGCGGTGCCCATTAACCTGTAACATAAAAAACACCGACAAAAACACGACAAATAACAATTGGAATGCCGCCTACAGGTCTTCAAAAAGGTTGGTTGGATGAATGGATGGATGGTCATGGATAGATGGAGATGGATGGAAGTGGGTGGGTGGGTGGATGGATGGATGGATGGATGGATGGATGTGGGTTTGTGGGTTTGTGGGTAGGTGGATGGATGGATATGGATGGAAAGGGTGGATGGATGGATGGATGGATGGATGGATGGGGTGGGGGGTAGGCGGATGGATGGATGGATGGATGGATGGATGGATGGGTGGATGGATGGATGGATGGATGGATGGATGGAACACACAGCTGGAATGCGTCCCAATGGGGTGTTTCTGGGCAATGTATGATGGCTTGCAACGTTGATTCACTGTGCCAAAAATGCACGTCTATGTCTATGTATGTATACAACTATAAAATGCCTAACTTTCAGTCCTCTCAAACAAATAAAGTAGATCTTCAAAATAGCTTGTGCATACATATAGCATCTGGCGCTCTCAACACTTGCATCCTTGCATCAATCCCTTGACAAGTTGTGGTAATGGCTTTATCCTATTTGCATGTTCCATGTGCATTGCTTCGACAATTCTGAGCCATTTGCAGGCAGGCGACGAACTCATACCAACACATAAAAGCAATCATAAAAGTCATTCTATCTGCTTGATCTGTTTGTAAGGGTCGTTATCTTTTGTTCTTTTTGCGGGCAAGCGATGAACTCATATCAACACATAAAAGAAATCATAAAAAGGCATTCTATCTGTTTGATCTGTAGTAAGGGTCGTTCTCTTTTGTTCTTTTTGTGGGTTTTACAGGTGCAACGGCATTCTATCTGGGTCATGATTTCATGATTGCGGCACCTTACCTGCGGTTTGCTGAAATCATCGAAAATCGGCATTGGCATTTCCCAAACCGTCATTCTAACTTTCTGTCCTCGAAGAAGCATTCAGTGAGCTCTGCAGCACGGTTTCGGAATGCAAGTGTGAGACAAGTTCTGAAAGTCATCTTCGAGCATGAAAGTCTGATCAAAGCAGGGGTCCAAAACCGGACTTTGAGGGAAATTCTCTACTGCATAGGAGTAAAGACTCAGTGTCGGCGCCCCGGTGGGGTACACACAGCTTACCACAGTGGGGAGAAGCTGCGATACACACTTGAGAAAAGTGCTCCGTGGAGCGAAGCTTTAGGAGTTCACAGTGAGCATTAAGCACTTCAATATTCCTTAGTTACTGCAATATGGCAATACCAGATTAGGGCGCTCAACACCTTGACCTTCAAAATGGCCCTGTGAGGAACGGAATGGCGAGAGTGTCCACTAAATCAACAAAATGTTTGTTAAAAATTGGTTCAGGCACGTTCGGAGGATCAGTCCGAATGTCCCACTCCGTGGCGTAGCTTCGTTGAATTGGGTCAGTCACAGTGTGCCCAGTTCCCCTGCTGAATGGAAAGCTCTGCAGATGTAGTAATGAAATAAAAATGTAGAAGCCCTGGAGACGGGAATTGGCGCAAAAATGCCTACAGCAGCAGCTTCTGCAGCAAGTGACGAGCGGACTTTTTCTGCTCTCAAACACACTCCGTTCAGCAACTAATCATGACGCAAGCAAAAGCAATGAGTTGAGATGGGGCAGGCTGGCGATAGCATCAAGTAATTCGCATCCAGATTGTTTGGGCATGGCGGTGCAATGACATGGTTTCTGTCTTGGATGTAGTTCTGGCTTCAGGATTTGTTGCAAACATGCACTTTCAGCACTGACCCGGCTTCGCCATAGCTTTGATACCTGGCTGATGGTTTTTGCAGCTACATGTGCCTATGACGATGGCAATTCCAATGCTATGAGTTGTCCAGTATCCACTGCCTATGTTGAGATGAGCTGAATAGAACAAGAAAAACAAAGGCATTGGTTTACCTACATTGCGCGCGGCTCCATAATACCGATGATTTTGTTAGCCTTCAGCGCAAGTTCACGAGCAATTTTCTTGATATTTCTCCATCTAAGTCTCAGACATCATGAAAGCCAGCGCGCCCAGCCAAATGCAAAGCACTCCTTGATCAACCAAAACTGCATTCTCACACGGCACGCAACCCCTCTATCCCGTAAAGTCTTTATGTGGAGCCCTACCGAGGCCCATGCTGCCCCTTCCGGTTCAGGACGCCGGCCTCGCATGGTTTTTGGGCAAGGACCATTTGGTGTGTCCGTTGAGTCCATTGCACCTCTGCCCTGCGTTCCACGAGCAAGCGGCAAATTTCCTTGGAAGGCCTTAGTTGCAAGTTTTTTGGCGGACCACTATGATCGCAGCAAACAGCTGTCATCGCACAAAAGGTTTCAGATACACTACTGTTTGCAGCCGCAACAGGCTGCCACTAAGTGCGCCAAATGTGTGTGCGTGTGTCAAAACCTGTCTCTAAGGAACTTGGCCACACCAAGGAACCCACCATTTGTGATTCGATTCAATGTTTAGCACTTGCATGTACAGTGTACAGCACAGGGGGGGTGAGTCTCATTCCATCCACTGCCCAACGAAGACGGTGGCTTGAGATATTCCCGAGGGACGCCTCAGGAACGTACCTGCAGCAGCCACGCGTGCACTTGGTTAAACATGGTAAAACCATACTGTTTAGGCTGACTCTTTCACCTTATCGTTGCGAGCAGGGCCTTTTCAGGTTTCAGGTTTCCAGCGTTCTAGATGGGTAATGCAGTAACTACCACACGGGGATGTCGCAACAGCTCTTGCCAGCATTGATCTAAGTGTGTGTGTGTGCGACACCCTTGGGCTCAAAGGGAACCTTTTGGTCTGTTAAGCAGGGGGCACAGGTCCATTGTGGATACCTGTGCCAACGACGCTATTCCACAATGGGGGAAGCGGAGATTGATCACCTCCGTGTACCTGCTGATGGTTGCGGCGATTGGTGGCCACCTCCTTCTCTAGGATTCCAAGCTGTTTAGGTTCGACGTTCAAGTCGGCAGACGCACTCGTCGCTCGGAACTTGCCGGTCGACTTTCGGTTTTTTTCGTGCACTTTGAGATATTTGAGATTTATTAATGGAGGCCTTCATGTTCAGACCGTCTTACATACTTCTACCCTGACTTCTTAGGTCGGTTTTGTACCTCGGTGGGTCAATTCCGTACGCAATATCCCGATTTTGTTGTGTGTGTGTGTGTGTCAACTCCTGTTTCCCGCATTTGTACAGGGTTGCGAATTTATTTCTGGATTTTTTCGTTTTTTTTTTGATTTTTTTTCGTGTTTCGCGGCAGGTGCAGTACTTTGTGGACCTTGCAAAGCACATTTCGTGGCAGGTGCAGGACTTTGTGGGCCTTGGAGTGCAGAGTTTGTGGCAGGCGCAGGACTTTTTGTGGGCCTTGAAGTGCAGATTTCGTGGCAAGTGTAGTACTTTGTGGCCCTTGGAGTGCAGATTTTGTGGCAGGCGCAGGACTTTGTGGACCTTGAAGTGCAGATTTCGTGGCAGGCGCAGGACTTTGTGGACCTTGAAGTGCAGATTTCGTGGCAGGTGCAGGACTTTGTGGGTGTGGAAGTGTAGAGTTGGTGGCAGGTGCAGGACTTTGTGGGCCTTGGAGTGCAGATTTCGTGGAAGGCGCAAGACTTTGTGGACCTTGAAGTGCAGATTTCGTGGCAGGTGCAGTACTTTGTGGATGTTGAACTGCAGAAAGATAGAAAGATAAATTGATAGATAGATTAGATAGATAGATAGATAGAGGAGGCATATTTGCTTGGTTAGAAAGTTTTGCACCGGGGAGTTCACCTAAAAATATTGATTCCGTGGCAGGCGCGGGTGTCGGGGATGAAGTGCAGATTTCGTGGCGCGGGGGGGGTTGGGGGGGGCGCAGCGCCCCCCCCCCCAGCAGCACACCAGATCCAAAGGTGATCAGCTCGTGCTTGCTTTTTGGTTTCATCTCTGCAACGAAAACAACAGGAAAAGCAAATACAAAAAGAGAAAGGAGAACAGCTGCCAAAAGAAAGAAAGAAAGAAAGATAGATAGATAAATAGATAGGTATAGACAGATAGATGGATAGGCCAAAAAGCCAAAAGCCACAAAAGCCACAGAAGCCACGAAAGCCACGAAAGCCAAAAGCCACAAAAGCCAGAAGCCACGAAAGCCACGAAAGCCAAAAGCCACAAAAGCCAGAAGCCACAGAAGCCAAAAGCCACAAAAGCCAGAAGCCACAGAAGCCAGAAGCCAGAAGCCACGAAAAACAAAAAAAAACAAAAAAAGAAACAAAAAAGAACAAAAATAAATACCCCTCCTTTGTACAGTTCCGCAGTGGGGCAGTGGACCACGATCACTCGCTGCCCACCGAAGACAGTGATAGTTTGGTCGTGATATCCACAAGGGACGCTTTCTGGACGTACCTGCAAAGTTTTTAAATCCAGCTCTTCATGTGTCACCTTTGTTCTAACAATACTGTTGTCGCGGAATACCGTTCTGCAAGTCAAGCACTAAGTATTCATCTAAAGGGTTAACGCACTGGAATTCAAAACTGATATAGCTCTTGCGAGCATGGATCTCAGTGTGTTTCGCAACAGGGTCACCGGCATTTCGGATCTGCTTGATTCATTCCTGACTCTGCGTCTTGCTCGAGATTGCTGGTTCTATGCTGTAGAACTTACTGATAATGTACTCCAGAATGACCTATCATGCGGCTAAGTAGTCTTTAGCAGAATGACATGTCGGCTAGTGTGATCACATGTGATCCAATTGTTTAAACAAACTGAATAATTCATGCACAGTCTTGCTTTCTCTCCTTCCTTGTTTCTCTTTCTAGGTCTTTCTTTCGTTGCTAGAGGCTTGTTAGGTTTCAGGTTATAAAAATTATAGTGAAGGGAGCGTCGATTTCGGCATTTTGGGTGTCTGGCTATGTGCCTTTCAACCACCCCTGCCCCACACGCACACCCCTGCACCCCCTTTCTCTCCTTGCCTTCTTTCGTTTGTTAGGTCTTTTCTTCAGGCTTGTTAGGTTGCTGTTTAGACTCGTTTTAGTCGATCCACACTCCCCCACCCCGCTCCTTCCCTCACCTTACCGTTCTGCAAGTCAAGCGCTAAGTATTCATCTAAAGGGTTAATGCACTGGAGCTCAAAACGGATATAGCTCTTGCGAGCATGGATCTCAGTGTGTGTGTGTGTGGGTCCTGCTAATCTTGATTATATAATTTTGGCCGCCTGCGGGTTCCCTACGGTGCTACTTACCACTCACTTGTTCCCACATGGCAGGGAGCGGGCGATTCTGTGACTGACCATGACAGACCTAGTTTAACACAGCTGGGCCACGATACTGATCATCCAAACGTGCTTGCACAACTTTGGGTGCCACAAACCCAGCCCGTTGAACACAAGCTGCCACTAGAAAAGTCACTGCTGCATTTAAGCCACTGCGAGAGGGTCGAGGCCACTCATGAGTTTGAAGTCCTTATTATATTTACTGCCCTGATTTGTAGGCCGCGTGTGATCTTTGGATGTTCGCGCCTACCTCATCGTTTGACAGAGTTTCATCACCTGCGCGCGTGCGCGAAAAAAAATGCTGCAAGAAGAATCTGTTTGGCGCACGTGCGGGAAAGGCAACAAAACCAATACCAGCAACAGGGACATCGACAACAAGCCTTATGGCATCGCCGATTTGCGAAGCTCTACAAGAAGCTTGCTCAGGAAACATTGGTCAACATTCAGTAATCACCATGAGTGAGCCATACTATCGAGGTTCTTGCTTGCTGAATGCTGAATATTGCGAATGCAAAGGAACTAGGAGTTACGCCAATCACGAGATGGTAGTATGTCATAGTATGTGTCCAGAAGTCCTGACGCATCTGACCTGTCGCACTTTCACGTGCACACTGCTACCACGAGCGACGTCACATTGGATGAAACCATGTTCACGATGTTCACATGTTTCCCGCAAAATGTAATTGCTAGAGTTTTGACAGTGTCGCCAATCTGACACAACCAGGCCGCAACCTGAGGAGGTTCTCGTTTACCACATCTTTCTCGAGTTCCACTCAACTCAACCCATTCACAGAGTCAGAGCGTGTGTGTGTGTGTGTGTAATCAACTGCTGGTTGCATGCATGAATTTGGTGGGTATGCTAATGTCAACGACTGAACTCAATCTGAATCTTAACTGTCGTTTCTGTTGGCGATGATGAAAGTTATCCTCACTGAGTGAGTGTGGCCTTTCACGGATGTAATACACAGTCTATCAAACTACTTGAGAAGTTTGAGTACTCCAAATGATTGTAAACTGTATGTGACATGTTCACTCCTGATTGCACGATTTGCTTACAGTCATCAAAGCTTGTAGGGAGCTGGAGGGCCTGCAGGGAATTTCGCACTTCTGAGGCCAACGAAAACAGCTACAACATTCAGTGATGTCACTGGAGACATTTGGTGACGTACCTGCTCATTTTGCGTCAGCTGGTACGTGGCTGAGCCCAGAACTGAAATAGGACGACCACATGCACAGTTTTCGTGACGATGTTGCAATTCCTACCATTCTATATTATGAATGTTTTCACGACGAGCTTCGGGACGACGTCAATTTACTGTTCCTCACTTCCCCCATCCGATTTCTAGTGTTTCGAGCGCTCATGGGTGTTATCCGACCCCGTCAGTGAGCCATGGACTCGCCTAGAGATAAATACCCAATGGCGGGAGGCGCATGGCGCGTTTCTTGGGACCACCAAATCTGCACGGATATAGGAATGTGCCCGTAAGGTAAAAAAACTGTGGGATGCGATGATACGACACCGCAAAAACATGTCATTTGTATTCAATTCTGGTTGCACGCACATATTCTTGCATGCCCATAGTGGGATCCAAGTTGCATCTCCTACTGACATCCAATTGAACGTTCAAAACATGTTCCATCGCTACGAGCCAAACAGCATTTGATCCCGGACCTATGCCCCTTGCGCAAAGAACAAAGGTGTCTGTCTATGTCGGTCTGCTGCATCCACCTCACCAGCCAACAGAACCCTTGTTCGCACCATCAAGAATATCACAATGTGGAGAATCTTCCTACACTCTATGTTCCATGACACTGGGCCATAAGGTCATTAATTAGGGCCCTGACATCCGCCTTTGAGTTGAGGAGGACCTTGCAAAGCTCAGCATTCCTAAGTAACTGCAGTTGACGAAGTTGGCACCACATGGCACCACCAAGGCGCACTTTGAAGGCTTCCCAATTTCTGGGTGTTTCTTACCAAGGGATGCACCCATCAAAGACTGCGATGTGCAAGGCTGTGACCTCAGGAATCATACGCTTGGCAGCACGCAATTGAGTAACCAAACAGAGGAGAGAGAGAGAGAGAGAGAGAGGGAGAGGGAGAGGGAGAGAGAGAGGGAGAGAGAGTGGCTCAAGATTTGGGCTCAAGCTGGGACTGTGCCGTGTGGTGGCACTACGTCTGTCCCTTTGCGGACCCAAAGGACAGGAAGAACCCTACAGGGAGGAGATCGTGAAGGTCACCATCACCCTTGCCCGTGATCGAGTTTGAAGAGACCTTTGTCCTTGAGGAGCGAGATGGTGGCACCTACATGGGAAGGGTGGATGTACCCTAAGCGGCGTAGGCAGAGGACCTACCTTTGCTGTCAGGGATGCTCAACATCATGGATCTGGGCAGATCGGATCAGTGCTGATCGATGGAAGTGTGACAAATGCAACCTGGCATGGCCGCAGAATCCATGGAATAAGGAGAAGTCCGCATCACCCAAGCGACGTGGTTGACCCCGACGAGATCGGAGTGTTCTTGTGGACAAGCCGCCTGGACTGGGACAAAGGCCACAAACCTCAGGGGTGGAACGGGCACTTCAGAAAGGATGGACAGACTAGCTTGAGCAAAGATGTTCAGGAAGCCTTGAAGGTGGTTGGCATTGACTACACCCCAGAACCCGAGCTACAGCCGTTAGAGGAGGTCTTGAAGGCTCATATGGAAGCCCTCCCCAAAGAGGTCAAGGAGGCAGTGGAGAATCTGCTGGCCCCTGTGAAGCAGGAGCCAAAGGATGTCACTACGCAGCTGAAGACAACAGTTGGGGAGCTTCGCCAGTTGTCGAACAAGAAGGCAGGGCTCCAGAAGCGGGTGGACACTGCAAAAGAGCAGTACAAGACCCTCCTTGATGAGTTGAAAGTGGTTCAAGAGATGATCGACAAGGAGCAACAGCAGTTGACAGCGCAGTCGGCGGCCTATGCCAAGCTGTTGAAAGAAGAAACCAAGGAGGCGGAAGCTCATGAACCTACGGTAGATGATGATGTGAATGAGCATGTGATGAAAGCTCTTGCACAAGTGGGTATTCTGTACACAGACTCCCAGAAAACAGAGCTTGAACGGCAATTGGCAGAGAACATGCTGAAGCGCCGCAAGAAGGGAGAGGGCCAGCCGTCAGGGTAACCCTGACCGCAGGCCTGTGCAGGATTTGAGCGAGGAGAAAATGAGGAGGACCAAGCAGCAAGTTGATTTGGGGTCTTTGCTGCAGTTAGAACAGTCGGAGCAATTGCACAGTGATTGCATTGGGGATCGAACTTCAAACCAGAGGGAGTGTTTGAACGTGTGGGTTGACCCGGGAAGCACGTTACCTTGTGGGGATGCAAGCAGGCATGCATGTGAGTGGATTGAGAGTTGTGGCAGTGCCTTGGAATGTGACAGCCTCTGTGGGTATGAATGCTTTCAAGGTCGACAGCCGTATGTTGCATGTGAAGCCTATTGTGATACACCTTTCAATGAGTCAGGACATCACATGTGGCATAGCATTGCTTTGGGTGTGGATCATGAATTTTCTCGTGTTTTCACTCCAGCTAGCAGCGCCTTTCGTGCTATGATGGATGGCACTGCGGGCGACGGACTGACCATGGATGATGAAAGGGAAGAAGGCTACAATGAGATTCTGTTGGGGATGAGGAGTACTCTGAGTATGCACCAAGGGAGTACCCCCTCACTCCCTCGTGAGCCTGACCAGGTCCTGACCAACACCTCTGATCCAAAGCAATTGGAGGATAGCTTGATTGGGAACTCACCTTGTGACTGCAAAGACACAGAAGCAAGGTTGGGCTCAGGCCTTTTCCGGGAGTCCCCGGAACCTGCTAGTCTTGAGCTTGGAGTGCACTGGGCACCGGGTTTGCAAAGCACAGAGCGGCTAGGTGCGCCTAGACCTGCTGTAGGCGGGACCCAGCAGCACTCTGAGTCAAGAACTGGCAGCGGCTCACAATGTGCCTTACTTGGAGGAGGCAAACGAGGGCACTCACAGGATGATGTGTATGAAGATCCTGAACACATGGAGGAGCACATCACGCCAGGTAAATTACAGGACCGTTTGCTGGTGTTGCAGAGCAGAGCTCTTGATGCAATCCAGGCCTTGCCGGCCCATTGCAGGGATGGTTTTGGTTTTGACCAGGTGGAGACTAGAGTCTGGTGCCTAGAGGCCCTCAAGCATGTACTCAAGATGCGCCTGGCCTTGCAGAGCAATTTGCCATTGACCAGACCGGTCTACCATGAGCCGGAGATTCCACCGGCCATTGAACTGCTGGCTGCGAACCTCACTCTGAATATTGGCAACAAAGGAAACAGATGCTACGCCAACACGGTGCTCCGCATGTGGTGCTGGATGGGAGCCCACCATCCCAAGCCACAAGAGTTCTGGGGCCCTTCAACAAAGTTGTGTCTACAGCTCCTTCAGCAGGATGTCATTGAAGACATATTCTGGGCTTCGGAACTGCAACCAGCCATTGCCAGATTGGAAAACCCTCAAAACCAGCATGATGCGTCAGAGTTTCTGGTCCACCTGTGGGAGCTTTGGGGTCAAACTGGCTTGCAAGGCAACTGGAGTGCACATTTTGGTGGACGAGAGCATGAATTTGATACCATCCCTCTCTTTGTCCGCATGCCAGTGGAAGCGGGTGATGAAGTTAACTTTGAGCAGTTGTTGGCGGAATGGGCCAATGAAGGCAATGGCCAGTGCCTTGGAAGTGAAGTTGAACACATTGTGTTCCATGTTGGCAGGTATTCGCTCTCCACCACTGCCAAAGAATGGGTTAAGCATCACAGGTCATGTGGGCCACACCACCTGTGTGCTGAGGGGCATCATTGCCCATCAAGGTGAAGAATTGATCTCAGGACACTACATTGCCATGTTGGTTGAAGGTGAAGCGGTCTGGGTTGTTGATGATGGTGAATGCCCACAAGTTCAGAAGGAGGTTCCAGACAATATCAAGCGGGGGGCGGTCATGATCTGGGCCTCACGTGCAGAGCAGAGCAACTTCTGGTCTCAAACAGTTGGCAGGTTTGATCCACCAGCCAAGAGGATGAAGACCTATGGAGGCAACATTGAAGTGTTCTATGGCAATGTCACTCAATGGAACCGAGATGTCAAGGACTGGCTGCTTCAACAAGACATCCAGATTGCCATGATGGTGGAAACGCATGTGACAGGGCATAAAGCTGCACTAGCTGGACAGCAATTGGCGAGAAGCCGGTGGAAGTTGGAAAAGCTCGATGCTTTTGAGACGGGCCGTGGTGGAACTAGCGGGGGCCACTTCTTTTGCTGCAGGGAAGGGCAGTCGACATATCGCATCCACCAGTATGACAAGGAAGGAAATGGATTCCTGGCTAACGTCCTTCAACGCCAAAACTGGGAGGTGGTGCTGGTGTCAGTATATCTCCGGACAGGAGAAGATCTGAACTCGGTGACAAATGCAATCATCCTTGGGGAATTGGCGGCCTTCCTAGGGGAACTTGCAGTGCCCTGGTTGTTGATTGGAGATTTTCAGGTTCCTCCGGAGCAATGGGCCGGGCATCAACTGCTGAATGTCCTCAAAGCGGAGGTTGTCAAAGGAGGTCAACCAACTATGATCACTGGTGCTGAACTTGACTATGTGATAGCCAGCCGCACTCTGACTCCGTTCATCGACATTAAGGTCAATTGGGATGTTCCGTGGAAGCCGCATGCAGGATTGGTGGTGACCATTGACAGTAGAGCCCCAAGCCTGCATTTGCCGCAAGTCACCCAGTATGCTGCCATTCCAAAACTGCAGAGTAGCCCAAAGCAATGGGAGGATTGTCAGCCGTCCCCAAAACCTTACTGGCTGGGGAGACAGATTGGGCCAAAAGAAATCCAATGTGCAGAGTGGTGCCATTGTGCTGAACAATTCACCCTGCAGAATCTTCATGAGCCCAGGATGGGCAGAGGATGGTACCTGGCCATTGAACTCAAGCCTTTGCCGCAGACAAGGCCGTTGACACCCTGGAGGCGTGGAGACCTGGCATATTGGGGGCAATTCTGCTCGTTGTTGTCACACATTGAAAGTCGGGGTGTGGTCAGCCAGAATGCCATGATGCACCTGAGAGCCAAAGCAGCCGATCTGGAGATGAGGTGGCAGAACATTCATGGCGATGTTGACTTTCGTGAAGCATTGGAGGCTCTTATTTCGGGTGAGTCCATGCCACTGACGGTGCTTGTTCGTGGCGCAGAAGCCAATCAAGACTTTGCCAAGAAGGCAGCACTACAGCAGCAATCACAGGATTTCCAGGCCTGGCTTTCTCAGGCATCCTTGAAAGGACGCAGTGGCATTTACAAGTGCCTTAAAGCTCCCGATGTGGTTCATGTCAGGCCTTTCAGGAACGTGCCGGTCCAAGACAGACAGCAACTGCGGGAGCAACAATGGTATGCACGCTGGAAAGTCATCGAGCAGCCCAGAACCAGTGCTGAAAGGGAGCGCCTGAGATGGGGGGGCATTGTGCAGGCCAGAACGTGGGAAGACTTAGACCCACATCAAGTCAAGAAGAAGTTGGCCAAATTGCCTCAAAAGGCCAGTGGACCGGATGGAATAAGCTATGCTTTGCTCAAAAACCTGCCGCTGGAAGGTGTCACTGACCTGTGCCACATGTATCGGCAATGGGAATTATATAACTGGCAGGCTTCCTGATCAAGTTTGCACGACATTGGTGGTGTTGCTGCCAAAGAAAGAGGACATTGAGCGCCCCATCAGCTTGACAAGTGTCCTGTACCGCACGTGGTGCAAGCTTCGTTGGAGCAAGCTGCGCGAGTGGCAGAGCGGTGTTGGGCAGAGACTGCCATGGGAAAGAAGCATGCCTGGTATGCAGGTGCTGCATGTGGCCCTTATGCGCATGCTTAAGTGTGAGGTTTGCAAAGCAATTGGCCGCAACGTCATCTCCCTGCTTGTGGACTTGCAGTGCTTTTATGATTCAGTGGCACTGGAACAGCTGCTTGGGCTCTGGGAACCGTTGGACTTCCCACCAGCGGTGCTCAATGCAGTCTATGAAGTGTACTCTGGTCCACGGATGCTTCAGGCAGAGCAGGTCACATCGAGGGCAGTTCAATGTGAGCGCGGCATTTTGGCTGGTTACCCTGTGGCCCCGCTCATTGCCAAGTTAGTCTTGGCCCCTGTCATTGGCCGTTTCAGTGAAGCATTCCCTAGAGCTACGGTTGATGTGTGGGTGGACGACATTTCAGTCGACTTCGTTGGGAATGATGTGCAGTTGTTATGCAGAGAAGCACTGAATGGTTATGAGCAGTTGCGGCAGGGGCTGGAGGAAATTGGCTTGCAGCTGTCCAAGGATAAGACAGGGTTCCTGACTTCGTCAATTGAGCGCAAGAAGAAAGACCCTGAATCTTTTTCGTCGTGATGACCAGCCGAAAGTCCACGACCTCCTGAAGGATCTTGGCTTTGACTCCAGCGGGGGACGCCGTCGAAGAATTGGCACCCAACAAAAGCGCCTCCTCAAGGGCCGAGGAAGTTGCTGCATTTGAAATTGCGCTCCCGGCCTGTGAGGATTCGAGTTTGGAAGACCTCAGTCCATGCAGCGGCAGGCTATGGCTTGGAAGCACAAGGGCTTGCGCCCCAGAGGATGCGTGTCCTCCGTCAGCAACTGGCAAGGCATGGGGGGTTGCAAAAGGGTGGCAGTGTGGACATCGTCTTCGACCAGCATGCCAAGCTTCAGGATCCCAAGGACACCATTGTCGAACGACAATTGAAGGCTATGCACCAACTGCTCAAAGCATGGCCGCCTGCACAACTTGGGGATCTGAAAACTGCATGGCGCATATCCTGGAAGCGGCTGGCCACGGCAGCCTATCCATGGATGGTTGTAGCAGGACCCATGGCAGCTCTGCAGGCCTACTTGATGGACATGGGATGGGAGGCTGTAGACATGGACGATTGGATCAGAGCACCCACCTGTCTCATGCCGCCACATCAGTTGAATCTGGAGCATCCTTGGCCACACCTCCAGCGTCAATTGCATCTGGAACAGCAGCATCAGCGAGCTCGGCGGATACAAGAACTTGAGCACTGCTTCCCGCTGATGAGGAGGCCGGACTGGACCATCTATCATCGAGTGATGCGCAAGTTGAAAGGGCCTGCGAGATTGGCAGTGGATGCTTGGACTCACAGCTCTCTGAGGACTCATGGGGGAGGAGATCGTGTGGTGTGCCCCCTGTGTCATGTCCCTGTCACGATGAAGCACCTCATCTGGGAATGCTCCTATCATGAGGAGGCCCTTCCTGATGCATGGAGGCAAGACATTCGAGCCAATGATCACTCAATGCTGTGGTCTCGTGGTCTAATTGAAGAGCCTGACTACCGGCCAGTGGTTGGCATGGACTCCCTGGAGGTGCATGGAGTGCTTGCTCATGGATGGCCGGTCCGCCTCAATCCAAATCAGCGCCTGGCTATAGGTGTCCGACCCACGTGCAAAGATGGCAGGCTCAAACGCTATGCAGTGGCCATCACAGCAGGCTTCTGGCAAGATGGTTCCTGGCAACTCATTGGAGCTTGCACATGCATAGCCCCTGGGGAGGCAACAGAGGCAAGAGCATGGTTCTTCGGCTGCTGGCTGATCCTTCAAACCACTTTGGGGCGTCACCAAGTCAACATAGCCCGGCGGTCAGCAAAGGCAGCAAGGGCACTTGTGCACCTGAAATGTGGCACAGTCTACCAGAAGGTGAATGGCTGCGATTGAAAGTGCTGCATGTGCCCAAGAAGCTCCTTCGAGAGACAGGAGATGATCAACGTGCCTGGCTCCAACATCAAGAAGCCATGCAATGTGCCCTCACTAGAGCAAATCGTGAAGCGCCGCATGAGCTCAAGCTGCAGCTCCAGGAGGATGACAAGTGGTATCAGGCAGTGTATGAAACAGCAGCCTTGAGAGTCAGTACCCTCCTCACTGACCCGGAGCACTACATGAATGGGCATGTGGAACCTGTGGCAGAGCCATTCAAAGTGAAACAAGAAAGGCCACGTGGGCGCCTAGATGTACTTCGTCGGTTGAGCCAACATGAGCCAACAAGACACCGGCCCGAGCAAACATCAATGGCAACTGAAAGGCCATGGACTGAGTTGCCAACAATGCGGCCTGCACATCAAGAGCTGCTCCACGGCCTGCTCCCTGGAGCTGCACCAAGAGCTCCTCCAAAGAGGCCACGGTTTGCCCAGGAGAGGAGGATCATTTCCTCAAGACTCTGACCGAAATCATGGAGGACATGATCGCCACTTCGTCACTGTTGACAGAAGACCAGCCTGGGCATCGATGGTATGTCAGGGCCAGTTCCTTTGGGTGCAGCCGCTGTTGGCTCAAAGTGGCCAAACGCTGTGGCAAGGAGGCGCTTCACAAACTTGCCAATGAGCCCTGCCAGTATGAGGTGGTTGATGAGCAGGCGCTGAACCTGCGCATGAGAGTGCATACTCAGCACCAGCTGATGAAGAGAGGCCAATGGGTTGAGTGCCAGAAATGTGGTAAGGTGACGAAGCCCCATGACGGGAAAGCTCAGGCTTGGTTGGGCCAAGAGTGCACTGCTGCTGGAAGGCAGACCAAGCTTCGTTTTGCGCCGGCCAGCTCGAGCAGCTAGTCCTGCTGGCTTGAAGCCAGATGCAGGGTAGCCTAGTTGGCTACTTTGAGTACAGGGGCTACAAGGCGAAGGAGCCTTGGCCCAGCCGCTTTTGCCTAGAGGCGCGGCTCGTGAGTGCGGAGGAAAGAACCGAGCAAAAAAAAAAGAGAGAGGGAGAGAGCCCTTTGTGACGAGAGAGTCTCCCCAGTCCATCTGATCTAGCAGTGCAAGATCTTCGATGGTAAGGGGCCTGAACTTTCAGAAGCCTGGAAGATCAAAATTGCAGAACATAAAGGAAGAGAAAAAATGAGAAAGAAGGAAGGTAACCCTTGACCTTTTTGTGTTCATCTACGTCCTTATGTTACATAAATAGGCTCTTTTCTTTCTAGAAAGCCCGGCAACTCTTCGGAGCGGAGCGGCGTCAACTAAATGGTCTGCAGACCTGCTGTTCACCCTCTCAAACAATGGGCAGCCATTGCAGTTGGGCATTGGACTGAGGAGAGCTTTGTGGTTGATGGAGTGTGCATTGCCACCATGCTAGGCCAACAACGAGCCAATGTCTAAGTCTGTCTATGTCTATGTCTGCTGGCTCCTCCTCAAGGTGAAATGGGTAACGGTAAGCCGGGTAAGCACACATGCAATGTGCCTTCAAAGTGTTCAAAGCTTCAAGAAACAAGGCACGTGGGAGCTTGTAGCTGATCTTAGGCATAGTCTTGGCAACCGAGAACGGCAGCGTTTGCATGTGGTTCATGCTACGGGGGCTCAATCGAAGGCAAGCCGCCGACAGTCATATGGGTCCAGTATGCTGAAGGGTGAAGCATGGGCCAGGGCCAGTCTCCTTCTGCAAGAGCGAGAGCAACACATAGATCTGTCTGAGGGACCGGTGGGTGTTCAACAATCTTAGGATCCGTCGAGGGTGGATATCTACCAACTCCTGGCTCAACGTCCTATGGAACAGCTGAGGCTGAAACATCATTAGGCATTGCACAAGGGGGTGAAATGCTCCAAGTGCAAGCCGCGCATCAAAGTGTGACGAAAAGCAAGCTCAGGAGACAAGCATTGAATGCCAGAAATGGACATTGTCCATGCCACATGATGGTCATGCAGGCATTGGCAAGAGAAACATGCAACTTTGAACCCTGCCAACCTGACGATCCCCCTCTGGCCACTGTTCACCCCCCTTCTCATGTAGCCCATCAGATGAACAGCATTTGCAAATGTGACGAAGTGACAGGATTGAAGAAGTCAAAAGAAATAAACAGCCACTCCTACCACGCAAAATTGCCCTGAGAGCCAACCGACCCTTTTTCCCAATACTGTACCAGTTGAAAGGCTTGGTGCAGTACTGTTTGATGAACCATCGTATTGTATTTGTTGCTGTCCATCGTGATGTGTCATCGTTTTTGCTAGCGTGGCGCATCATTGATAATTGTTTAATTTAACGGTTTCTCATTCGTCTTGTCATGCACATCTTGTTTGTGTTAGCTAGCTGCTACCAGCAGTTCTGGTGTCTGTGCGTTTGGCGGTCCATTGTTGCCTAAATATTGCCTTTTTGGGACCAAGTACGGCTTGGAAGTTGCACTGGGCAAAAGCATTGCCAACACCTGGTGATTCATGCAAATACCAAATATGTAAATGGTTTTAGATTGCACTTCCATGGTAGGTTGGGACGGCCGCAGTTGAAGGAAGTGCGTCACAAGACCGGCACAAAAATCAGCAATGATGTACAACGCATTTCTTCAAGTCAATGGGGGCCCAACGCCTTTTGCATCAGAATCATTGGCACTCGCACTTGAGCGTAGCAATAGTCTTGCCTAGGCGATCTGACGGGGATGTTTCCACTCACCAAGGACAAAAATCCAAAGGCAATATGTGAGTGTATATAATGGTAAATAGTATACATATATATATATGGTGGTTGATCAACATTCTTCATCCTGGAATGGCCCTTCTTCGCGGAAAAAGAATATGTTTCGCGGCCCCATCGCGAAGCATGGTCCTACAACCATGCCTGGCCAACATGAGCCGGAACTATTCATGTTTGCATCACAAAATAGGGACTGACATCTTGCAGCGTAGCTTAGAATAGACTATGACTAGAGTTAGGCACAGCTCAGCACAGGGTGATGCAGCTTGGGGAATGTGGGGGCCCTCAAGCTGGGAACCTGGACTTGAGCGGCACATTCGCGAAACTTTCGCGGATCTTTTCCAGGAAGGCGCAATTTTTGCAACATCTCCGCAGCCCGTCAGAGCAGTGCCTACTCAGGCCACTAGTTTGTGACAGTGGGGACAGGAATCGGAGAATCCTTTACGCACTGCGGGGGCTGGGCAAGGAAATGTTGAGGCTCAGAACGTTGATGCTTTAGTTCGTTAGCCTGCGGCAATGGGGGCATGCGGGGACACTTCCGCTCACGGGCTCTGCCGGCGAGAGGTTTGCCTTATATTTCTACCATTTGTCGGTCGGTGGAAAGGAAAACATATGAAAGCGAAGACCTTCGATAAATCTTCCGCGGATAAAATGACAATGAGTTGAACTTTCTCAGCACAGGGTGGGGAACCCGCCACCAACGAAAACACTCTCGATTTCCTGTCGCTGGGGCTGATCATCCCAGCACACCTGCGCCGTGACCCGGTTATTTCTTACTTGGTTCCTGCTTTTCATAAGACCACGATCGTTTCGTTGCGCCGAGCTCAGCAATCACGTTGCTTTTGCTTTTCCGCGTTATTTGAGGGGGCTTTGAGGCTATTTTTTGGACTCTTGTGCCTCCGTTCTTTGGTGTCTTTGAGGCTACTTTTGGCCCTGGTGTGAGCCCGAAGTACTGTCCTGCGGCCCGAACTGAGGGGTGATATCGTTGCCTGTCTGTAAGCAACAACAGCTGCCCATACAAGCGGCGTACTGAAGTCAACCCACGTCGCGTGAAGTCAACTCACTGCGTGGGCACAAGGTTTCAGCGAGAAGTCAACCCACTCGCGTGAAGTCGACTCATTTTGGTTAAAGCACAATGGGCACACTTGAAAAATGAGCACGGCAGGAAAGTGGTTTGCTCAAGGAAAAGTCTGCGCACACTGTGTTATGGCTGGCATTTGGCCTTGCTTTCTAGATGTTTCAAGCCCAAATCTCAATGGTACAGCACCATTCACACCAATGCACAACTTAGAGAATGGGTTGTATGCGAACACACACTCTGACATTCTGACATTGGTTTTCTGTTAATCGATTCCCAAGTGGAAAAAGGTGAGGGAACAGCAAGGCGAGCAAGTCAGGTCACTTGAAATGCTGAACAATTGTTGTACTCAGCGGTCGAACTCTCGCGCGGCTGACTGCAACTCACGAGCGGCTGAAAGCTGCGGAGGGAAACCTGTTTTAGGGAAGGTATCATGGACAACCACCATGGAATCAAACTGTGGAAGAGTGGAGTAAAAGCGTGTGAAGAACTCTGCAGGTACGTCGATTTGGCGTCCCAAATCGATATCACCAGCACGCATCCAGTGTCTTCGTTGGTGCAAGACTGGATGGGCTGCTTGCACCACCTGCTTCGAAACAGAAAGGAAACAGCCCTTAGGAACAGGGTTTGACACACACACACACACACATGGCCGATATCGGCGCATATGTGTGGAATTCCGCAAGGCATCGGTTTTTTCGTAGAAAGCGCCGACACTCAGTGGGGTTGTGTCCCTTTAGGACATAGAGCCTCACGAGTTCCTCAGCTGCTGCCGTTGCTGTGGTTGGCATGTAGGCGTGAAGCAAGGCCTGACAGAGCGAGGCGCTGGCTCCCGGCGCTAGTGGGGTCCCGGATCTTCCAGGGTTGATTGGGTTGAATGTAGGTGATTGTGCGTTGGGGAAGGTAAATGTTGAATCCCAGGAGCCCAGGAGGTGGAAGTCCTCCACGGTTTCCAGCTCGACGGGATAGCCAAAGAAGTTGTGGTGGATCAAGGTTTGGATGGCTGGGTGGGAGAGGAAGTGTTCGTTGTGTACAATGAAGCGGTTGTCGACATAGCCGTAGTAAGAGAAGTGGAGGGCTGTGTGGTGGAGGAGGTTGTTGTGGAGCTGGTGCCAAGAGTGTTCGATCAGGGTGATGGCGACGTTGCATAGGGAAGGAGAGAGTTGGGAGCCAATCCCAGCCCCTCGAATTTGCTTGTAGGTGTTGTTGCACGCCCGGAAAATACAGGTGTTGAGTGCAAAGGCGACGATAATGGTGATGTCGGATGTGTGGAGTGTGCGTTGTGTGGGACGCTTCGCGTGGTGCCGGCCGACAAGGTTGCCGGCCATGGAGTGGTAGTAAGAGACTTGAGAGGAGGGAGACACGAAAGGTAGGACAGCGGGAAGAGAAGAGAACGCGAGAGGCAGGAACAAAAATGCATAATGATTTATCCCCTCGGAGGACCTTTCGTAAATCGTAAATATATGTTCATATGCACTCTAAATGTTCAAAAATATGCTCTCGAAATGTTCAAAAAGATATAAAAAGATTCTTAGGAAAACAAACTTGCCCCATGGATCAGATCATCGGTGAGCATTGCATCATAGGATTTGAACTACCCTGAAACCATAAGAGGCTCACGAAGACGCTCTCCAGGAGAGAGTTGAATTTAGGGGGGGGGGGGGGTCTGTATTAAAATCATCTAACAAGGGGGGGGGGGGGGGTGGGGGGGGTTGTATGGAAAAATAAATTCGGGGGGGGGGGGTTGAATTGAGTGATCAATTATTAGACCCGGACGTCCCAACACTTGCTTCGCAAGACAAACTCAAGGTATCCCCTAAAGGGCTACCTTTCGTGATAATGGTGCGGCCCTTTTGCCATTGGTTTTTGGCTTTGAGATGGAAAATCCCATAGGGAATGGTGAAGTCTTTGCGGAATATCGAGAACGGAGGCTCGGTGGAATGGTAGCTGAAAGGTGGTCATGGATGTTGGCTGATGTGAGGTGTGGTAGTGGTTCAAAAAGTTCAGGGGCTTGCCATGTGTTGAGTGCTCCATGTGTTGAGTGCGCGGGCCCGCCCCAAGCTTGGAGAAGGTGTCCTTCCAAGTTTTGTCCTGGGATTCAAGCTCTTCTGGTGAAGCAGACTCCCTGGCAATAGAGACCCCAACGACCCGGTTTCGCCTTTGGGGAAGGAGATAGTTCTGGGTGTCAACTTTCTGGTAGCAGAACCTGTGGCCCAGTTTGTGGAGGTCTTTGATGACGGTGTCGACCAGTGGTGGCTGTGGCAGCCCGTTCTCGTCGGAGATGCCTGAGCGGTTGCGGGAACGTGGATGGTGCGGGTGGCGCTTTGGAGCCTTTTTATCTATTTATTGTACCTTGCATGGCGACCACTATTGTATTGTCTCAAAGAATATAAATAAGCATATGGTTTCTTGCTCCAAAGCCACCGCTCTTGGCAGGCTGTTGACTTGGGCCCATATCCTATCTACTACGCTGTTTCCCGCATATTTGCACAGCAGGCATATTGAATATATGCTTCCTTTGAGTGTGCAGGGTTGGCAGAAACTCTTTATATTAGGGAGGACGGCACAAAATGCACTGCTAGTGCATAGAGGTGCTTGGTGGTCAGTGGAATCGCATGGAATCGCACAAGACCATTTCAGAGCGGGAGGGGTCAGTGAGTATAACTAGCCCAACGGATTTCCATGAAAAGGAACTGTTATCATGATTCAGTGCGTCCTTGGTTTTCTATCTATTGTATCCCCAAGGGTGTGGAGACATCACAAGCGTCTCCCACTACCTAAAGACCTGAACCCTCCCCAAATGAAACTGGCTGCAACTAAACTTGATCTCTCCTTTGCCTTTCCAGCTGGCACGTGCAGCCCTGGTGCGCAGGCACAGGCAGACAGTGCAGGTCAACGCAAGATGGTGCCTTTTACAACCCTACTCGGAATTAATCTATATATATATATATATACAAAATATGTATATATGTATAGGTTGATGGATCTAATTATGTATACATATAGAGATGTTTAGATCTAGATAGAGGGTGGTAGCAGAAACTCTTTGGGAGGATGGCGCAAGATGCACTGCGAGTATATAGGTGCTTGGTGGCCAGCGGAATCGCGCAAGACCATTCCAGCGCGGGAGGCATCAGTGAGTGTAACTAGGCCGATGGATTTCCGTTAAAGATCTTTTTATTGGTTTAATATGATTCGATGATGCATCCCTACTTTTCTATCTATTGTATCCCCAAGGGTGTGGAGCCATCACAAACGTCTCCCACTAGGTAAACCTGGGGGTCACCCCAACTGACCTTGGTCCCTGAATTGCCTTCCAAGCTGGCGTGAAGCCCTGGAGCACTAGATCGCTGGGAGGAAAAGACAGGCTCGAAAGACAGGATGCACCTTTTCCATCTTCTGTACCCAGCAAGGTGGTGAAGAAGATGTTTGTTCATGAAGAACGACTGTCGCGCGCACACCCATGTGTATATATTGGTGTTGTCCACAACATACTAAGTGACTGAGAAAACCAGGATTGCAGTCGCCATACTGGTAGGCTCTTCAGGATGGCCAATAAATCCAATTACCAACTTGCATGCCTGTGTACTGGATTGGCGTTTGCGCATTAGTGTGAGTATGCGCTGGCGGGGTTGGTGCCTGTTACATGTTACTGTTGTATATAGATGGTAGTGACCCCCCTTTCCTTTGATTTGCAACTTTTTCCACACAGCTGAGCCATCCCTGCGGCTTGACGCAAATGACTCAGATGAAACCAAAAGGGTTGGCGTCGGAATCACTTCTGTTTGTTGAACTTCTTCAGGCAATTCGCACACACTGGCAATTTTTGCGCGTTGTGGGATGGAATGCAGCCCGGGTAGAAGTGAACCTGCAAGCCAGGGCAGGAGACTAAATGCAATTTGTATGGTTTTTGCTAATTCTACAGTAGATTGGGACTGTTCCAAAAGTGTCTCCACCCATGAAAGGCCATGAGTGGCCATGAGCATCCATGTGTCTTGGCCTCCAACCTACTTGCAATGGCCTCCAACCTTCTAGCAATGGCCCCTTCTTTTGCGTTCCAACCTAGACCAAGTTCAGATAGGCCCTGTTGGTGTTTGGCATGGTCTATGTTGGCCTCCACCGTGCTAAAAGAGCTGTCTAGTTTTGCACCTGCAGTACCGGTAAGTGACTTACTTAAACAATCCAAGCTTCACTTTTTGTATAAATTGGCTGACTAAAACATGTTCATTTTGAATACTTTTTGTATCGGAAGCGGAGGTCCCCGGAGATACACTGCTACAAGTAA
>CAXAMN010010113.1:0-42339 GCA_963970005.1 Durusdinium trenchii
CAGGTCTTCGTATTCAAAGTAGATTAATCAGAGAGAGAGAGAGAGAGAGCGGGAGGAGGAGAACAAGCTGATGTTGCATGATTTTGTAGGTTTTTGTTCAATTGGTTGGATGTCTCAGCCGCTAGGCACTCATACTCAAGAAGTTCGATGACAAGATTGCGAGCCTGAGGCCGCTTGTCGACCGTTCCATGTTTGGAGCCGGTAGGTAGGTTCGGAGTACCAGCTGAAGTCGCCTATTGAGTTTGGCCATCGGCTTTGAACTTTGAGCCTTTTGTTTTTGGATTGTTTGATGCAATTTGATGGCCAGTGAGTCAAGGTGGCTACCGATTTGGACATACATGACTTAATGCATGGCTTGCTGTTCACCTGCATATATATATAATAATGCACTACGTAATCCTAAATTAAGAGGTAATTGGACCCCACGCTGGGCATTGTCCTTGGCACTTCACATTTGCCAGGATGCTGTTGTTCACCTCCTAAGTCAGTGCGATGTCCTCCTTGTGCTTCAGAAATAAGTCAGAAAATTTGGTCTCAGATATCATTCTTTGCACTTGATCCGTTCAGCTCAGCCGAGGCAGTTGTTGCTCCAAGATACTCTCATGAGCTCGGAAGAGTCACTCCCGGAGATGACGATGGAAGAGAAGCTTCAAAGAAGCACCATCATGTCAGTGCCCGCCTCCGCCGCTTTGAGCGCGGAAGGTTTGGTTTTTGCTTTTTGCGGGGCAGAATGGACCCGAGGAGGGGCTCGTTCAACATCTCCCAAATCGGATGAATTTGGAACACCTGCACTCCTGCTAGATCGTCGATCTTCATGTGTCTAAGATTTGTTGGTCGATGCTGCTGTTTTCTAGACGCTTTCGTGGGAACGGGTCTCTTGTTTTCTATTCATTCCAAGAAGCTGGGCAACATACCAGGACCCTCCAAGCTGTTTCTGGTGCCCTGTCCGGGACACGACCGACCGGAGGACCGGTCGAAGAGTGGCAGCATGGTACCACTGGTACCACATGCAACATGGTACCCATCAGTCATTCCATCTGATTCCCAATGTAGGATGCAGTTTCGTCATCTCCCTTGCACTGCGAACTCGTGGTGCACCATTTTGGTCGTCCATGTCGACAGCTTTGCTTGTTGCTCCGGACGGCTCTCCCGGACCGACTTCGTCGTTGGAACCAGTCCGACCTCCGCACCTCACAGCTCAGTTGGTTCAAACTGAGTTGATCAGTTTGTTCGGTCCAATCTGAGCTTTCACTTTCGGTCAGACTGGACTTGAGGAGAACTGACCGACCTCGACGACGGGAAAGGCACCCGAGAATCGGAAGCGACGGTTTCGCAACGAGGCCTGGGTGGCGCCCAGTGTTGAGGTGCCGACGAGGAGCACGAACGCCTCAATGCCAGGAGCGATGGAAACCCAGTGAAAACTGGGAGGTTTGGGTGGGTTGAAGGAGTTGAAGAGGGGCTATAGACGTTATATTTCAAAGTATAGTAGATGTCAGTTCAATGACCGAGTGTTTTGGTTTCTGATGAGGGTGCGGGAGTTTACTTATGGTGATGAACATGCTCAGGAAGGCTGTTCTGTTCATTTCCGATGTTCACCAGCTGCACGTGGGTGTGGCCGGGTGCACCAGTGGCCGTGCGCCAGGACTTGTGAACGAAGACAAGGTTGAGGCCTTCGGTTTTTCTTCTTCCAGCGGCCGTTCGGGTGGCTGCTATGTTTGGAAGGGTGCACCACTTAAAGCGAATGAGGGCCTTGGGAGGGGGACCTTTTTGGTGCCCTATTTCAGGTGGTATTATAAATTCGGATTTAAGTTTGACCTGTGGCACATTCCCACGCCACTCTGTAGAAGCCCGTCCTTTCCATTTATACGACTTCACTTCTCCTACGGCGCAGCGCGAAAGCAGCGCGTGGGCCAGGTCTTCAGTAGCTTACCCACAGTGGCCGAGCGCCGGAAGAAGCACATGGCCTGGATCCACAAGAGCCAACCAGAGGCCCCCCAAGAGCGAAGAGGACCCCTTCGTCCCTCGTGTCCCCTTCGTCTTCGTCCTTCGCGTGACGCGGCGTGGTGAGCGAATCGACCAACGAACTCTTGAGGTGAACGGTCGGCTTCGTCTCGCGCAGGTCGTGTCGTTCGGATGGCTGCAGTGCAGGATGGGGTCATGATAGGAGATGGGACCCAAGAACCCGTCATGGTCCACCAAAACGCCGCTCACGGCGGCCTTGGGATGCTCTTCTGGTTTTGGGGGTTGTGTGAAGAGTCGGGGGCTTGTTGTGATCTACGGTTTTTTTTGTGGACTCAGAAGTTGAAAGATGGACACGGACACATCAGCAGCTAGCTCGAGAGTGCTAGCGCGTAACACGTGAGGGGCCAATCTCCGCGTGACACCCGGTAGTTCTAAAATGTACTAAAATGCTGCAGGTGGTCAGGGAGGGTCCTTGCCGAATTGTCCTTCGCAATTCGACTCAATTTCCGTGGTGCGTAGCTTAACCAGTCGCCCTCAGTTTTTGACAAGCTGGGTTTCGGCTGGGGTTAGGAGGAGAAATGCTCCACAGGTCGCACTGAGAAGCCTCGTCCTCTCGTTCTCTCGTTCTCGACACTCCAGGACGACAAGCAGCCACGGGTGTTCTCACAGCTGAGCGCCGAATGTGCGCGTGATGCAGTGAGGCGAAAAGCCGTTGAAAACTTTGGGCCACCCCCACCAGCTTCCGATACTCGTTGGGCTTTGATTGTGACGCCTGGCAGATCATGAGATCGAGATCGAGATATTTGGCCAACATATTGACCAACATATTGAGATTATGGCCCTCACTGAGGCTGATACAAAACAAGTATTTCCATGTACTTCCCCCATTCCATGTCATGACGTTTGGTAGAAGACTCAACCCTGTAGTTCTTATTGCCGTCAACCAGCGGCAACTAAAATATACAACATGTATCAAAAGTTGTCCTGTGTTGGTTGAGATTTGCCTACCAGAGGATATTACGTTGGTCGGAGGAAATGTTCTATCGCCAAATCCAATCCCAGGAAACATCCTTACTTCGAGCGCATGTCCTTGATGATGATCTACTTCAACGCTTTATGGATTGCGATTGACATTGAGTTCAATAAGGCGGAGATGGTCTTGAAAGCCACGGAGCCCTTCCTCATCATGGAGATCTTGTTTACACTCTACTTCAGTGGTGAGCTCTTTGTGCGGTGGATGTCCTACAAAAAGACCCGGCAGGCCTTTATGGACTCGTGGTTCCTTTTTGATCCTAGACCGCATGGGATGCATGAAGGGTTTGGGAGATCTTTGCACACCATTCTTGGAGATTCCTCACTGATTCGGCTTGGAATGAACCAACTCCCTCCCCATTTAATCGTGAATCTACAGTTTCCATTCTCCTGCCAGCAGTTGAGCCACTCCCATGCGGTTTTTAAAAGCAAACATAACATCGGCATCTTTTTAAAAGCAAACATCGGCATTTGTCGTAATCCATCGAGTCAATGGCTGCGGAACCTTGATCCCTGGCCACCTGGCCACCCGGTCGGATGCCATACGTTCGCTTTTCGCAACTCGCTTGGCGTGCCGAGTTGGAGCCCCCGAAACCTCTGGGCGAGCGACCAAATCAACGCAAGACCCAGACACGACTAATGGGACTGCCATATATGCCGCCCCATTGACCCTTTTCAACCACCCCAACTGATCGGTATATATGGCATTTATGGAATGTTTGGGAAATCAACGAAATAGAACACAAGCTTTGTATGAAGGCTGTCGCCGTGGATGTTCGAGGCGAAGTGAGGGTCGTGGAATCATGGCATACTGACTGTATGCGTATGCATCATTCGTCGGAAAAACTGGCCACCTCAAGGAGTGGAACCTGCAAGTCTCCTGAGGTGAGGTGTGTATCGGATTGGTCGTCCATCATGGAAGGTCTCTCCAAAGAAAGGAGCTCACTGGGGTTGAGGCGACCAATAAAGAACTGATGAAATTCCTACATGGCGACACCCGCTTGCCAATATATCATATAGAGATTGAGCGACATCAGATGATCAGTTGTCCCCCCACCAACATGTTCCAATCATCATCCTTCATCTAACTTGGGCACGACACAAGTTAAGCCGCTAAGCCATCTTACTTTCTCAACGTCCCTTTCCCCCAAACAAGGGATCCCGAACGGGATGTTTCTCGAAGAATCCTCTCGATGTGTGGCTACACATCCACGTGTCCATATATGTTCCAAAACCTGTGGGTGATGTTTTCCTCATGACTTCGCCTTCACCTAGGATTGTTTGCTGGTGACCATGATGCTCTTGGAGACCTGGCTCATCCCTATCACCGCGTTGCTCATCGAGGGGGGCTCCTTGACCGGCGGCTCCTTAAGCCGCTCCGCCTCTGTGCTGCGCATCGCGCGGATTTTGCGCGTCTTCCGCACCGCGCGGATCATTCGAGTCGCCCGTGGCCTGGCGAAGCAACGGGAAGAAGGGGCCGGAAGGAGCCGGGAGCCGGACAGGAGTGGATCGGTGACCGGAAGAAGATGGAAAAATGGTGGGTTTTGCTTGGGCCCTGGGAGTCAAAGACTATAAAAAGAAGGGTCTGACGAACGGGGACCTGAGTTTGGGAACTTCCTTTACTTCAGCCGGTCAAGATATAGTCGAACTGGACTTCTAGGGTGGGGTGATGGGTGATTCTGAAACCTCCCACGGCGGGTGCCTTCCCCGAACGACGGGTGCCTTCCCCGTCCTTCGCACCGAAGACGCTCCGACATAGGGGAACTACTCAGGAAGGGACGGCTAGGTATGCAACTTGGGGAGAAGAACGGAGGAAGAACTGAAGAAGTGCCGAACTTCAGCTCAGTGGCGCCTAGTAGCTTCATCTAATGCTAAGCCGATCATGTGCTGTCCATCGTTGACGACCCTACTCAGACGACGGGGGGGGTGGCAAGGGTCAAGCGGATGGAAGCACTTGGGGCTCCACGTCAGGCTGCGCATGTTTCGCCGCACACTGGAGCAATCCAGGATTCACAACCCCACACACTCACTTGGCTGGGGATTATGGGGTCGCATATTGATGTACCAAGTATAATAGAGACATAAAACATGCTCAAATTCTATCTATCTAATCTTACCTTATTTTATCCTATTTATTACTATACTATATGATCCTATATGTGTTTTCTAATTTTTTATGTTCATCTATTCATCCATTCCATCCCATCCCATCCTATCCTATTTGCATCCTATTTATTTGTCTATGTGTCTACTGTGTCATACTGTATCATTAATCTATGTAAAATCTATCTACCTGCCTACCTATGCTTGCTGGGGTTTGCCCAAATCACGCTGCTTGGGGCATGATTTGTGACTCTAGGATGCCCAAAAAAAAAGCAGCATGAGGATAGCTGCCAAGCTTGCTCTTGCCTTCATCTTGCTCTTCGGGACATCGAGCATCGACCAGGACCAAGGCCATGCGGTCGAGGTCAGGTCATGAGGCTCCCAAATCCAGACCCAATAGAGGTTCTGTACCGTTCGGCCGGAAGAAACAACAAACACATAGGCTATATGCCAGAGCTGATGATCCTGGTGAAAGGCCTCTTGGAGACATCGAAGGGCAGACGGGCGGAGTCCTTTTTTTTTTGCTGCAAGCAGCGATGTGGAGGCCTACAAATACCCCCCAGGGCCACATGGAAGTAGATTCGGAAAAGGGCCTTTCCAGGGGCCATGCCATCCACTTCGAGGTTTGCAGTCTCACATGCACCATAACGTCACGCAGCTTGTACATCAAGCAAGACTTAGCTTGACAGATGCCTTTAGATTAAGACTACACAAAACCCGCATCACATGGACCAAACGAGGTCCCTCTCTGTGAAACCGTTCGGTGGAACCGTTGTTTCATGCGTCCGATGTTTTTGGTGTCACGTGAAAACTGAATTCATGCAGTTATATGTGCGGTTTGCTGTGGGAGTCAAACTTGTCAGTGTCCTTGTTTTGAGCTTCAGACATTTATGAGCCTCAAAGGTGCAATTGCTGGAACATGATTTGCCGCAATGGCAGCACCGTGCATTGCCGCAAGGATTCGCCACCCAGATGATATGCATTTGCGATGTTTCGACTGCCAACCAAGGATTGATCGTTGCCGCCAGATCCGTGTTCTTCACATTGGTTCTGTTGCTGCTGATCACCTATGTCTTCAGCATTGCGCTCGCACAGCTCAGTGTCGAAACGCATCTCAAGGAGAAGTACTTCAACACCATGCCAACGGCCGTGTTGAACCTGGTTGCACCTCGGGCTGCGGTCACGAACGGTAGCCCTTTAGGGGATACCTTGAGTTTGTCTTGCGAAGCAAGTGTTGGGACGTCCGGGTCTAATAATTGATCACTCAATTCAGACCCCCCCCCCCCCCAATTTATTTTTTAAAAAAAAACCCCCCCCCCCTCCCCCCTCTAAAATCAATTCTCTCCTGGAGAACGTCTTCGTGAGCCTCTCATGACTTCAGGATAGTTGAAAACCTCTTGAACATTCAGAAAGGGTGAATATGAAATTCTAATCACGAAAGGTGTTCCCCGAGGGGATACATACCTAGAGTTTGTTTTGTGAAGCACGTCAATTCTCTCCTGGGGAGCGTCTTCGTGAGCCTCTTATGGTTTCAGGATAGTTCAAATCCTATGATGTTCCGATTCAATGCTCACCGATGATCTGAGCCATGGGGCAATTTTTTTGTTTTCCTAAGATTTTTGTTGAACATTTCGAGAGCATATGTTTGAACATTTAGAGTGCATATGAACATATATTTACGAAAGGTCGCCTCCGAGGGGATAAATCACCATGTCGAACATTGCATTTTTGTTCCTGCCTCTCGCGTTCTCTTCTCTTCCCGCTGTCCTACCTTTCGTGTCTCCCTCCTCTCAAGTTCATAAAACACCTGACTTCCGAGTATTGAACCTCTCTTGCTGACCTAAAAGCTAGGTGAACTTGACGTTTGCTGCTGCAGATTGAATGACACTGAATGGTCCACGAAACTTGAATCTTGCAACGACCGACGGTGAATCCACCACTCGACCCGAGTTTTCACACACTGAGGTGCAGTGTGTGATGCCGGACCAAGAGGAGTTCTTCACAGATGTTGCAGATACCAGTTGGGTCATGGGTACGTTCCATGGTGGCAAACCCGTTGGCACCAGCGCCGGTGCGGTTTCTGTCTCAGATAGGACATCAAGATCCTCCTCCTGTTGCGGCAAGGAAAGCATGGATTTATGTGTAGCGTCCTTGCTCCTCGTAGCGATGCCAGGAGCCCCTAGTAGCTTCTTGTTCCTAGTAGTACGGCCAGGAGCCCCTAGTAGCGTCCTTGCTCCTAGTAGTAAGGTTATTCTGGTTGATACTCGCGGCTCCAAACCACAAGCTTGAGAAGCTACATTAGCGAAGTGTGTGTGTGTGTGAAGCCCGTCGCAAAACAGCGGGAAACGGGGCTCAACTCGCAGCCGGGCGAGTTGACGGCGCGTTGAGGTGGTTGGGGGCATGATTTGATCCATGAAGTCCGCCAACAAGGGCCGGGTGTGCTTGGGGTTTCTTTGGAGGATGCGGCTAGAAACCCTCCCCCGCAAAAAGATATCCCGGCAAGAGCCCCCAAACAGTGTGTTTGAGGTCTAGAGGTGTAGCAGCAGAAAGTCTAGGGATCTAGACGCATTGAGGTCAAAAGAGGTGATGGTGGTGATGAAGGTGAAGATCGTGGTGATGGTGGTGGATGGGGGTTCGCAAGCTGGTGGGAAAGGTCCACAAAGCACTGCGCCTGCCACAAAATTTGCACCTCATGCCACTTCAAGGTCGACAAAGCACTTCGCCTGCCACGATTTCTGAAAACGAACCACATGTCCAAAAGTAACGATTCACTCAAATTCACTCACCTGCCACGAAATCAGAGCATGCCTAAGACCACCATATCCAAAGCACTGCGCCTGCCACAAAATATGTATATACATCAACATCAACCTGCTCCGATTTCCCGCGCCTGTCACGAAAAGCTGACTTTAGTCCACCACAGCACGAGGCTTCCCTTGCGCCTGCCACGAAGGGTGATCACCAAGTCCAAAAATGCGCACGACACCACAAGGAGAGCGCGCCTCCGTCAAGCGCCATCCCCAGGGCAGCGATTCGCGCGACCTGGCGCAGAGAAATCGCATTCGGAGATCTCAGAACGGAACTTTTCTGCGAGCCTGCGCAGCCAAAACGCCCAGCTCAGAGAGTGTGCCCTGATCGAACCCGAGCTTTTACACTTACCGTAAGAACCCCTCAGTGTGGACACACTGTTTGGGGAACAATGAAATAATTTGGTTGGCAGCTTGATCTCAGGTAGGTTGCTGCACTCTTTTCCGAGGCTTGTGCTGATCTTCGTTCTCGTGGGCTCGCTGATTGTCATGAATATGTTGGTTGGGATTCTTGTTGAAGCGGTGCAGACAGTCGCAACCATGGAGCATGAGCAGATCCATGTGGCTTGGATGACTGGGGTTTTTGGGTGCTGACTGGGACAGACACGATAGACGTTGGATGATGATGGAGCAGGGCCATTGCTGGAGGAAACGGGTTGAGACGGACATGAAGAACATGGGGTGGGTTGATGATGTTTTCTCTTACGGATGTGCTTATTCCGTAGTTTCCCTAGCCATCCCAGTTCCCGGCCTCCTTAGAACGACCGGAACCAACGCTGCGGGGACCAATCTTGGAACCATGAAGCATGAACCATCCAAAATGCAAAGGATCGTTTTTTGAATGGAAAGCCTGTTCCAATTGCGAAGCCGGAGTTCCAAAGTGCGCTCGCCACATGTTGCATTGGAGGGGTAGCATTTGATGTGTCACCTGCGCCCTCCAGAAATCTGGCCGGTGCGTTGGGTTCAAGTGGCGAGACCTCATGGTTACGTGTCGAGGCCCGAGACAAAGGAGGTTTTTCCGCTGAGTTTGGCACGGGTTCCTAGGTCACAGTTCCGGGCTCCTTGTTCGCCCTTCGTCCTTAGTCACAGTTCAGGATAATTCCGGTTTCAACCCACCTTTGACAAGTTCATGGCCAGTAACGGACTTATGGGCCTGGGATATGAATAATGGGTATGATACATGAATTCGGGATAGGTAGAGCCTTCCATTTTTCAGCGAATGGTTGGATTTGCCCAAATGGGTTTGATATCGCCTTGTGGGGCTCACCCTTTCCCTTCATGTGAAGCACGCTGTCCTGCCACTGTCCCATGAACAATCCCAGGTGGACTTCGCCAAACGAGCCGCTCGGCGTGGCGAACGGCGGCCGTGTGACCGACACCGGCCGACTGTGAACACACCCCTGCGGAATTCGACGGAGAAGCTGTGTTTCTTTTTGCAGTCAACCAGGCAAAGTGGGGTGCATAGCGAGGTGCATAGCCGCATAGAGCTGTAAAAGTAGCTGTAAAAAGTCACGAGGCCTTGGAGGTAAATGCATGTCGATGCTCCTCAACCAGCTCATGCGTGTCCTGGAGGTGCCTTGAGACCTCGTTTGATCTATTGTGCAGGTGTATGTGTATGGGATGTATGGTGAGATGATGGCAAGCCCGAGGTTTTTCAACCACTTTCCACAGCCCCCTAGACTTTGCTGTCCTTTGACATTCACATGTCCATCTCCAGTTGGCAGTGCTTTCAGAAAGTCCATCGTGTGCTGCACCCTGCGGGGGGTCGGCTGCGCATTTAAGGTGCTTTGGGATTTGATCAAGGAACAAGGTGCCGATGAGGATGGAGACAACCGCATCAGCGAGGATGAATTTGTCAGGCTCGGCATGGCTGGGGAGGAAAAGAGGGAAGGAAGGAGGAGAGAGTCCACGTTTCGGCCGGTGAACCGTTGGAAGAAGGATGAAGAAGGCAGAGGTTAGAACGGCGACTGTGATGAGCAACCAAGGAGTTGCAAAGAGAAAAGCATTGCCAAGCTTTGAATCAAATCTAATTAGAATCATTCAGGGTCAGCTAATTAGTCACCTGAACTGAGTAAGCTGGGCGTCTCGCAGCTGCACAACCTGTTTTTTTGCGCTTCTCTCATTTCCCGTGGTTCAGACAGCCTCGCTGTCTGGCGCGAGAGGCTTTTGGCCCGTCCAGAAGCTTCCAAAGCATTGAGCCGGCTCGGGGTGGACGCGTATGCCGTCATGGAAACAGGCACCTCGGCAGAAGCGAAGCGAAGAGCGGTTCGGCCGTCCAATCGGAGGTGGTGGCTGGTTAGAGTTATACCTGCGGGTGTTTGGGGTCCTTCTTCGGTGATTGCGATGTAGTCTAATTCTTGATGATTCAGGTCCAATAGTTTGAAGATCTCGCAACTATACCAGGACCCTCTAAGGGGTGCCCAATGGAAGCCTATAGGTAGTGTGGGGTAGTCCATTGGACACCCCTTGGAAGGTCCTGGTATAGTTTGATTGATTATCGCAGGTGGCACGTCTTTTTGGATGGCCGCCTGGCCCACTTCGCTTCGCACCTCGGCCTCGACCCTCCTGGCATCCCCTCCCCACGGCCGACGGGCCGAAGCACCGACCGCCGAGGGAAGCTGCTCTTCGAGGACGGAGAGCCTTTGACCTTCGGAGAATTCATGGACGCCATCCTGACCCTCAGGGGAACCAATCAAACCACCGTGAAGGACCGCCGTTCTGGCACGGCGGGGGCGGGCTTGGGTGGTCGGGTGTTCGGGCTGTGACGTCGGCGGGGGGGTGGGAGGGGCGCGGAGAGTACAGCCTAGTAATTAGTGCAACTGAACTGAGGCACGTGCACCTTTGGCTCCAAAAAGCACCTGACCCAGCCTGACCGACCCACACTTAGCATGTTTGAAACATTGGTCCTTCCGAATGTGCTGAGACTGAGGGAAAAGATGTAAATCACGTTTGAGGTCTGACTCAAACGCACTGCCAGATAGGTGCTGCTGCATATGGTGGGGGAGCGATGACACCCATTAAGTGGCCATAATGCACCAGACGATCTCCTAGCGGAAGCCTCCAAGACCACTGAAAAAAATCATGTGTGTCAATGCTACAGCGTGGAGGTTTGAGAGCCAAGTCGCACATTTGAGGCGTTTGATGCCTCACAGCATGGGCAAGACCAGTCGTTCCCAGATGTTTAGTAGTGCATTTATTTTAATAAAAACGGTGATCTTCGGTGAAACTCGTAGAGAGACTTCCGCTTTTTGTTCATTCCCCACACCTTTTCTTCCAATGGTCCTCCGGAACTCGGCGTCCCTTCGGAATTTCTGCCCTTGGCATCTCGACTCGGCGGTGAGTGCGAGGACATCGTGAACTTGCGCAAGTTCACCGCCGATGAGTTCTCACAGCTTCACACGGTGCTGATGGATCTTTGCAAGTTCTTGGCAGGCGTACAACAGCATGAAGACGGAGCATCCCCAGATCGACCTGTAGCATCGTTGGGGAAGGTGAAAACATGGGAACCTGCCACCATGTTGCGACAGCGGAAAGTGGGGTGGGTGAGTGGAAAGTGGCAGTTCGGAACCGCCAGCCACAGCTTCCAGGGCCTTTGAGTGCTGAACATGAGATGTATCGAAATAGAGGTGTTCACCCTCGACCTAGCTCCCATCTTCACAGTAGACACGGCACAACAAGACTGAAAGAGAGACTGAAAGCAAGTTCCTGGTTTCGCTCGCGCAGCAGAGTTAGGTTTTGAAGACGATGCTCCTTTGCACAATTGTTTGCAAGATGTGGCTTTGGGGGAGAGGAACCCCCTACTCATGTATAGCCCACATACAACCAGAACAATTCAGCAGCTTCTTCCCTTCCTTTTCTGACCACTCTATCTCTCTCTCTCTCTCTCTCCCTCCTGTCAGATCACCTGGTGACCCTCGGAACCTGTCCAGATCCACCGCTTTGGACCATCCTGTCCCTCTCCTGTCCCTCTCTCTCTCCCTCTTCACCTCACGGAGGCCATGGCATGTCAACGATGTTGGCCAAGCAGCTGGAGCACATTGAAATTAAGCGCCCGAGGAGTGGTAACGGGACGAAGGACATTGATGAAGTGCGCCTCGGAGGTGGAAGTGGATGTTTGGCGGGGAAGGAGCAGGGTGGGAAGTGATCGATTTGAAGCAGAGTCAGGAGGGTCCGCGAGGGTGGACCTTTCTTCTGAGTCGAAGATGGTCGTTCCACTTTGCCGCAGGGCATTGTGGCCTGCGATCACGCTGCAGTCGCGGGCGGGGGACAGGGAACCAGCATACCTGGGGTGTCCATCAACCCCGATCCCTGTCAAATTCAATAAAAATCATTATCCCTCATTTAGGAGCTCGCTGTGGAGGCCCGCTCTGTGACGTGACCCGTATTACTCTCGGCTGCAGGTAGAGGTAGAGCAGTGAGATCGGCCGGTAGAGCAGGGTTGAAGAAGTGCTAGGCTTGAATTGCCTCAGGCAGACTGGGGCTTCTTTGAACCCCTTTTTGGATTTTTGAAGCCTTGCACAGGGCTGGCTCAAAAAGATCTCATCAAGAAACGTGCCCTAGCCCGACAAGTGTTCGGCAAAGAAACACCAAGACTGATTTTGAGCCACACCATGTGCGAGTACTTGCCGAAGATAGTTTCACCTTGCGCCGGGCCTTTTGACCCGTAGAAACAACCAGCAGCGTCATAAGAGCCTATGCAATGTATGATGTATGCAACCAAATCCCAAATGAGTTCACTTCTCACGAGCACTCCGAAACATGCAACAGCTCCTATGTCCAAAATATATGCGCGTTTCGCTCCGACTAATGGTTTCCGTGGGGAACTATGGCAATGGAAAAATCGAAACACTCAAAGTTACCTCTTTTTGAATGTTTTTGATGTTTGAGGCTCAATAATCAGCCTGATAATTTCAACTGGGGTTGTTTTGGGGTTCAGGTTGCGTCTCACCGTGTTTGCAGGACGCCCTTGATTTTCGCGTCGAACCCGCCGGATGGACACGTACCTTTCGACTGAGTCATGCAAACTGCCAGTTGCCACATGATTTGGAAGGATTGGAACTGGAAAGCTGGGCTATTTCTGGGCTATAGCTCATAGATACCGAAAGAATCCGAAAGACATGGTTGAAAAAGTGGGCTTAGTGGGCTCAGTGGGCTTATGGTAGACCTTTCTGCAGGGCCAAAAAGTGGGCTTAGTTGGTTGTTGGCCCTACTCGTAGAATGTAATGTTCTTTCTATGTTGGCAGTTGGCAGCTGTGCACATCTTGCTTGCATGCTGTATGGAACGATGGTCTTGCGTGGCCAAGCCACAGCCTGGACCAGCCGGGTCGGAGGTCGAAGGAGAGCAAAACGGGCGCGGGGAGCGGAAGCTTCGTCAACATATCTCAACTGTAAAAGCATTGTTTGGAGAGGTCAGGGTTTACCGTACTCGCCTCCTGTTGATGCAAAATTCGATGCATCTATGTAGAGTGAGTTACGATAATGGTATGTATATATATATATACACTATAGGCAATTGACTGTGTGCGGGCAATTGCCGGCACCAGCTCCTGCTGACTAGGGCAAGTGCTACTTATTTTGCCATATTATTGTTTTGGTAGCTTACCAACAGAAAATACACCAAACTCAGCTCAAAGCACTTTGTCGGGGGTCTTCAGATGTCACTGGGCCGAGATTTAGGGCATCAGTACCGGTCACCAGCCTTCAAAAAGGAGTGACTTGATATGACTTGATGATAGATTTGGATGGAGACACCCGGACTTGATGGGTCTTGGCGTTTTCAATCTTCCTCGGACTGGTGCGCAGCTTTTGGTGGTCTCTCCTTCGCATGCTGTTTGGATCAGAGGGGCTCGTCTCGCACCTCGCGCCGAGGCGTGGGCTCAGAGGTCGAACGCCATGTCAGCGACCTTGCGAGACTATAGTGTGGCCCCATCAACGCCCACCTCTGATGATGAGGAGCCGAAAGCCAGCTTTTTCAAGGCGGCGAACACACATCCCCATTCCCGAGATGGGGGGGGGCGAACGGGAACACCGAACACCTTCTTCGATGGCGTGATGAACGGAAGTTGGAACAAGCACGGAACTCACATGAACTCACTGTCAAAACGATTTCGATCGGAACCGCGAATGAGATGAGATCCATCGCGAATGAACCGTGGAATGTGAGTTGCACCATGTATCGACATGTCCGACGTTCGCCTGGGAGTCCAGTCGACGAAAGAACGATCTGACTCGGTGACCCGAGTTCAGGAAGATCCTGAAACCTTCAGTCAGTCAAAATACTCTCCCTGGAACTAACATGGAAGTGGAGTTCACCACCTGTTTGTAGTGGAAAATGGATGAACATGGTCTTCCTTACGGGGCCATTCTCTACTTCCATGTTAGTTCCAGGGAGTGTGCAGTTGTTGGACTTCTGTAAGGGATTAGGCTTAGCCTGGTCTCCTATCTTCCAGTCTCCGCTTCTGGCCTTTCCACTCACTTAGACCTCGAGGTGCCCATGTCCAAGACCTCGGCCCTGTCGGTGGTGGACGCCTTCGTGAAGAAGTCCAACTGGTTTCGCTCCAAGACGCTCCGAATCACCAGACCGACCGCTCCACCGAGGTCTCCCGGTCTTCGTCTCCCGGTCTCCCGGTCGTCGGACCGAACGGGGCGTGACGGGTGACCGGAGGGTGACCGGTCCGGTGGGCGGGCGTCGCTGCGGACGGGGCGAAACTGGCCATAGTGCGGACGGAGCAAAGAGCGTAGTAGCAAGGACGCGAGACTTATGCTAGGATACATTTAGGTCGTGAGTGCGGCCGAAACACCTGTTTTGGGGGGTCCTGTTTTGGAAACATGGGGTTTGAACCACCGAAATATGGGTATTTAAATGTATTTAAGTAAGTAGTGCCGTTTACTCTGAAACAACTGTAAAATTATCTCAGCATTTTGGGGGTCTCCATGTTGGTGTTGAGAAGATGGAGCCCGAAAGTGGCTAAGCAAGTCTGACCTTTGACGTGGTTCTTTTAGGGTAGGAACTGCAGGGGTTTCTTCAGAGACTTTGATCATCGATGAGGAGACCCTTTCGTTTTCCCTTTTCCAGCAACCCGCTGGTGGAAGGACATGTCCACAAGCACTTCCTTGTAGCACCGAGCCTCACCTGAAGGTCTCATTCAATCCGGAGCTTTTTCTTGCGTCACTGACCTGAGGAAGCAGAAACATTTGTTGGAGCAAATGGCCCAGCCACAGCCTTTGACTGGGAACATTTACAGTTCCTCGGAGCATGCGTTGGGGACTCGAATTCAGTCCGATGAGACCGTCGACTGCTCCAGCAGACTCCATGCGACTCCTCCGTTCCAATCTCGTATCGGGTTCGTACTCACATCCACATAGGGTTCGACCGTGTTCCATGTTCCATTGTCTTCGCAAGAACGACGAAGACCGCTGCTTCTTGTACTGGCGATAGCCAGGCGCTTTCGGCGCCAGTCCCGGGCCCGTTCAGGGTCAAGGCGTTGTGAAGAACGTGCGGGGGCGTTACTGACCCAGGCACGACCCGTCTGGGACTGCCAGGACGGACTGCCGAGAAACGGCCAGGGGTGGGTGGTTTTAGGGGTCTTATGGTAGACATATATGGCAGTCCCATTAGTCGTGTCTGGGTTAGGGTTTGGCATGCCGTGACAGCCCCGACATGGTGACAGCCCCGTTGAGAGTTGGTTGCAGTGGTCGTGGCAGTGGGGTGAGGTTCTGAACAAATACGGGTAGGGCTACCGAAGTCACACAAGGTCTTATACATAAACATAATTAAACATATATACAGATCCCTGACCCAACTGAGATCAACAGATCAATGCACCCATGAGCAAAGCATACAGAGTGGCGGGTTTCTATAATGTCCACTGGCTATTTGCCAGTCTATCGATCGTGGCGCGGTTGTTGGGCAGTCTACGAAGAACATGTTGGAGGTTCCGAAGTACCCCTCCAAATACTGCTCCCACACTGATATAGACCCCTAGCAAAGGAAAAAGTCAAAAGCCACTCATGGCAGGTTCTCCCTATCATTCCCTACCCCATTTAGCTGTCAAAGGCACTGTGCCCTTCTCCACTCTGCCCGTCCTGGCGCGCTCAGGATACACAGCCGCACTGGTCAATATCGCCACGGCTGACGAGGAGTCCAACTCAGGAGCGGAGACTGTGAGCAGCTCCAGGCTCCAGGATAGAAATATCTCGTGCTCTTTGGGGGTCCACCTAGCATTTTCCACCCTTTGGCAATGGCCCATCACAAAGAAAGCTGCCAAGTTAAACCATAATGAGGTGAAACATGGTGAATCGAGAATGAAATGCACGAGCTACACACGTTCCTAAAACAATATCCCAACAGTGGTTGCTCCAATGTCCAAATCGCACAGCCCAAAATATCACTGCCCACGTTTGCCCACAATCTCTTCCTAATTATTTTGTCCTGCGACTTTTGTCCTAGCGACTATTAGAGTTGTCAAGCTCCAGCATTCTTTACACGGATGTCCTGACCATAGCATCAGGTTTCTCCAGCTACAACCACGTAACCGTGTAACACTCTATGATGGAACGGTGCTCACGGTTGGAGATCTTAAAAGACTATTGCAAATATATACACCCTAAATCCAAAGAACCATCACATTATGAATGTCATTATGTGCGTTTTTCCTTGTATGCATGCTTGTATTTTTGGACTATTGCATATATTGAATATCAAAAGGGCCCTTATTTGGCAATTCTTCAACACCCTCGATCCTGTTCGAATTAACTCCCAGCGCACTTCCTTGCCTCCCTTTTTGGCATCATTTGGCAATTGAGACGTTGCACCATGGGAAGGTACAGTTTGGGCTTTGGGGATTTGCTGATTGCTTAAGATGAGTTACTTCCCAATTTCCTCCCGCTGTCAGAGCCCAAGAGCACAACTCAAGAGCTCATGTTGTTTTAACTTCTAATTCTTGAAGAGCCATTTGTCAGAAGGTTGGGTCGCAAAAGTGGTCCGACCCAAAATCAAGCGAGTCATTCACTCTACCGTTCGATGATATATCCGCCAATTCAGGCAAAGATGGTCTCGGTCTCTTTGGTCAGTTGGTTCATTTTCTTTGGGAGGGCGGCGCGGGCGGCCTGCATGTTCCACCGGCTTTTGCCTTGCTTGGTACACGTCAGCTCTTTTTGCAGATGCCCGTTTCAGATGCCGAGAGATCGCCAGCCGGGGCGCCTTTTAGGAGCGCCCTGTTGCTGTTCGTCTCGGTGGTTGAATTTGACTCCAGGCGGGGTGGGGGAAAACTCAGTGGTGAACATACTGTTATATACGTATAAGACTTATACGTATAAGCCATGGGGTGGGGGAAGTTCAAGAAGACACTGTGCTTTGAGAGTGTTGAAGCCGCTGTGGGTGTGGGGAGTCGGTGGGAAGAAGGGGGAAGACATGGGAAGACGTTTCATCTGGTTGGAGCTTTTGGAGACGGAAGAACAGGAGACAGCGTCCGAGAAAAGGACCAGCCGGCACGGCACTGCACCCCTCCAGGCTGGTCTTTCAGGCCATACGGGGGCCCAGTCTTCCTTGGTGTTCACCGTGGCAGCGTTTGGTGCAACCCCTCGCAAGCCCGACCCGCGCCGCGTCTCTACCGTCGCCGTGCGCGACGACGGTGCAGGGAGTTTGCTCACCGTAATGGCGATCCAGTTGCTAGCGCCGGTCTCCATTTGCTACTCGCACGTGAAAAGGCGAGGGAAAGAACGAAAGCAATCACGCCAGGTGTTGAAGGAAAGCAATCACTGTCGATGGGTTTTTGGACAAGAGCCAGGCTGTTGAGGGTTGATGCCCAGCTGTTGGGGACCTGGGGATATACTTCTTGGGCTTCTTTATTTCTCACAGTGCTTCGTGTTTTTCACTGGCGGCTTGCGGAACTGAAACGCACACAGTCACAGAACTGTGTCAGCTTCCTTTCGATCGACTCGGAAACTCCAGAGTGCCGCATGCGTCCTCTTCATCGGAATAGGTCGCATGCTTGCTTCTCCCTCACAGTGCCACAGCCTTGGAGTCCCCTGGCCGCGGAGCAGGCTAGACTGGTCCAATGTCCATGTGGGCTTGGGTCACGAGTCCGGCACGGAATTCTGGCACCTCGGCGGGCAACGCGGGTTTGGGCCGCTTGGTGGGTTTGGGCTTTCCAGGATCCCCGCAAAGCCAGGTCATGCGGCATGTGAGCTTGATGCTTTTGAGGGACATACTCCCAAAGCCAAGGCCCTGAAGGAGAATAGATCGTGAGAAGATTAAGATCTACATGGAGTTAAACACGTCTGAGGCGATTCTACATTTCGCCTTGAATTTTGTTTATAAGGATTTTGGGGGGGATCTGAACACCCTTTCGTTCGCCCTTGGAGTTGAATTAACGGGGACTGACCGCGGAATGCCTCTCCCACCTGCCGAGGCTCGGCCGTTGTTTAGCTGCGTTGTTCCTCTTCGGCTTCGCCGGCTTCCTGCGCGTGCACCTCGGCGAGGAGCCGAGCAGAGAGAGTGCCGAAGGCGGCCTTCATCGAAATGCGGTGGGCTGAACCAGCGGTGACGCATTCACCAGCAACAAAAGGAAGAATCTGATTGAAAGATGTCCGGGACGTGTCCTTCGGATTGGTTAGATTAGAACATGTTAAATCATCAAGTTCTTGCGAGCGACCGCACTGGATGCACCGCCAGAACTCCTGAGCGCTTTGCGCTCGACGTGCAAGTATTTGCTGGTGTATTTGCAGGGCACCTATTCTGAAGCAAAAGCACACCAGAGTGAAAGTTGAGCTCTCAACGTCATTTTTCAGCCGTTTTCGTGCAGCTTGGCGAATTCCCAATTAATTCATCCAAGAGTGGCCATAACCATGTAAAACCCAGCCGTCCGGGACCGCTCTTCGTTGGGGGGAATCGAAGCTACGTTCCGCGACCCGTCCGCTACTCGGAGGAGATCCATGCCGATCGGAAGATGCGTTTGCTGATCATGAAGGACGTGCGCCTGGGCGAACTCATGGGCCGAGGTCACTGGTGGATGACCGTCGGTCGCATCATGCGGCTTGGCGAAGAAGTCAGAAGGCCGTTGGCAGCAGCAAATGGGTTGCACGAGGCCCAAAAGCTGCAAATGCCTCCCCAAATGTGGGTGCGAAGTTGGAATACATCATGAAGGAATCATGAAGCGACAGCATTGTAAGATATTGTAAGTAAATGTAAGTAAGCTTGGCGCTGTGTCATGTGCCAACTCGCATATCTTCCAAAGGCTTTGTTTTGCCAAGTTCTGCTGAAATCGTGACCACCTCTGTGGCGTTTTCAGGAACTTCAGCGTGAGCTTTTGGTGCCTCATTGCCATGTGGCTGGTTTTCCATGTGTCCAGCGAGCCCAAAGCGACTTCGTTTGAACAAGAAATGACTTCGTTGAAAAGCAAAGAGTAGTGGAAACGGCTCACTGACTAGCAGGTTCCCAGCCACGTCCAGCTACAAAGGGACAGGCGGTTATAGGCAAGTGTGGACCGGATTCTGTGAGATGGGTTTTCTTTGATATGCCTAGCAGCTAGCATGTGTGCCCTGTGTTCAGTTGCCGCACGCATGCAGCCACATGCTTTTTTCAGCATGTTTGCACATCCACCTGGATATGCCGGGATGTTCGGTTCCAGTTCGGCTAAAGACAAGCAGGTTCAGCTGGTCCAGCAGTTCAGGATGTGGTCTACGATTCCATGGGTTTGGCCTTCATCATCAAGCTGGACAATGTGGCTGGTGACATGGGCGCCAGGGGCCCCAGCATGCCAGATGCGGGGAGTGACCCGCCCGGAGTGAGTGGCCCAGAAGGCATGAACAATGAGGCCAAAAGGAAGTGGATGAAGTGGGTTGGTTCGAAAAACATGTCAAACAAACCTGACCAGCTGCTTCGAAGTCACCTTTTGAGGGCCCAAAGTGATCCTCAAACCCCTTTATGAACAGTTCACGTTGAAGAACCCGGTATACCGAAGATAGACCGAACTATAGAACACTTGAAATTGAATTGGCTAGAAGAAAGGTTTCACAAGGGATTGATATATATATATATATTATATATATACATATATATTTAAATATTTATATATATAGTGAAAAAAACCGGAAGAAAGTCATCAGCTCCTGAAGAAAACACCGTGTCATCAAGGACTTCTTTCGCCAGCCGTCCGGCTTAGGGCGGAGAGAGGAACTAAGATGTTTTTTTTTGAAAATCGAACGTCCTCTCACCCGAAAACCGAAAAGAACCGGCCGCCAGCCGTCGGCCCTTTGTTGGGACAGGCGTTTGATGAGCGAGTCGAAATGCACCAAGCATACCCTGTGGAACAAATGTTAACCGAAGGAAATAGTGGTTCCAAAGGGATCTAGTTCATCCATGTTCATCCTGGTTTTTGCATGATTGTAGCATGCTTTGAACCCTCCTCCTAAGAAAACCATTGGAGTTGATTGAACCCGCCATTCAGTGCCGATCGCATGCGGATGTGTTTGGTGGCGAGGTGATCGGCCCGGCGCAGTGGCATGAAGACTTGATGGGGATCTATTGGGCCTTGGTCTTGGGCTCCTTGGGTTACAAACCAAGTTCTTTCTGCGTCTTAGGCAATCTTCCACTACAAATGCTAGGCTCAATGGTGCCCTAGTAGATGTGATTGAATTTGCATAACAGGAGGGAACATCATTAGGGGTCGAGCCTGATTACTTTATAGACGAAATCATGCGAAAAACACATCAATTGAATTTTGTTGCACTGGTATGCTGTTTTGATGGATAGTCGGACAGACATCGGAGGGAAAGTTGGGCAGCTTCATGCTTTTGCTGGGAGTGTTTCTTTTTGATTTGTTGTTTTCGGGTGGCAGTGGTCAGCTGTGGTCGTCCTAGCCCCGGACGCTGCCGGGTTCGGAAGCCGATGCACGGACCAGGCTCGGGAGCCGCGGAGAAGCACGCGACAGAGGAGAGGACTGAGAGCCACAAGGTGCGGACAGCGGTGCGGACGTCGCGCACCGTTTTGGGAAGCTCAGACGTGGGATTTGTTTTATCATGTGTTTATCATGTGGGATTGGTTTACATGATTTGTTTGTGGGATTTGTGATTTGTTGTGATTTTGTGTTTAAGTTATGTTTTATGATGTTTTAAAGTCATGTTGATTCATCTCCTTGAAAAGGAGATGGGAGATGTAAATTGCAGTCTGCTAGGTGAGGAGAATCGGGGGGCGGATGTTATGAATTGGGTGGTTGTGGTCACAATTTGCCTCATAAACAGTCGGATCAGTAGGTGTGCACCCAATTCAAAATGGAAGGATCAGTGATCAGTGGTGTGGTTACCACGTCATCCAACCATCCGCCATCAAACCCGCCATGTCTTCAGCGACGTTCACGATTCAAGCGAGCATAGCTCCCGCGGAGAGCGCCTCTGGTGAGGTGAGCGCGCAGATACGCAATCTACTTCTCCACAAAGCCGTGAAGATTTACAATGAGATGGCCAGACATGAGACTTGGCTGTTCAGAATATCTTCTTTCCAATGATTGACTCAGTTGGTCCCCCAACTCCCCTGCACCTAACAACTCACTCATTCTTTTGACGCATCCGGGCCTAAGGGCGCGCGGTGTTGGCCTTCGGCAGCATCCATCGTTCGCTAGGCCAACTGAGTGTGTATTTTTACTACGGAGATCCCCAACCAAATGGGTTTTGGGCCTCTTTCCCTTCTTCCAGGGGGGTCTCTTTTGGGAGGTCTTGGCCCTGTAATGCTGTCCGACATGCTGACAATCGGTGGGGCAGTGAGGACACAAGGCACCACGAGAAAGGGGGAGACACGCCGCATGGCGAGCGCAAGTTGGCCAAGCTCCCTGATAGCAGCTGGGATGAGATGAGTTGGTATATGCCAAATGTGGAGAGAGGAGAGGTCAGCTACGATGAAGTTTTCCATCATCCTGCCGTCCGGGAGTATGTGCAAAGTGAAGATTTCGTGAACTACATCTATGCAAAGCTTGGAAAGGAGTATGCAATTGGAGATCAAATCGGGCTGGCTTTCATCAGGGCCTTCCAATTTTTTGGCCCTTTGACGTTTTTTCTGATTCAAATCCATCGGAAGAGTTAAATCGTCTAGATATGTCTATATGCATCCTCATGCCCCGGACTGGGAGAAGGATTGCAATGTCTCCTTGTCCCAGGTGAAAACCGTGCTGGCAAGGTGCCAATGAATGCATTCCACGGCCTTCAAATCATGTTTAACCCCTGAATCGAATGAACAGGCTTGGCCAGATCAACTTTGAAAAGATATTGCAAATTGAAGGTTGGAATGGGAAGATCTGATAATACCCTTCATTACGATCATCTCATGAATGATGGATCAAAAAATGGAATCGTATGTATATAATAATTCGATTTTTGTATTATTCAAAATGAATGTTAAAAGAATAGATATAATTTCCAATTATCTAAATGATAAACTTATATATTAAATATTTGAAGAAAGATTATTTATATAAATTGTAAGGGCTTCGCTCTGGTGCCGTCGATAGGAAGGATTTATAATAAAAATTTAACCCTACAAATCTAATAGATATAATGAACATATCATTTGTTGTAATAAATAATTTACGCTTGAAAGATTATAGGATTTGTAATATTCCCCGGAATTATTTCTTTTTTATATTGCTTAGCTATAGTGTTTTTTGATTAATTGAATTGATAATAGGTATTATTTTGTCTTTCATTTGGAGGAAATAATTAGCCTTAGATTGATGTATATTCGATTTTAATCTTATCTATAGATTTATAATAATTCGTATGCAAGATAGACATTTCTTGATCTTGTATTGTAAGCTTCGTATGAGCTGTTTTGAGGAAGTTCGAACTACGTAATAGGGTATTTATCGATCGTCAAAAATAGTATTACTATATATTAGTAAACACTTGGGCCAAGAGACGTATTTTTTGCGTATCGTATAGAAGCCCCGGAAACATCTTAATTATAAAAGCTTAAAAAATCGATTATCTACATGATATATTTTTTTTCTAATGCAAGGTGGAATTCTTGCAAACGAGAAACGTGATATTTAGGATATAGTAGAAAAATTTCGTGATCTTCCCTGCAGGCATGTTGTTTGTCAAAGGAGGCTGCACAGCGTCCAATCAACGCATGCGTAACCAATTAATACACAATTTCAAATATTAAAAGAATCTCATTGAAAGGAATTATAGGCCTTTGTAGCAATCCAGGACACACATCCTTATTTCCAGATTTCACCAATGGTTTATGCCGCACAGGAAGAATAGCGCACAACACAGACGAAAAAGACATATTAATACGTATGTCCCTTCTGCAATCCGTGTGTCAGCAGCACGGGGGCAGGTGAATCACCGGCGAGCACGCGGGATTTTTTTCGCTGTTAGGGAAGGAAAGGTGGCTGCGAAAGGTTATATTTATTGTTGCCCATGGTGCAAAGCTACTGTGTCAAGTAACGTCAAAATTGGACGCGTGGACCATCGAACGGTGTGTGGCAATGGGTTTCGCGCCAAACATGGGGCGATCAGTAGTGGGCAGGCCCGGGTGCAGGCGTGCAGCGGCCCAGGTCATGTCCACGCAGAGCTCCAGTCCAGGGAAAGGCCTGCGGGCTGGTGTCGCAGCGGAAGGGTTCAAGCGGGGCGAGCCGCAACCAGCCAAAATACCTAACGTCGCCAGGCCTGGCCCAATTGCCTAACCTAGCAAACGACACCATCTATACGGGTTGGTGTCGCAGCGGGGCGATTTCAAGCCTAGCCAACGACACCATCTATTTCTGCATACAAAAGCGGTCGGAACGGGGGGGATGCAGGCAGTCAAAATGCCTAACGTTGGCAGGCACGTTGCCGGGCACGTCGCCTTCGGGAGCCCATAAAACTAGTTGTAGTCGTACTAGTTGTATTGTAGTCGTACTAGTTGTAGTCGTATAGTAGTAGTAATAGTAGTAGTTGTTGTTGTTGTAGTATAGTAGTAGTTGTAGTTTTTGCCTGGCACGCACTAGAAGTTCACTCCCAACCGGCAATCTACTCCGCCACATTTTTCCACCATGATGGTGGCCACCACACAGCATGGCCACTCCCAGACAAGGTAGCATGGCCACTCCCAGGGCGTGCAGGCGTGCAGCAAACCAGCGGGTTTTGCAGTGGGGCCTTTTCCGGGGTGGCAAACGACACCATCTATATCTGTCCCGTCGCTTGGCCTGGCCCAATTGCCTGGCAGCAAGCCTAGCAAACGACACCATCTATGCGGGGTGGTTTCAAGCCTAGCCAACGACACCATCTATTTCTGCACACAAAAGCGGGGGGGGGGTGCAGCCAGTCAAAATGCTCAACGTTGCCTGGCACATTGCCGGGTACGTTGCCTTCGGGAGCCCATAAAACTAGTTATAGTTCTATATTAGTTGTAGTTGAAGTAGTGTAGTAGTAGTAGAAAAAAAGACAGTAGTACTAGAGAAATAGTAGTAGTAGAGAAATAGTAGCAGTAGAGAAATAGTAGTAGTAGAGAAATAGTAGTAGTAGTAGTAGTAGTGGTAGTGGTAGTGGTAGTAGTAGTAGAGGTAGTAGTAGAGGTAGTAGCAGAGGTAGTAGTAGAGGTAGTAGTAGAGGTAATAGTAGAGGTAATAGTAGTAGTAGTAGTAGTAGAGGTATTAATAATCGTAGTAGAAGAAAGGTAGCGACGAGCCGCAGCCACCAAAATACTTAATGTCGCCTGGCCTGGCCCACTTGCCTGGTAGTTGAGTCAGAGGACCGACGGCCATACCTAGAAACGGAGTCATCGATACACTGGCTTGGGAAGAGAAAGGTAGCGGCGCTACGTCGAAATGCTCTAAATTTATTTGGCTTGGGCAATTGTTTTACCTTGCGGTGTCTCCGGCGCCGCCTCGCCTAGGCGTTAGTTAGGTAGGGGTCGACGGATATTACTATTAAATTATTGTTATTATATTAATTGAAATTTACTTACATTAAATATCGAAATTAATATTGAATATATATATTATTCTGAATATTAAAATTGTATATTGTATTTTGCATTATATGAATATTCGTAATTTTTAAGGAAAGATATATATATGATATATTATTTCTATTTGAAGGATTAGGAATTATAAATTAATATATAATTAGTATATATATATATATATTGATTTTTGTTGATTTGCAAAAAGGAAAAATTACACAAAAATATTTTGAATTGATTCTTCTATGAAATTCGGCAAAAGCGTAGAATGTTTTATGTCGTCGTTCCATGTCGTCCAAATGAATATTTGAACATATTTTCAATAGAACACATATAATATTCATCAATTATTATTCATGAATTACTTCCATGATGATTTTGGCGACAAGCAAGCGAAGGATTTCGGTGCCTTGAATGTTTATTCGATATATATATATATATTAAATGCCGGATGATAGGAATATGGGATTTTGCGATATTTTTGGGCCTATTTATTCTTCCTGATTCAAATGAATATATATATATATATATATATTCATGAATCAAATATATTATATGTTTCAATTCTTTTTTTGAAATAATGATTGATATATATTTGTTAAAATAAATATCATATAATATAAATATCAAATGAATATATAAAGAATATTTTAAAGAATATCTAGTTATATATAATATTTTTAAATTTATTTTTCGAATTAATTGAATATTGTATTATATGTAAAATGAAGTATTCTTGAAAATGCGCAGAATTCAGATTAAGTGAGTGGAATATATAATTTTATTGAATATGATATTAATACTAAATGATACCTTCTTCTTCTTATTAGTATTCGTCCTCATACTTATTGCAATTCCTTCATCATCTGGTTCTTCCAAGATGAACGAATCTCCCATTGCGGGTGCACCTGGTTTCCCTTTAGGTTTCGGCTTCGGAAGGGGTTTCGATTTGGGCTTGTGCTCTCCTGAATTTATTGTCGCAGAAGCTCCTTTCTTGGGCATTACCTTGGGATCATGCTGAAATTTGCAATCCTTCCCTTTGCAATAATTCCCTCGAATCCAATTCCAATATGGAATCTTTCCTTCCCCTTTGGGGGATGTACTTCTAGATGGAATCTTCATTTTCTTGTGATTGAAAGGGCATCCCTTTCCATTATTATATTTCCCTTATGCAAAGAATTTGCATGGGATATTCTTCTTGTCAACATTGGGGTTCTTTCCTCTGTCTTTTCCATTCCCTTTTCCTTGCCTTTCTTATCTTCTAGATATCTCTTTGGATTGGGGGTTGGTTTGACAGGCATCAACTCCTCAATTTCTTCCTCAATCATCGTTTCCTCAGTTTCAGCTTCCTCAGTTTCTCGGTTTGGGTTTTGGTTTCTTCGATTCATTCGGAGCAGGTGTGGCCTTGGTTTTGGGTGCAGGGCCACCTGGTTTGAGATTCTGAAATATGTTGGTCCTTCTCCAAGAGCATTTTGTTTTCGGTTTGTGTTTCGATGTGCCTTCGGATCATATCACGAATTATTTGATATGATTTCTTGCGATCTCCTTCGTTGAGATTGTTGTACATATGAATGTCATAGGACATCAAATTTGAGTTCTTCACCTTCCTGAATTATAGATCGCGAAGTGTATTATCATTGGGGATGTCGGCTGGTTTCATTCCGGCCAGGATCTCGTCCCATGATAGATTCCTGTCGCCTTGATATTCAAATTGATACAGATGCATTGATGTGTACAGTACTTCAACCTTGGATGTCGTCTTGAAATTGGGTAGTATTAGTGCGAGGATTTCTCTTCCTTTGATGAGAATAGAATTTCTTCCCTTTGCATTGATTCTTGTCCTCAATTTCATAGCCACATTGTTTCCTTCTTCCTTGGAGTCTTGAATAATTTTGGTCAATGCAAATCCTAATTTTTCATCAAAAGAATGGAATTTTGTATCACCTGAGTCCATAAGCCTGTCGGGATCAAGATCATCGATTGTTTCCTTGATCCAATCAATCCATGGCAATTGATCCGAATCATTTGCAACGATGACTATTGCCTATATCAGATTGGCTTTCCCCAACCCAAGATTATTGATCTTCGGCCATGGTGGTTCACTTTGGATTTTTCTTTCCTAGAGACCTTTGTCGCATATGTTGGGGAAGAGGAAGAAGTTGATGCAGTTTCGGAGAGCCTGTTCTTGAGTTCAATGTTCTCTTGTTCGATTATTTCCGTCTCTTCGATTTCTTCCTCATAATAATTATATGTATCTAGTTATCATTCATGCATTTCGTCATTTGATTTCCTTAAGCTACCTGCTTCATTCTCTTTATGCAATAGGTTCTTCCTTCGCCATTACATTTCTGATTCATCGTGTCGAGTAGTGCATGACTCTCGTTCTTCTCATCTCTCGTCTTTGGGGAATGTATAGTGCATTTCTGCCTTCAATCTTGTGTTTTCCGACCTTGCCTCTGTGAGTTTGCCTTCAGTGATCTTCTGATTCTTCTCGAATTCCTTGATTTCTTCAAGGATTATCCTCTCTTTTCCATCAATTGATGATGTTCCAATCAGGTTTTCTCTCTTCAATACCTTATTCGTTTCAATGAGGGATGCGTTAGCTTCCCTCAATTGGCGTTATTCTTCTTGTATCGTACGTGCAAATTGTTGGCAATTTCTTTCAACGTCTTTGTAGTTTCTGCCATCATCCTTGCTTCGTATTGAAGATGTTGCGTTCGTAGTTCCTTCCGTTGATCTCCAATTTGTATATTTGAATCTCTGTCTTTTGTTCCAAGCCACGATCGCCCAATTCGGCCATCATGTTCATTTCAGATCCTTTGACGAGTGCCAATTGACCATCCTCTTCTCTTGGTATTATTGATCAATGCTTTCAGATGCCTCATTGGCTAGCACCATGAATTGCATTTCAATTCTGCATTGTATCTCTCTCTCCTCTTGAGTTACCTCCAGCAAATTGCTATGCTCGTGTTGCAACATCAACAATCTCGTCTGTAGTTCATCGGCAACCGTCATCATCGCCTTGTTTTCTTCAGATAGATGTTGAGCTCGTCTGCTGTAGGTGCCTGAGATTTGATTCTGTTCTTAGATGCACCCGAATGCACTCTGCATCTCACTGGTCATATCTTCCATCTTGATCTTCATTTCGTCAAATTGAGAATGTTCCTCATGATGTTCATCAGCGATTTGTGCATATCTCGTGTAGATGTGATCGGCCATTGATTCCGCGAATCTGAGCTTCCTTTCGAGTTCCTCAATCCTTATGCTCCTTCATCCTCTTGTATCATTTCTTGTAGGTGAATAAATATATTCGTCGTTCAAGTATTGATAGATATTCTTATTGATCTAAATTCTTCCTCTCGTTGTAGGGGATGACAAGCCCTCGAAGTCTCGATCCCGTCGGTCACAAAGAAAGCACGTTTCTGCGAAAGGCGTAGTGGTCGATTGGAGATCAAGGGCCCTCGTAAGCCCAACAGCGGTTGGAAAACATGAAATCAGGTCAAATCTACTAATGTGCATTCGTGACATTGATAGGGGAGGAAAGTCTTCTTTTTCAGATCCATCTCAAACCGAATCAAGTCATGGATAAAATTCAAAATCGGTCCTCGGCGACCGTCAATCGGGATCTCGTAAATCTCTTCATAACCCTTCCTTGATTACCTGTTGTTACATAAGATTTAAATGAGGTCGCTTCCAATGGATCGATTTTTTTCATTGCCTGAAGAAGATTATGAAATTGATGGCACGGTAATCCCATTAGCTGTCTTAACGGAATTCGCGTCATTGATTAATCCAAATAAATTGTGACGCATTTCCTCCCAAAGCCCCGAAAGATAATTGTTCGCATTTTACTCGGAAATCAAAATAAATATCCATATCTCCCAACCATATATTACGGAAAGTGCACTTCTTTTCCTTATATAATAGGATATTTAAATCAAATAAACCATATGTATATAAAACAAAATATATATAGTTATTTCTGAATTATAATATCATTCTATCATTTTTAAAACATAAATATACAAATAATATGTATATATAAAATAAATATCGACGAAATATATTTTACATAATTTTAGAGAGCGGGACGTTGTGGGGGTGCGCTTTTTTGCATATGTTATAATGTGTTTTGGTTATTTTTTCAGCTTATTTTCATTACATTGAATTATTTGTAACCTAATTTTATAACAATATTGTTCTATTAGTCAATTCCTAGGTTAAATATCTTTAATTCAATTCTACCTTAGGTCTAGGTCAATTTCAAATTGAATAATGGATTTTGATATAATATTATTCATTCAATTCTAATTTAATTCAAATTTATTTCTCATTTAATTCTATTTCATTTTATTTTATATTAAAATTTGCAATTTTGTCTATTCCAATTTCCAATTAATTTATTAAAGATTTCTAATATTACCGTCTTTATATAATTTAAATTCAATTAATATATATATCTAATTTTCTAATTTGATTCCAATTTAATGCAAATAGAATTTCTACTTGAATTTTGCTTCCATTCTAGAAAATGAATATTATTGGAGGTATAAATATATTTCATTAAACCAAGAATATATTTCCATATTGGAAAAATATCATAAAAATATTTTATATTCAAAACAAAATCAATTCCCTAGAAATAAATGCGAATTTCATAAAATTTAAATTTTTAGTTACGAATAAAATATTAAAATTGAATTTAAATTATATAATAATAAAATTAAAGATAAAATCGAATTATAATTAGTTTATATTAAATCCCAATAAAAGAAATTTAAAGCAAAATAAAATTAAAATATAAATAAATTAGAATTGATCCTAAATTTACATATAGATTTAAATTTGAATTAGAATTAAAATAGAATTTAGTTATTTAGGATTTATAATTATTTGCCTTCTAATTCTAATGTATTTATCCAAGTGCATTTAATAGAATAATGCAAATCCCAATTTAAAAGAAAGAAATATGATTTTGCATGGGGATTATTTAATAAATATCTAATTTATGCATTTAATCATTTCTATAATTCATAATTAAATGAATAAATATGTTTACCATTAAATCAAAATATATACAATATATCGCAATTATTATTTTCAATAATAATATCAACCACGCCAATTATCGAACATAAATTTCTAAATATCATAAAATTACATTATCATCAATTTTATCTTCCCCAGATAACAAAGCTATAACATTCTTATTGACGAATATAAAGTACTACGCAATTAGCAGAGCAAATTATCTTAAAATCACAAAATCTCTCATAAAGAATTCTTTGCAAAGTAAAAAAGGTATTTAGAAAGAAAATAATGCCTAATTTTCAGTTAAATTTTTGCCATTGGATAGTATAGTAGAAATTTCATACGTGATTTTTATTTTTAGGTGGAGATGTAATAATTAATTGATGGAAGCATTCCCAAAAATTCAAGAAATCAAACAAAATATTAAATCTATATTTAATTGAAGAATTTTTTTTTTTTTTCATTTCTTAATTTTTTAAATTTTCGGATTTCTTAAATTCTTAAATGATTTTTACGTTTATTTCTAAATTCTTAATATTTTCCCGCGCAAATTATATCATTTAACAAATAAATATATAAGAAAGCAAATATCTTTTAATTCCATATTTTTAGTTATTTTATATATAAAATATTAATATATACATTCCAAAAGTGTCCTTTTCTAATAATATATTTTTTTAAAAAAATATTTTTTATTATATTTAAATAATTTTTTAAAATAAATTTTTAACAATATATTTATTTTTAATTCAATAAATATATATTAATAACATACATATAATCAATAAGAATAATAATAATAGTAATAATATAACATTCAAAAATATTTTATTCATTCAATATAATATAAATAATATATGTTTTATTCCATTTTATTCCTTTTCTATTCTTTATTCCTTTTCCTTTTCCCTTCTATTGTTCCTGTTCCTTTCCTTTCCTTGTTTTTTTTTCCCTTTGCCTAATTCTTTTTTATATTCCCCCATTTATATGCGAAATATCATATATATATATTATAAAATCGAATGGCTAGCCACCACGTACCCCCCGTTTATTTTTTAGATAATCAAATTTCATTATCATCATCTTCAGATTCATCATATCTTTCCTCCTGATCAGGTGTCTGTTTGAACAATATTTTTTTCGATGAGAATTTGTGAATCTGTTCCAATATCATGAAATTGAATATTAAGATTCCATTATATTTTATTCATTCTATTTGAATGTCGGATATCCTTATGTATTTATCTTCTTCAAAATCCCTGTCCTCTTCCACTTGGACACCAGCCTTCTGCAGTTCATCATCATGTCTTTGCCGTAGCTCATCTGACCACAGCAATTCATCAGGTGGGTTGGTTCTACAAGAAAGGCATGCACATGTTCAAGGATTTTAGGACGACTTTCTCCAACGAATCTTTGAGGGTTCAGCAAATGTCGCGGGAAAGGTATTTCTGAGGAAATGGCGATTCGGAGCATTGTACTCTAGGAATGGCGCGATTTACATAAATATGACTTGTGCATGCTTTTGCAATGGGATCCCTTGGTTTTGATGATGTTCTGGATGTCCTGGTGCTCCAGCTTCATTTCGCCTCACAAAGCTGAACGCACTCCTACCCAAGCTCCATACCTCACGCCAGACCCTGAACACCAAAAAATTCCCGCTGTGGCGACCAAGTGACTCTTGAGTTTTTTCATCTCTTCCGTCAAGGCCTGAGGCCACCGTGACCGGAGGAATTGTTCGGCTGCTCGGCGAGTTTTTACGATGTCCGATCTGATGTCGGCGATGTGCGTGGGATGACCGGTGATCCAAACGGATCGAAAATCTATTTTATGAAAACGAGCAAATGAAAAAAAAAAATCTTTGATACTAGCATATTAATTACACACAATAATCGTAAATTAAAGACACATGCAATCTTAGATATCTTAGATCAACACAATTAGAATGCTCGTGTTTGGGAAGATGCTTTCATGACCCACACATGCCAGGTCCAGTCCGCTTTCATCCGCTGCCGAAGAAAAGCGCCGATGGTTCCCGACCGATGGTTCCCGACCGATGGTTCCCGATGTGTTCGTCGACAAATGGTGACTGACAAGCCGGATTCCTCCCACTGAAGCCAGGCCAGAAAACAGTGAATCCTGTTTGTTCAAAGCAGGGTTTGTTCGTTCAGACCTGTTCGAACCTCCTTCGTCCTGAAAAAAGAATTTCAAGAGATAAAGGCTACCTGCCGCTCTAAAACGCCGACCTAGGTGATGAATCATCGAACAATACAAGCCCAGCAGGTCTGGAGTCTGGAGTGTCTTCTGCCAAAGTTCCTTCTTGTCGTCCTTGTTCTTTTTCTTGGGCAGCTTCTTGCGTTGCCGCTTCAGCTCCACGATCTTGGCCTGCACCGAAACAAAGAAAGAAACGGTTTCCGGTGTTGACCTGCACCTGGAGCCAGTGCTGTTGGACCAACTCCCCGGCCTCATGGACATGCATGTTTGTATAAAGTATAAATGGTGATCTCTAATATGTATATATTTATATACAAAATAGTATATATTTATTTAAATCATGTATATATATAATATTATAGAATCATATATAATGATATACATATACAGTAAGGTCACATATATGCGGGTGCAAGCCTCAAGTCGACCCCCTTTAAAACGAGGATTGAGGATCCTCAAGCACCTCTGGGCTTGGGTGCCAATTGCTTCAAACCTCCGTAGTGAGCCAGGCGGCCAAGTGGTCGATCTCATTGTTCCAATCGACATCGGGACCCTGGACGATGCCTCAACCAACCAGCTGCGCATCCCCCAGAACTTCCGCCCCCAACCAGACCTGCAAAGCCTTGCGCTCCGCTGCATGCCGCCTCGGCCGCTGCATCCGGGTGTTTCTCAATGACTCGATATATACTGAGCTACTTATATTATATACATTAAAATGAAGAGCATCATATAGCATCATCTTCCTTTCTGGGAGTAGGTCTTGTCCCCCAAGAACCTGTTCCTTCATTCCATGTTCCATGTGGACACTCCAGGTGGACCCTCCACCCCGTCCACGAAAGATGAAGGGCAGGCCGAAGCCGTCGAAAAGCTACATGTCATCGGTATCACATGCATCCGCACAGTAGCTTACTCCCAGGTAAACACAACCCACCAAGTGTGTGGACCCAAACCACCACCACACATGAACAACATAGAGCAGATGCTCTCATCTATGGCGAAACCGTCCATGCCCGTGCGAGAAAACCGTCCGCCCAATCTCCTCTTCAGCTCATGGCTGGTCTCCCCCGCATCCAAAACCTCGTCGCCATCGGCTTCGGTCTTCTTCCCCTACGGCGCGTCAGTAGCCGTGGGTCTTACTTTGGACGGCTTCTGGTTGTCTCATGTGTGCGCAAGCCAGATCCAGTAGTCAAACTTCTTCTAATTAAAACTGAAATTCCATTTTCCATCAAATTCACATCAAATGAATGACAACTCCTTGTGAATCCTCCTGGAAGGCTGGCTCCTAAGGGTTCAACCAGTCCTTGTTCGACGCCATTGAGCCACAGCCACCGGTATCTGTACCCTGTACCCAAAGGAGGGTCAAGCTCCCCCAAGCATGGGCCGAGCTGAATGGTATGAAACGGGCCGCCCCCTGAAACTCACTCCGACCCCGGTCAGTCTATAAAACATCACGCTTCTTTGAGCTACGCCCACCAGGTCGCCGTTGGCCACGCCCACCACGGTCGCCTGGGCTTTTGCTTTGGCCTTCCTGGGCGCAAGCGTTCGGGCCGCTCGGTCGCCCCACGTCGGTCGAGAGAACCGGCGAGGACGTCAGTTGGGCGAGGTGCTTGTTCTTCAAATGGGTTTTCTTCACCTGCGCCGGGAGACACGAGCGAGCGAGCGATATGGTGACAGAGCTGCTATAGCGATATGGTGACAAAAGACTGATCATGGTACACATTGAGCAAGTTGAGACTGACATGGGGTTTGGAGCATGAAATGAATCCGTCAACGACGAGGTGTCCAAACTGATTCACCAAACCGGTGCTGAGGCTCGATGGAGGGGATGGGATGGGCTCGATGGAGTGCCTGTTTTGTGCCATGTGTTGTGGCGCCAAAGAAAGACCCGTTCCGTGTGTTTTCCTACCGTTCCCCGAGCCTTCCCCATGCAGAAAGTATAGCGTTCATGGCTGTGGCACGGCTGGGACAGCTCAGTGACTCATGGGGACTTTGTGCCTGGAAACACCCCCCCCTCTATTGACCTTGCCTTTTTGATCAAAGTTGCTGCAACACCTACATGTCAGTCCTGAAGTTTCTGGTGCTCTCCGTGCTGCACACTGTGCCACTCGGCTGGTTTCACTTGCGTCACTTGTGTCAACCGCTGTGCCATTTGGTCTACAGCTGCCCGTTCGAGCCATAAGCGAAGCAAGGCCAACGCGATTGTTCCACCGGTCAATGGACTGCTTTCGCAGAGAGCCGGGTGGACACGACCAGCAATGTTGGTCATCTCGAGGTATCTAACTGCAACCTTAGCCTGGCATCCTATGGTTCACTGGTTGCACTGTCTAGCACAAAAAGTTCTTGGCAGCAAAGCACATTTCGTTTTATTTCCTGGGTGCATCAATTCGCACATCAAAGTCGCCCATCAAGGCATCGATTCCGATAGCCATGACGGGGGCTTTGCGAGGAGCCTCCTGTTGGGTTGCAAGCTTCTGCCCAGCTGACCCAGCTGACCCCAAAACACGTCACAATCTGCGTTCTTAGTATAAAGCTGGACAGTCAGCGACAATAATTCTTTCGGAAACTCCAAGTAGCACAAAAAAAACAGAACTGCCTTAGCCAGTCGCAATCGATGTTTTACAAACATAGGGCAGTTTTTAATCTGATGTACTCCTGTTCTTTTTCTATACGTTAATCAAATTTCTGAGGCTCCTGCTTAGTAAGCCCAATCTTTGAGCCCTCGATGCGTCCAGCTCTGTGAAACAATCCCTTTGATGCGTCCAGCCTGGTGTGTCAGGGAGCAAAATCGCAAATACTTCTTTTCTGGGAGACCCAGCGAGGTGCATGGATGGGTAACTCTCAGCAGACTTAGACCAAACAAAAACCGCGAACTCTATACCTGGAACCCAATTGACCCCTGCTTTAAAAGGAAAAGGCCATACACTCCCTGAAACAATCATGGAAGTGGAACATAGGCCCCTGGAAGACTATTTTCCTCTACAAGTGAGGCCTGCGCAGCTTCCATGATTGTTTGAGGGAGGGTATTTTGAGTGGTGGGTGGTCCAAAATAGAGGTCATTCAGGTTCTGGGTAAGTATGGATGAATATGGCATCGTATATGGCTCAACCTCATCATGAAGAGATCAACATGTCGTTTCGCAGCCCTCAGGAAGCCCGGCCTCTATCGCAAGGCGCGGTCTAAGTCCTCTTTGCATTTGCTGAGGTAGGTCCTGCAAGAGCTTCACAATGAAAGCTGATGAAAACCATCTGAAGACCAGCTTGACCAGCCTTCAAAATGACCGGTGGCCGGAGATGCAACTTCTCCAGAGTCCCTGTAGAACCTGTCGGTCCTTAGCCGAGCATTCTCTTCCTCCTGCTCCTGCTGCCGCCTGCATGGGGATGCGTAGGGGCGGTCAATGTTCAGCATCGCCTCTGGCTTCATCCCACCTTGATATCTAGATCGTCTACCTGCGAACATGCACACCATCAACCATTTACTGTAGATTGCATAGTCAAGCCCGAGCAGCTCCACATAGTGCTTTGATGTACTGTACTTTGCATTCAAAGGGGGGCTCCATGTACGTTGATGGATCAACATAGGTGCTCATGTCGCGAACATGGTTAGTCTCATGTAGAAAGCCGCAGAAAACGATGCTTGGCGAACTGTCATGAAATCACCTGAAGCCCATCAAAGCGCTGCAACGTCGCTTTCCATCTCAATCATTGGGTGATTTGATGTGATTTGTATGCACAAGCGAAGTGTAAACCCACCCCGTATGGTGAGTGTATATATATATATACATAAGCAGTTCACTTTGAATCTCTGGGCACAAATTGGGAGATGCATTTCCCTATTGAAAGTTTTTCCTGGAGCTTGATGGCTTTTCTTCGCACCTCTTGGTCTTGTAGATCTGCGTCTCCTGAGCAGCAAAACAGGGCAAGGGGGTCGGAAGCAAAATTCTAGGTCAAGTACCTCCGGTGTCTTGACCTTTCGTTTGGTGGTCTAAGAGTGTAAGAGAAATCTGTGGGATTGCTTCGTCACTTATATAGTCCATTCATGGCTCTTAAAAGGGCTTTGGTATGCACATCTTTTGCGTATAGACCATTTCCTGTATACCACAAACACATATGGAGCTATCAATCACACCATATCACACCAACATGACCGATCACGACTGGGGCACTTCGAAGGATGAATGTTCCAAACAACACTCTTTCATGCGAAATTCCATGCCTTTCCGCCTTCAGGAGGCGAAATCCCACACACAATGCTTTCTATCAAGGCCGTTCTTACATCTTTGCTGCAACGCGTAGCTCACACCGGACTCCCGGACCAGCAAAACATACATGGCCTGTGCCCTGTGCATTTATTTGTACTAAATATGTTTCAGATTCCATGAACAGTAGCCTTGCCCTGGCGGGGTGTCAATGCAAAGGCCAATCTTATGTTAAAAGGGCATCACAAACTATTTCTCACGAGCCAGCTCCTAGGTTGAACACAAAGTATGTGCACATGTTCAGGTGTCCCTGGTAGAGCCAATGAACTTCATCCAAGGAACCGAGTCGGCCTTCATTGTCAGGGCATCACGGATGTCTGCACGTAACCGGTCCTGACTGCACATGACGACATGAGGTATCAGTAGGCTGTACCCGTCAGTGTCTCCAACGGAGGTTGGCCTCTTGCTTTCAGTTTTTGCACCAGCAGCGGCCAACCTCCGTTTCCACAGCGTTTTGGAGTGGAGACCCGCTGCCTTGCCTCTTGGAGACCTGCTGCTGCGGAGCCCGAAGGACAAAACTCGTTGTATCATGTAAGGTCTACAATGCGCACCGCGCACATTATATATTTGCAGCTACTTGCTACCCCAAAATTAGACAGAGCTCCAAGTTCCAAGTGTTCGCGCAATCGTCACGGACGTCACCCAAAACCAAAGTGGCAAGCAAACTCTGGACTTTTTGCTGCAAGGGCAGGAGTGCCTCGCCCCCCATCCACCCCAGACTTGCCAAGTGAAACCGGTGAATGTATATTAAATTACGAAGACCTCCCAGTTCGATCACCTGAAAGAAGGAACATGGACCAAACATATCCAGAAATGACCAAAACCCCTTGCTTTGGGGCCCTCCTGCTGTTTCCGTGATGTCTGCTGTGCCCTTCGATCGCCACCGCTCTGCCGGGAACATCGCAGCCCAAGGAGCTGCGGTGGCCCTGGCGACCTCCTCCATCTTATTTCGGTCGTCGACGGTTTTGGACCTCGAGAGGTTCGCGAGCGGATCACCAGATCGAAGAGGGTCAGAAAGGACACCGGACACCGAAATCGTCCACTTCCCCGAACGTGGGTCAAAACTATATGTTAAACTCTATGTCGAAGGTAACATGTAAAACTGCAAGCTCCCTGGAGCAGCATGCTGTGACCTTTGAACAGCACCGTCTTTTTTCGCCCCCTCAGTCCACCGGTTCCAATCCGGACTCCCGACCTCCCGACGTCCCGTCACCGAACCGGGTCTGTCCCATCCCAGGCACTTTTCAGCACGGACTCGGTCGATCTCGTGTTGGACATATGCACAATCGTGCAGGATCTCATCCTGGCGCGATGGACCAAAAGCCGGCAGGTCCGATGATGTCCACGGTCTGGGCGGTCTGGGCGGTTCTTGGGTCCTAGATGGGACTGCTCCACGCGAAGATACTAGATGGGATGTTTGTCCAGAATTAGACACGTTTTCGGCAACTATAACATACGTATATACCATAACCTCCAACCAAAACGCCGCTCCCACCGGCGTTGGTTGGTGACGCCCAGATGTGGCGCCCCATGCGCCCCCCCGCGGTAAATACGACGCCACGGCGCAAGTTCAGCCGTATCTTTTTGGACCCTGTCAGTCGGGGCCAGTTCACCAGTCCAGGAGCCGCGCGTCGTGCGTCACCATGGTGACCTTGGCCTTCCCCTCGCGGTGCTCCACACGCGTCACCGGCCCCGTCCAGCGGCGCTGCGGCGTGCCATGAGGCTTGCGGGTTAGCTCCGGGACGAAGATGTACTCGATGTTCTTCCACTTCCTGGGGCCCGATTTCAACTCTTCGAAGGCCGGTCGAGAAGGGGCGGGTGTGATCTTGGTGGGTCGGTGGTGTCAGATGGCAGTCCAAATCACGCACATCTGTGTTTCGACCATGACCACCTGAAGTAGAGTGCTTTAGCACTCTACTTGTCCCGAGAGGCTAAATCGGTATTTCGCTGGGGTCGCTCAGCTCCATGCACGGAGTGAGCCGTGACGAGATACGTCACCTGTACGATATCCCTGACTAGATGAGTCCGAACCAAGTCTCTCTTCCAACGAACACATCACATGACAGGAGTTCACCCCTGGGGCCATGCCATCCACTTCCAGACAAATCGATCCTTGCGTCGTGATGCAGATTGGCCTCTGCTCCCGGTATCCGATTCAATTAGACATTAACATATGTATCATGAAAGTATGCAAAAACAATACACATACCAGGACACCCTAAGGGGGTTCCATTTATAGTTCCTTAGAGGTTAAGGGGTGTCCATTAACCACCCCTTGTGGGTCCTGGTACAATACGCACTTTTCAAGTGCAAACATGAAGGCACCTATAGTGGAGGGTCTCTTGGCTACCAGTGCATCTTCCACACTTGGTCCAACTGCACATCAGACCTCCGCTGTCATCTGCTCTCAGCCCAGCTTCAGCTTGTAATCCTTGTGCACGGTGGTGGGCCAGGGGTTCTTCTTCGCTTTCCCCGGCGGCTCGCACTCAATGGTCCGATTGATGCGGGGCGGGTAGGGGGGCCTCAGGTAGAACAAGCCATCCGCTGAGGTGGTGAGACTGTAGTCGAAGCGCTTCAGCTTCACGTTGGGCAGCCGCCGCACCTGGCGAGGTGGACCCCTTGAAAGTCCCACCAGACGTGCAGGCGCAGGCGACAAAAGGGAAACTGAAAGTTGAACAGCGGGAAGGAAAGTCCAAAGTGCTGCAGAATCTTTTTGGGGTGGGGGGGGAATGTGGGTGCACATGGCCTAACACACCAGAGGTCTGTGCTTTCCATCCTGAAACGAATCCCATGTGCTCAAGAGCAGCTCCCTTGCTCCCTTCATCTCTCTTCCCCCCATCCCACGCTTTTTCATCTCTTGCGCCTTGTCCGGGTTCCTCTTGATGGGGTTGGGGTAGCCGCGCAGGCGGTTCGGGTGCATGTGCGGCCCTCCAAAGTTCGGGGTCACCAGCCGCGGAGGGAAGCCCCAGACTGCGAAGCTCCGAAGACCTGGAAGAACACCCGAAGCTTGACCAGTTGCTGTGGCATGTTGATGTTTCTGACAGGGTCTTTGGGTCTAGTTTCACAACACTTAGGCCCAAAAAGCTCATATATATATATATATATATACAATGTATGATTCATACTGTATGATCAAGTACGTCTGCTATCCTACCTTTTTAAATATGTTCAATCAAGATTCACGGTAGGTCAAGAAAGATGAAAAACGAACATCCAGTGACGCTTTGGGATGACGAACGCCAAGGATGACGAACGCGCGACCTGTGTCGAGCACGTCAAACCCTTGGATGACGGCTGGGATTCCGGTGGCAGCCGGTCCTGAAGAACCAATGGCAACCTACAGCCGTGCAAAATAGAAACCTGAAACATGGACCACTCAAAGACTAATTGACTTCTTTCCTCCCAAAAACCAGCCAGTTGGTGTTCAGGTTTTCTGTTTGAACTTACCGGGTGCATATCGAACAAGAAACCCTCGCAAGCTGACGGATGATGGATTCTGGCGAAGTTCATGGGACGTGGGTGGTAGGAACCTGGCACAGGAGATGGGGATGGCCCTTGTTGTATCATCCCTACCTCAAGTGGAGGGGGACCTAGTAAAATGTACATTTTCACCCTCCCGTCCACAGTGATGATGAGCCCCACCATGTGGTGTGAACATGTGTGTGGTACAAATGTTTTCTTTTGCTAATCACGCGTGGTCCGTGTGGTTGACCACAACTGGGTCATATTTATTCTGCATATGGACTAGGTTGGAGCAAACTGGACCAAGGCAGAAGCATTGCAATAATTGAGCAAACTCTTGATATCTCTTTTTGGGGTTAATAAGATTGATTATCAAGAAAATCATGGAGTGCCGAAGAAGTAATATGAACACATATATGGAGGATTTAAAAGAGAAACAATTCTAGGAGTCACAAAGGGGCGGTGTTTGGTCACTAATGGGTACCCCTAACCTCCATTATATAAGCACCCCTTGTGACTCCTGGGAGTAAATTATTCTTCGGTGTTTGCCTGGGTGGCGTGCAATGAAATAACTTTTGCGCCAACAACTGTGGAAATTATCTTGTGAAGTGCGACATCTCACACACAATGGAATAAAATACGCACAACTTCACACATCTTGACTCTATTCACTGAGCTTCTGATTCTTAATGCTTCGTAGTGCGTGCTTCTGACTCTATTTTTCTGTGTCCTCTTACATTTACTTTATACTGTGTTTTTTATTGTGTACCTCCGACCCACACCTTGAGGACACCTGCAGATTGATGATTTAGTGGCAATTATTCTGACAATTATTCCTGGAGGTTGCCCTGACGCGGAATAGTACAGCAAAATAAGGCAGAGCCCATATGAATTGCACTAGTGTTGTGTTGGTACCTGGAGATTCTCGAGTTTAAGGAGCTGGGCTGGAAGAGGCAAAACGCGTTACCTCTGCCCTTGTGTCATGGGCCTCTATCAGCCCTATCAGAATCAGAAAGATGGTCTGACAAGTCTGGCGTGACTTTTCCATCACCCACCTGCCACTCAGCATCCACTCTTCACCCAGCATCCCTCCCATCCCCAACCAGCCCATGCGATTCACCGCTTTCTTCATCTTCGCCCAAGGCTCCCAAGGCTCCCAGGCTCTGCGGCCGCGCCGCGTCCGGCGCCGTCAGGCGCCGGGCGAGCGCCGCGGCGCCGCGGCGCCACGCATCCATGGCGACGGAGCGGCTCGGTGACGGGGTGAGCCAGGTGAGCTGCTACACCGAGTTTGTGGCGTTGTTTTGTTCCCAAAGTGGCCGAGAGATGCTCGAGGCGATCAGGTTCGCTGAAATTGATGCGACAGGTTGGCTGTGTGTCCTGCCGTGATAGGTGTTGTGGCATGATCCTTCGCGGCTACGTTGCAAGGACCGACAACGACGTTGGGAATCTCACCGGACCTTTGACCACAGGTAGATGGTGAGGTGATGCTATAGGCCTACAAGTAGGCCTATAGTGTGGTGGATGATGTGACATAGTGTGGAAGAACCCATCCTGAGGCCTGAGGTCCTGGGCTGTCGGCACTGTTGGACCCGCAAGCGAACAGCCGCCACCAGCGAAAGGCTGCTTCGACGCAGCTCGATCCGGCTCTGCGCGACCACGACGCAGATCGACGCAGCGATCATTGAGGCAGTTCCACTGGGAGCAGGAGAACATCGAAAGGCTGCTTGAGTACTCATGTAAACCTGGAACAGGTTTAAGGCCCAAGCTCAGCTGAGGTGTCAATCCATGCCAGGACAACCTTCTCGGCTTTGGCCTTCGCCAAGAGGTTTTCCAGCCTAGACAAGGTCAGCCAGCAACAGGAGAAACCGAAAAAACCAGCTCTAGATCAGCTGCTCTGAGTGGGATACCCTGTTCTGCACAGGGTGAATGCCCCCCCAAAAGGGTTTCAAGCTGCGGGCCCTGACCATCTCCAGTCCAACCCAGCAAATAATATCCATCTGCTGTCCCAGCCCCAAGTTTGTTTGATTCTAGAACCCCAAATAGATAGTAAAAGTAGATCCCCACTCAACATGTATTAAAAACCGCTGCTGTCATATTCTATGACTTGAGGCCAAGGGGGGGCGAAAGCTAGCGCTCCAGAATGGGAAAGTGGAGGGCAGCGAGGCAGGAAAAAACACGGCGCTCTTTTTGGAGGCAGGGGTGAAGAGTCCTTTATATGTGGCTCTTTGCCCGGATCCTCCTGCGAGAGAAGAGAGAGAAGAGAGACGGAAAGACGAGAGACAGAGAGGAGAGAGAGAGAGAGAGGAGAGAGAGATGAGAGAGATGAGAAAGAGATGAGAGAGATGAGAGAGATGAGAGAGAGAGAGAGACAGTGAGACAGTGAGACAGTGAGACAGTGAGAGTGAGCGAGTGCGGCCGCAAGATACGCAACGCTAACCGCATGCCAAAGAGCGACGACAGGACAGAGTCGAACTTGCGAAGAGGGAGGAGGGAGGGAGGGAGGGAAGGTGGGAGGAAGACAAGGAGGAGGAGAG
>CAXAMN010010113.1:47339-76017 GCA_963970005.1 Durusdinium trenchii
TGGTCTGGCTGGATACTCTACCTTTCCATTCCTGGCCAGAGTGCAAAAACTGGAATGGTAGGGTATGGCAGTGTTTGAGGATTTGGGTGTGCCAGGTGCTGGTCGAGACACCAAAGCCACTAGAAAATGGGGAACGCACCCTAAAGACGTGGAACCCATCATTTTCTAGTGAATTGGTCTGGCTGGATACCCTACCTTTCCATTTCTGGCCAGGGTGCCAAAAATGGAATGGTTGGAATGGTAGGGTATGGCCCTCGGTATGGCAGTGTTTGAGGATTTGGGTGTAGTGGGAGACGCTGGGGACATCCAACAACACACACTGAGATTGACACAACAAAGTTCTTTAGCCAGTTCCTTGCAGAAGTTGCCGCAATCCTGAAGAGGATGAACAGGCATGCGAGGGCAGGAAGCTAAGGAGAGGAAGAAGAGGAGCGTTGCACGTTGGAATTTACATTGGTTTTTGGGTTATGTTTCTCTTAAACTCTGTCTTGAATCATCATGATTCATCATGCTTACTAGAAAATGAGGCACCCCCCACTAGAAAATGAGGATCACCGTGGGATCAAGAAAACAAGGTGATGTCTAGAAAATGACCCTGCCAGCATGCCTATGAGACCTGTGATCCTCAATTTCTAGTGACCTACAGGTCACTAGAAAATGAGGCTCCTGACCCCTTCTCGGTGAGTTTACCTTTTTGAGACTAAAGAATGGCCGTCTTCTATGTACGTTAACGCATCCCATTCTCTAGTCCGAATATCATGGGGGATGGTGCAGATATGTCACTGGCGCAGCGCCTCCCCCTAAATTAAAGAACACAAAGCCACTGCAAGCCAGTCCAAAAGCCAACAGAAGTTACAAGAAGCCGCCCAAAGCCAACCAAAGCCATCATAACCAAATCCACGAGAACAACCAAGAGAAAGCCATTATAAACCAAACACCCTTGCAAGCAAACGTCAGCAAAAGCCACACAAGCCACCAAAAGCCTTAACACAGCCGCCAAAGGTCAAAAGCTATGTTGTACAAGCCACCAACACAAAGCTTAAGCCAATGGAAGCAAAAAAGCCACAGGATCCAAAAGCCGCGGAAGCCACGAGAAAGCTGAATCCAATTAGAAGCCAAAAGCCACAATAGCCACAGAAACCAGGACAAACCACACCAACATACAGTAGCATACTCAGTAGCATATCCCGAAAGAAAGCCATATCCAGCGAAAAGACATCCTTGGCCTCCATAAAGTATCATTGTCCATAATTCATGGAAACTACCCCAGGTTGAATAGGGGCATGGAATGCACTACCATCCTAGTGCTTTGCTAAATAGATCAGCACGCCTTTCACACATAGCATCCAATAGCATTAGCAAGGAACATGTTCCTCCCCTCATGTCATGGAAGATTATAGAAGGATATAGAAGGCATACATTCTCCCATCTGCTAGGGGCTCTTGGTACTCAACTATGGGGCACCACCAAAGGCAAGACCTGTCAAACACCTGTCAAATGTCGCTCACCCGGTCGTCCAACTAGCGCTCCTCAGCGTCCATGCGATACTTCTTGTTGCGGGCCACGTCCAGCTGCAGCAGGTCGATATACTCAGCGACCTGGGCACCAAGGGTCTTTTTTCTAGGGCTCTGAAACATTTGAGAAGCGCACAAGCTTCTTCATCCCTCGAGTTCCAGGTTCATGTCAGCCTCACCAGCCTCTCTCCTGCACCACATTCTGGCACTGAATCAAGGGTACACTGTCCCCCAGGACCCCTACCACCAATGCACCCCGCAAAAAGAAGTGCACCACAATAGCTTTTGCAGGAGATCACGGTCTTCCGGCGCTTCTCCATCGCTCATCACCCTACATTGCAGGAAAAATGTCCCCGCCGGCCTCACCGAAGAAGCGAGCATCCTCTGCGTTGCTGTGGTTCTGCTCTCGTTGGAGAAGCTTCAAAGTCCTCGAAATGGTGAGTTTCCAATGGGCGCTCGCAACACATGTTGGATATTCGGGTACCGATTTGGTGTCCAAAGTGGATGCACCAAAGCACCCGGGGGGATCAAACATGATCAAACCCAAAGTGTTTCTTTTTTGCCTGAGTGAACCGACAACGTGGCAAGGCCGAACCTCCTTCAACATGGGAAAAGTCGTACCCAACAAGAAACACTCACTAGGCCAAACCACGCGGTTTTCCCAGGGCGACGGGTTTTCTTGTTTTGCATTCGGCTGCAAATCCTGGAACCGGACTGAGGACTGAGCCTCTTCCCCACGTCCTGGGGCCCCACCGCCGGTCCCCCAACGGATGCAGCCTGGGATTGGTCCTAGTGCTTCCGAGATTCAATTCCTGGGCCAAAGGGACACAGCGTCCGTCAAAAAACAAGGGAAGCGAGGGAAGCGCACAGCGGGGTTTGTTTCACGACACAGCTGAACTTTCTCGAAAGCTGCAGTGAACTGCGAGCGAATCAATGCTGCGGCAAATCCCATCAAGTAATCAGAACTGGCCGCCCTAGCACTCTTAAGAAATTTAGGCCCTTAAATAGATTATGATATATACTGATATAGCAGTGTCACCCTGTCTTTGAGTGGACCCGACATCTGTGCGGACTTGGGAGGAGGAGGGGGGCCGTAGTGCTAACTTTCCAAATTGACCAAGGTGTCCTTCATCCTTATTCATCCTTCCAACTGCTATCGGTGTAGACTGTAGCATCTACAGTGCTGTAAGTGGTCTTGCAGAAAGGCAAGCTCCAGGGCCGTGGTTCCGCCACTCCGGCGCTGTCTGCGGAACCCCCGACCGGTCGGACCGCGGGAGTCACGAGTCACACCCGCTGGCGTCCGACGGATGCTTCAACGACAAGCCGAGCGTACTGCGACTGCGACTCCCGGGACAGATCGAGAGATAGCATACAAGGTGTCTTTAAAAGTCTTTACTCAACTCCGTTCAACATCGCTCATTCTGGTGCAATGGGAAGCCCACCACCCAAATGGGATATAGTTAGTATATATTGCTAATCTTGCGGCTGCACTTCTTCCATTGAAAACGACCACCTGGGATGAAATCACCGCTAGCTAGTTTCTGGGCCGCTCAGTTTGCAACCCAACAAGTTTGAACGGCGGCATGCTCACGGCGGTGCCACATGTTCCCCGCATGTCCTATTGTATGTGCAACAAGCACACCAACAAAAAGGCACTATGAACCACCCCTAGAAGTCCAAAGGCTAGATGTTGCCCCGTTGAAGAAGAGGAGGTTCCTTTTGGGGTTCTCATGGGTTGTATGATTTATAAACCTGGACCTCCAACAGGTCACCACCGTCGCGACTTGTCTACAGAAGCCTCCATGTCGGAGACCTGTAGAGTCGGGTGCTGGACGACCATTCTTTCGATATGGTCTCGGGTTCCCAGTGCTCTTCGGACTGAAGCCCCCCCCGTCCATCAACGGGTCCGCGCTGTGCGGTGGAACACGGCTTCTGAACCGGCCTCATCATGCACCGGCGGCTGCACCTCGAAACACCCCGGCGTGGTCGTCAGTGACCAAACACCGTTTGGCCGCCAGGCTTGAGTTCCTTTCGTTTCGAGTGGTTGGTACATGATTGGCACAACAACAGCACCAAGCTAGGACACACTTAGGACAAAAACGTCAACAAACCGTTTGCATCGCTGGTTTTGCTTTTTTGAGAGCAACTCTCTCCCGGTTTTCGGGGGCATGCCCACCCAGACCCACCTGACAAGGATACAATACAGAAATGGCCAGTTCTAGAGCTCGAGAACAATTATCAACATGCAGCCCTACAAGTCAAAGACCTCATTTTACTGGAGATGGTCGTGCAAAACCAATACTTAAAGAGGTAAAAGACAAGGTTTTACTGGGTTTTTGGACTTGTAGGGCAGCCTGTTCCAGAGCCTTTAAGGAGTGTCCACTGATGGCCCCTTAGGGCTTTACACCACCTCTTAGGAGGCTCTGCTTTACGTCTTTTTTGTGACCTGGTCAAGTTCTACCACGTGGATCGGATCCCGGAAACGGGCACGCTTACCACTGCAGCCTCCATTGGGACCTACCAGCACCACGGAGCACGGAGTTCGGGTGGTCTCTCGCTCGTGGTCTCGCGTCCGAGGTGTTGTGTCATATGGTTGTTCATCGCTTTTTGCCTCCATGAACCATACATTCCTCGGTGCTGGTACACGTAATATACAGTACTTATAGAGAGAGAGAGGTCGACATATAGTATAGTATAACATCGGGGTGGTTTGAGGGGTCCACATGTAGGTCTATATAATACATTCTCCAAATCAAAGGCCTCGTTTTACTGGGCTCTGTTTTCTGCAGAACTGATAGCAAAATTCGACCTCCAAAAACTTTTCGTGGAAATGGTGGAAAGCCCGACTTTACTCCGTAAAGGACGTCTTTTACTTTGGCAACTATAGGAAATAAAAGTCGTCTTTAACTTAGTGAAAGACGTCTTTTACTTGGCAAATGGTAAAAGTAAAAGACGTCTTTGACTTTATGCACAAATGGTGCGCATATACATGGCACGATGATTGTGGTTCTACTTTCCGTTTCGCGCGAACATCGCACAAATAAAATAATTGTGGCAACAAACGCATGCATATCATATGAGTGCCGCCCAGGCTGCTAGATTTTTTTTATATGAAGCAAGGTCGATGCGTTACAATACAGGCAACGCATGTGGTTGAAATTGGCCGTTTCTGGCCCGGGCATGGGACCGTGACTCTCGCGTGACTCCCACCTAAACCACGAATTTTTTGACGTCCAGTCCTTTACTAAGTAAAGGACGTCAAAAACTTCGCCATGGACATCATTGGGCGTGACTCTAGCGTGATTCTATAGCACGGGACCTGCAAGCTTCTAATGCGATTTGACGATGAACTGTCATCGGCTTGAACAATGCACGCGTGCAATTGCAAGCAGCAAACATGGCTCCCACGTAGCCACGTATATCATGGCAATGTAACTGGTCAATTGAGCAAACAACGTGCGCAAAAAAAATACACCAAGAAAAGATTGGCACGCGTGGACTTGCGTAAGGCATGGCGCCGCTAAAAGTGAGCGTATGGGCACATATGTATGTACAAAGACCATCGAACCCAAAAGAATGTTCCATGGAAATGACCTTGATGCCCAAAGAAATTTTTGTGGAAGTGGTGACCTTAACGCCCAAAGAACCTTCCGTGGAAATGGTGACCTGAAAGTTTTTGAAGGTCAAAGAAAATGTGACCTCGTAAAACTGGGTCGTTTACAGCAGGACCTCGTAAAACTGGTCCTTTTGAGGTGGAGGGACATGTATATATCTACAAAATTCTACAAAATATAATATAATATCGCTTTTGGACTGTAATGGGCATTGTCAAATCATTGAGCATCCTTGAGCTTTGATAGGTCTACAATTTATACCATCCCCTTCCCAATGGTCTGCCGCAATCCGTCCAATCGGAAAAGAAAACAAAGCGGAGCACGAAATGGTACCAAACACCCACTACATCAGGAGGGGCGTGTGCCCACGACATCCGACTATGGAGGGGCTGAAAGGATTCTGGAGCACCAGAAGCGAACTTCCATTATGGAGGGGTACTATACGCAAAACTTCCATAGTGGAAGTACTAATATATATCCTAAGAACTACACCCGGAATAGATCTGAATAGTACTACCAAACATTCCACCCAGTTCGCGATCCGCCTTCGCAGGGGTCGCCGCCGGAAGGTTGCTCGTGGCCGGGCCCTCCTTGGGGCTCGGCGACGGCGCTGCCTGCCGCTGTGGCTCGGTGGAAGTGACCCTCCAACGAATTCGACCATCACTGAGATAATAGAATATGAATGATACGAATTCCTTCACCAATGTCATCCTATTATTCTTTCCGGGATGTTCGGACGTTCCTAATATTCTATCTACTCGCTCCTCAGGGTCACTATAGATTATCATCCGCGGACGGACGCCCCGCGGGCCAATTTTGGTTAATTACTGCGCAAGATTACGGCTGGCCAGCACACGCAAACCCTCCAGCAACCCCAAATGACATCCAATGAAAAGGGCGCCCAGCACTGCCCACTACTCCCATAACAAGCACCCGCCGCCTCCGATGGCACGTTCATGTTCACCGAGCGGGCCTGGGTCCGTGGTCAGCTTCGGAGGCTTCCCGTGTGGGGCGAAAGAGGTGACCGTCGGGGAACTCGTGCGAGAACAAATCCACCCAGGTTTGAGCGCGGTGAGTAGCCGGTAGGTCAGGTGGTTCAGTAGAAACCCTCCCAGGTGAGCACTGGTGGTTTCCGAATTCATCTGCGTGGCCATGCATAGGACGTGAAGAAAAGGGGGCCGAGGGGCTTTAAGTCTGTTTCAAGATCTCACGTCATCTCAAGTGTCACACCCGCGGGTTCCTGCGGAGCACATCCCCGAATGGTACAGAATGGTGCTACATGACTTTCCCAACAACAACAACAACAACAACAATAACTATACAAGAAGAACAACAAGAACAACAACAAGAACATCCCTCTCTCACTGACCACCTTCTTATGGCCCAGCGTCCGTGCTTCCAAAGCCAGGTGAGGCTGGCGTGGTACTCCGCCCCGGCGAGACGCCCGGCGAGGCGGGCGAAGTGGGCGAGGGCGACGCGGCCGCAGCTCCGGCCGCGGTCGGGTCCTCACACGAGTCTCCTTCTGAATGTCTGGTGAAGCAAACATAACGATGTGCAATGAACTGCGGTGGCACGCGGTGTATTCGGAGAAAAAAGGGCAATATTTGGAAGCGTGTCCCGTCTGTTCATGCAAAAGCTGCAAGTAAGATACCTTTCACACTGTCACACGAGTCTCCTCCATATGGTTTGGGAGTGCATGGTCATTACGCCCATGTTCTGCAAAAACCTGAAGATGTGAGGGGCTTTGTTGCCGTTGAAAAGCAACCCTTTGAGACGCATCCCTGCTCTCCGCATCACATTTGATCGCGCGCGGGTTCGCATCGACGGTACCGGTTCGCCTGTGTGGTCATACCGCGCTCTTGCCGGAAGGTGCTTGCCTTGGACGCATCGAGGTGTTGAAGTGCGCGCGCTTTTTGACCGTGTGAAGCACATGCGCAAAGCTTTGGACCATGCCAACCTTGAACCCATGAACTTCTGGTCTCGGTGCTCAACCAAAAACTCCATGCGCTGAACCTTGAGCTCTGAAACCTGCAGGTCTCCAGTTTCCCTCCACCCATCGACTTCCACCGGCTCATTGGTTTCCAAAATTGCGACGATCCGACCCCTTTTGGAGGGTGCGCTGTGATCCACATCCCTCTCAAACATGAGGCACAATTCGGTGAAACGTTCCGGAATGTTCCCCAGGCCCTTCCACGCACGAGTCCAGGCCAGTCATAGGACACTTCATAGCACACATGTTTGGAGCCTTTCCGCCCTAGCAGGCCCTAGCTGTTTTGCAGTGCTCTGCCTTGCTGGGGGGCAGGGAATATGATGCTCAGCTGCTCCAGCTTTCTCCAAAGCATGCAGAAACGAGGAAACTCTTGCTTGTCATTTTTTGATTTCTCTACTCTCCCCCAAATCTAACATGGCAAAGGAACATCTTCCAAACCTTCCTGACATAGGCTATAGGAGCCTTCCCCCATCTGGTTCATCCTTTTTCGACCACCCGGGCCACCGTTTTCTCCCAAGTCCTTCCTCAGCCTTGAGACTCCCATGGGTGCCGTCTGCCGGTTTCGCCGCAGGATGAATGCTATGGCGTGAAGGGTATCCTGCCGATCCGTCGCGTATCCGTCCGCGCCGCAGAGACTCCGTGCACCGGCAGGAGCTGGAAATCTGTCATTGGCTAGGTTTAACGTCAGGTGCACTTCCTGAACAGGATCACGTGAACACACCATGTGCTCCTCGGCAATGCGATTGCCGCTCAGCTGGCAGTCGATGAGAGAATGGTTGGCCTGCGACTCGGCGCGCGCCGTTCTGCGTCAGAACCGCGGGACGCCATGAGACGCTGGCACGGCTCCAAGCCTTAAGGGAACCCAATGATTAAAAGAACCAAACACTGCCTGAAACGATCATTGAAGCGGAACCATGTGGAACATAGGGCCCCTGCCAAGATCGTGTTCCACCAAACATGGGGGTCGTCTTTCCACGGAGTCTCTGGGTTGCCAGGTCTCGGGGGGACGAGGACGGTGGAAACATCGAATTCCGAAAGCAAAGCGCCCGTGCAGGACCTGAAGTCGAAGTGTCGCATGGAGGTGTCGACCGAGCACGACCCGGGAAACCACCGTCAATGCGGTGCAAAGGCGTGCGAAGGGGCACGTGCGGGGGCACAGGAACGTGGAGGACCTGAAGGCCATGACAAATCGACATGCCTACAATCAATCAAGTGTAGACCTACCGGCAAAAGAGTTGGCACTGCCATTAAGATCATGAAGTGAGGATGCATCATCTGTCTATCCCAGCCTATCCCTCTACTGAACTAGGTCTGGTTGAATTCTGCAGCGGATAGGATTAGAGCCGATGGCGCCCGGTGGTTCGCGCCTGCATACCATCTAAGATAGCTTTTCCACCTTCTATGCCCAGATCATTCCAGCTGAGGTCCAAGTGGGTCACAGTGCCTAGGCAAAGGCATGCAAAGGCTAGAAGCTGCATGCTTCCAGGACATGTAGGACTTGAACCCTTGATTCCAGTGGTCATGAAGCTACGATGTGTCCGAGTTTTGTGGGTGGTTCTTCCATGCCGTGGTCTGGCATGCGAGTCCGGCTTCCGGCTCATGAGGGCACACCACTTCTCCTGTCCTACGCCTCAAACCCGGAACCGCAGGGGCGACCATGCGGCACCTGTTGTGTCGCCCACGGGCCGAGCATCTGTTGTGTCGCAGCATGTCTCCCAGGAAGGCACCGCAGTCTGCGCCGATCTTGTTGTTCCGCAGGTCCACATGTGTGATCGACTCGTTGTCCTACCCGCCGGTCGGTGCCCCGGACGAACTCTGGTAGATAATGAGTGAAAACAGTTTCGATATGTTTCGATCATCCTAGTCCTTAGCTAATTACTAGTAGCTTCATGTAGCTTCTTGTTACGTTCGTAGCGATGGCCTCCAATCTACTTGCGATGGCCTATGGCCGCCTATGGCCTCCACCCAATAGCGCCCTTGGTACACTAGAAGCCCACCTTGAGAACGTCACACAAAGCTTGAACACCTCGGGGATGGCTACCGATCTGGTTCCACTTGAAGCAGACCTCGGCCAGGATTCGAAACTGTCTTTCCGTGTCCACCACCGGTGCAATTGGATTGCTTTGCACGGGCCCTGTAGAAGAACCACGAACCGAACCAAGATTACCACAGAATCCACAGAAGCGCTCTTCTAGGTCCACAGATGTCCACAGGCATGCCGCATGCCGGGATAATCTAAGAGTACGACTACATAGCGCTACCATCGGTCTTCCTATATCTTCCGACCACCCAGCCACCCTGCTGGATAAATCAACCTGAAGCTTCTCGCCCAGTGGCACTGGTCATATTGGATCCACCTGGCAGTGGAAAACACGTGCCTCTCTCTCTCTCTCTCTCGCTGCGAAGATCGCAAGAGCACGCGTGGGTCTTGGGATGTTGGAGAAACCACTTCCAACGGAGCTGCCTTTCGAAGCTCGAATGCGACGACAGAGACGACTGCCTTTCGCGGGTGCTACGTCAGGACGAGGCTTAGCAAACACAAACTCTTGACGTGGCTTAGGTTGACCAGTTACGCCACTTGTGGCATACAAAACCCCGGACCTCTGAGCTCCTCCTTGGACCCCTGGTTGGACCTCTGAGCTGTGTCTGACCATTGGGGTCGCCCTCAGTTCCTTCGCCCGGCACCGCCGACCGAAGAACTGCCCCGAGACCCAGCGAAACGGGCTGCGGCTGCAGGGCAAGCAGAAACACACCCCACGCGATCGCTACTGCATCACCTGTTCTCGCCTCCTCTCGTCTGGAAATGCCATTCTGATGGATCCATCTCTGTCAGAGTACATCTTTCTCCTCCCTCCCTCTTCCTCTCTCCGGGATCTTCTACAATCACTAAACAGGCGCCCATCAATGGTCCCCATCCAAAAGCCCGTGGCGCCTTTTCGGGAAACAACCCTTACTTTCAAGTCAACTTCTTCATTTTTTCACTTCGAGCTCCCGAAGTGAAGATGTGGGGGGGAAGCTGCCTTAATGTAGACTCTTGATCAATACACCCCGAGTTGTATTGGACATCCTATGTCCTCAAGAGCCTCATGGAGGACCTCCAGGGACTTCCCACCTCCCCCAGCGATTTACACCTCCTCGCCAGGTCAGCTCAGACCACGAAAACGACTCGTTAACAGCGTTTGGGCGGTCGCACCTGACCGCAGGCCGTGTGCCAGTACGACCAGCCCATCGGCACCTGGGATCGCATTGTTGGACGGTGGGTCACCGCGTCGACCGTGGGGAAGACCCAGACACTTTCGGATGAAACACCACCCTGGTGAACGCCGCCCTGGAATCGGGCAGACCAGATCCGGATGTCTCGAGCATGAACCAAAGAGACTGACGTGACTTGGGAGATTTTCCATGTGAATATCTTTGCCCAAAGCATCGGGAATGTGACCTAAAGCCTGGCACTGGTGTGGAGAACATGTTGCTTAGATCGGGATTTGAGGGGATGATAACAACCAGCGGTCCACTATACAAAGTTCAGCAAAGTTCTATACATTCAATATCATTCAATTCTCATGAAATCTCTGCACTTCACCTGCAGCAACGAAAGGAGGGAAGCTGGAAAACAAAAGCAACCATGGACCCCAAACAAGCGCCGGTCGACCCAAACAGCACCGGATGAAGGATCAGCCTTTTCCAGACCAAGCCACGGATGTTGTTCCCTCGCAGGTCTAAAGTTCTGAGCATCACCTCATCTTCGAGTCGTGCCGACCAGTCTAGACGCATGAAACGAGCCGACGCGAGGAAGTCGCCGCGACATCGGCGGTCCGCGTGGCCAGGTGAAGCGATGTTGGAAGGGTTCGAGAAGATTAAGTCATGATCTAATTACATTGGTAATCTGCAATGTCTTCAGACCCGACCACAGCAACTACTTGTGCGCCAAAAATGATCAAAGCAAAAACATTACAAACATTTACAGAATTTGCATGTGCCTCCGCGCAGGTCAAAAGGCCGCACTGTGCAATCTGCGCATCTTTGGTGCAATGAACTCTTATCATTCTGCACTGCCACAAACTCAGCTGTCCACATTCTCGCGCATGTAACGGGCGATGGCTGTGCAGCCATCATCACCCACGGAGGCATAAGCCAAGGATAAGGCAGCCGAGTCCTGCGCCATGGAGAATCCACCCGGTGCCGTGGATTGCAAAATGGTCTGAGCTCAAAAATGTCCCGCCCTAAGAGCTATATAAGGCTATATAGATAGTTGTTCTTTTCTTTGCCTTACATAAAGCATATCAAAGACCATGGGTCACGGGCAACAGCAAATTTCCTTTGGCCACGAACTGGACATGGCCCATCAATGTAAGGAGCTATAAGGAGCTCTACATGAAATGTGCGGCACAATTATGCACAATGTCAGTGTGATATATCGCATGGTTGCGAGCCAACACCTGGCACCTGGACACATTAACATACATTAATCAAACATCGATTGCAATGGTGCCCCACGACCTGTTGATGGGTGCCACAGCAGGTTGCCCCTTTCTCATGCGATTTCACCAGCAGAACTGCCGGCACCCCAGCAAGAGACACCCACTGTTGAGCTCACCTGGCACCATCCAAACGCTGCCGGCAATTGCAGCCTTCAGACTAGAACAAAAATTCTATTGCATAACCCATCATAACCCCCACAACCAGTCGGGTTTATTCACTGACTGGAATCCCATCTCTAGCTCATCTACCTCGCAGCTCGACACAGAACCCACGTCACTCCTTGGAGGCATCCAGGTGCGCCAGCAGCGAGGGCGCCGGCATGGCCCCCGCCCGGTCCGCGTCGACGAGGCTTGGCGTCGCGCGGTTCGGGGTTCGCGGCTCGGCGCGGCGCGGAACGCAGCTTCCGCCGGGGGTCTTCCGCCGAGGGACGGGTCGAAAGCACCGAACTCGGGTGGATGAGCAGGTGAGAAAAAACCACCAAAACGGCCCTCTTTCAGTTGGGATCTTGGATTGCAGGCCTACTTCGTTTTGCCCCTGCCCCCACCATGCTAGAAAGCATTCCTGTTGCAAAAGCATGCACAAGCAGGGGATGGTTTGCAGCCATGCCACGACTCAATGATTCCTGACTCTTGCAGTAGGGCCTTGGGTGTCTTTTCAATACCACTGCAACGGTAGACACAGTAAACCAAACAACTCAGGCACCGGGCACATGATGTTGGGCTGTGTTCTTTTGAGCAGGAGGTCGTTTAAAAGCTTACGCATTGAGGTTCAAAATGTCCAGCTCATTCATTGCTGTCATTGCTGCAAGGTGTTGGCGATTGTTGGCGCCAAGATGTTCGGGTTCTGTGTCTTGGGTTTCTGACACCCATTCCCCGCCCTCCAACAAACATGGAAAATCGAAGTCACGTTGGCCAGCAGGTGTCTACTCGGTTTCCCTCTCGCTCATCTACAAACCAGATCTCTCTTCCACTTCCATATATTTGTTGGAGAGAGCCATTTCCACTCGACGTTTCTTGCTTCACCTCGCTCCAAAAAGATGGTCTTCCGGCAGCTTGTGTCACACAGGCGCCGAAGCCGGAGCCAAACACCGCGTTTCTTGGAAACGGGTGGCACGGGTTCGCTGGAGTTCACCCCAGAACTCTGCAGAGCCCAAGTCAGGCCCAGTCTAACATAAGCGGTACCGGTGTGCCACGGCGTGAGCATCATCCTGCGTGTGCCACGGCTGCGAAGAACAGGTCGAAATACTGAGGGCCCCCCCGGGCCCCCGGTTCAGGTATAGTATGGTACAGTATGTTGGAAGATATCAAGGCCATTAATCAAGTGGAAGATGTGATGTACGACCAAATGGCAAGCCGATATCAAATGGAAGAAACACCCAAAAGGTGTGCAACATCAACAAGTTTCTAGCCTGCTCCGTCACCATGAAAACAATCGACCGCAACAGCGGACAAGGCCTGTTTTGCCACATAGGGCAAGGGCCCAATGCCCTCGAAAGAACACGGTAAGACAGTTCAAATCCTGTTGCAAAGCCCGGGGCGGTGGTGTTTCCAGGAGGGTGTGGAACTTTCAAAAGGGAAAACAACAGGAGAAGCCAGCCCCAGGCCTTTCACAGCATGTCTTCAATTTCATTCGAAGAAGGTCTTCCTGCTTTTTGGTTTGTTTATCCCTGTCCCTTTCTCCGTTCTGCTTGGTTTCTTTCCACTCATACTTCTTTTCTGGTGCTATGTTGTTGTTGTTCTCTTTCCCCTCTTCTTTTACAAAGAAAACCAACTGCAGCCATTCAAATGGAAGAAACTCGTCGGCTTCTAACATGGTTTTGGGTGTTTCTTCCATTTGATCTGGGCTCCTGCCACTTGCAGACCCCAAATCAAATGGGAGAATATACTTTTATTCCCGGAGTTTCTTCCAAAATACTGGCCTGCACTATAGGTGAACCTAGGTGAATGTTGGTGCATGTTTCGTTCGCCTGTTCGGGTTTGGAGTCTCCATCGGATGCTCTAACTGGATGCGGAAGCCGCACGCAGAACAATTGTCACGCAATTAAGGACGTTTTTCATTTGTGCTTTGAGGCTTTGTGCTTGTTTGGATCTCCTCCCTCGTCTCTCTCTCTCTCTCTGTGGTAGGCATGACTCGTTCCGGAGTCGTCGGCAGGAGAGACGCCCACTGCAACCTCCCCAATTGGCCGGAGACCAAGGGGTGCAAAACAGAACTCCGGCCTTTGGGCGTTTTTACCTCTCTTTCCCACAGGCCCTCCCATCGGCAATCCCATTTTTCTGCATGTTTCATGGTATGATCATATGATCTATGACAGGCCGCCCAGTCTCTCTCACCCTCACCATCCAGCCCATCCAGCTCAGTCTCAGTCCCTGTCTCTCTCCGCCTCTGACATCCTCTCTCCACCGACTTCCCGGCCCTCCTTGCAAATCCAGCACGGAGGACCGCCGCCGCACCACCCTGGGCGCGGGTGGTGGACACTCCCGCGAGCGAGGCCAAGCACGAGGAGGGCACGAGGAGCCGCTGGTCACAGGTCCACCCGATCAGGGACAAAAGCGATCCTCAAAGAGGTGGTCGGACCCATTGGTCACTGAGTGGTCAGGTGGGTTTTCCTAGACCTTCCCATGATGACCGCGGTCGTCTAGGGCTTTCGGTCCGCGGTCGTCTTTGCCGAGGCGCTGCACGTGTCCGAATTCCACGGGGCAGTGGCGAATGCGCATGGTGCGGGTGTCCTGGCCGACGGGTCGGTTTTTCTGGGAGGCCGAAGACCACACAAGGCCTGACTCAGCGGACAGGTTTGAGTAGACATATCTCGAACTCATGCCCCTTTTTCCACCCAAGGGTCAGAAAATCACCGGTGTTCTCTGGTTGTGGGTCATCATGGGTCATCCAAGTGGAGGGCAAGATGCCGGCGTCTGCATCCAACACCTGCCGATTCCGAAGACCAAAAAGCGAGGAAGTGGACCTGACAGAGCTCGGTCGCTGGGCTCGGCCCATGACATCCACGAGAACCCACCGCGTGACCCTCCCGTCCAGGAAGCAAAGCTCCCCTGACTTGCTTCGAGCCACGGTCCTTGGCTCGAGTGATGCAGAGTGTGGATGGAACATGATGGAACAATATATGCTGCTGATGTGCTTCCCCTCAACCACAGAATCCACAGACTGGAAAACATTGGAAAACTGGCTCGCAAAGTAAAAGAGAGCAGGCTTCCTCTAGAACCTGAGTGACCTCTATTTTGGATCGCCAACCACCCAAAACATGGCCTCTTTCGATCAAAACGGGGGTCATGTCATGTCTCTAGGTATCAAAGAAGCGCCTGAAACCGGCCTCTCTGGACCATGCTTCACACCTTCACGTTTCGACCGTGGACCGAAAGCGTCGCTGACGCTCCGCTCCGTGCCACGATCCGGCGACGGATCCGGCGTCCCAAAATTGGGGAGAACAGCTTTGAAGAGAGGTGTCACCTGCCAGGTATTGCCAATTGCATGTACACAACTGGCATCCCCTTCCCCAGCCTCCGCGCCGTGTTCACGAAACCTGGAGCGCCTCCGACTCGGCCCGCCGAGCCGCTGGATCTCACTCTCAGGTCCTTGGCCGGTCCGTGCGACCGGTGGAGTGGAGAGAAGAAGAAACGAAGAACACGGGACGGGACGGGGAGAATTCGCCCCCATCCTCATGGTTCTGGAAGCACTCGCCCTAAGGAGGCATGGCATCTGAATGCCAAATCACTGGTACCAATCTGTGTATCCATTGTGGCGATGGACAGTTCACCTGCTGAAGCCTTTTTCGGACTTTGTCCAAATCCTACTCTATATAGGCAAAGAAATATATATCCGCTCCAAAACACTGGATTTTTTTTAACTACTGAAGCGGAAATGAAGCATGCAGTAGTACTGCGTCTCACGTTTCTGTACATCTCAACCCCCGGACCGTTCGTTTGCACCATGGACCGTTCGTTTGGAGCTCAAACCTCGCGTTGAGCCTGCAACTTGCAAAACAAGGCGGACAAGAATGGATCTCCCTTGAGACTTCTTCCAGGTCTGGCTTCATGATGACCATAAAATGGTGATTGGCTAACGGGGATGTTCATAGGCATAGATGCTGCCACGTCTTTTGCAGCCTGGCTGGGACGGAATACCTCGGCAAGCGCAGCACATCCAAATGCGAGGCTCCAAACCACCGATCCTCCTCCACTCGCTCTTGGCTTCTGCCATGCGCATGGCCGGCGTGGCGGTCCTGGCGGATCCCGACGCCGGGGCCGCATGTTAAGTGGAGTCCCATGAACTTTCGTCCAGATTCAGAAAACGAACCCCCCTTGGATAAGAGACCTGCCTCTATGGAGAGCGTTTCTGTCTCTTGTGGGGGACGTTTGCTGGTCGCACCCTCCGTCCGACTGGTCGCTCGCCGTACGTCTGACTGGTCGCACCGAAGGATGTGACACTAATGTGACACTCAAAAGCAAAGGACGTCACCACAAGTTCACCCAAAAAAAAAGGTGTAGCGCTGGGGTCGCAACTTGAGTGCCTGCTACTCATCGCATGGCGGATCCTTGACACGGATCCTTGTTTCAGCTCCCGAACGGAGTTGGGACGAAGGATCTTTCCGCAGTTCGCATTCCCGAAATCCGCCAAGCCACTTGAACCACTTCTACTCACGAAGCCAAGCCTGTCTCTGCCTCTGCCCTTGACAGGCCTTAGGGTACCCCTGTCCCAAGTCCTTGATCTCGGGTAGGAAGCCCATGGCCCTTGACAAGGTGGCCTGCCTCACGTGCGTAAGACCGGCAGAGCACCCGGGCACCATGAAAGAGATGAAGCTGATAAACATGCTCCAAAGGAGATACCACTATATATTGCAGAGATAGAAGAAGCCCTAACTTCAAGCAATCTTCAAGTACAGTGTTTGGGGAAGCATTGCAAAACTGCAGCAACTCTGGACTCGAATAGGCATCCAAAGTGTCTGACGTGGGCCAAATATCTCCACCCACTCCTTGAATGGACAGGCCGAGGGTGGCACTTCAGTTTGTCCGACATGCCTGACATGCCCATCCGGTAGTCTCGCCTCGGCTGTGACCAAAACTCGTCTCACTTCGGTGATTCGAAGACTTCACATGTTGGACCAACAGCACATACATGTAAAGGACAAAAGACTGACTGGCGCTTAGTAGAAAAAAAGGGACTAAGCCCCAATAGAGATTCCATGAGATTCCATTCGATCCACCTATCTACTAAGCACAAGTCAAACAAGGGTTAAATAGGATCATATTGGATCCATGATGACATGCGCGAGGTTTCTTCCCATCTTTCACCCTTGGGCCGCAGGCAACACAAATGACATCGGCCCAACCCGCGTTGCCTTGCATTCCACCGAGTCCATTTCGAGAGTTGGCTTCGCACCAGCAAAGACTGCCTGAAATCTAAGTACCACAAACCTGTTGGAACCGCACCGAGCATTCCTTTCACGTCTGGAAATGCGCCGAACATTGTTGAGCAGAGCCTTCCTCCCATCCTTTGGTCCCTTGTTCTTTGCTTTTCTCTTCTCCCTTGTTCTTTTCCTTTTTCCTTCATTCATTCCTGTTGATATGTTGTTTCTTTCGTTTCTTTCAGAAAATCTGTGCGGCTAAAAGCATGAAAACACCATAAGGTCACAACTGAGGTTGTTTTCTTACTGAGCCAGCTATAGCTCACCACGACACATCGCCCTGGCCCCACCATGGAGAGCCAAACCCAGCCTGCCCTTCTCATCCATCTCCGGGCTGGTTTGCTCAGTTTACATCGTATCCTACCAAAAGGCCACTGCACCACCGCATGAACCTTAAGACCTCCTCGCTGCTTTCACCACTGGCCCGGACCCTGGGCCCGGAAGCTCGCGCGCGAGACCGCTGGGGCCCATCGCCCACGCGAGGCACGGAAGCTTTCCACATCGCCTGGCTCCGTGGACCGGTGGTCGCGCCCCACGGCAAGGGCCCGGTCTCACCGCGACGGCCGATTCGGGGCGATGGCCCGGGCTGGCCGGAAGAAGCTTCGGCTCCCAAGGCGCGCGGCTCAAGCGGGTGAGAGGAAAGCCCGTGGTGAAACGTCTGGGCCTCACCCACGGCCAGCATTTTGGACAAGGGAAGAGCTATGAGTTCTATGGAGTTGTTCTGCCAAGTCCAAATGAAAAATAACGAGGGATGGCTATAATTACTACATGCTCACAAGTTATTGTTGAGATTTGTGGTGTGACTGGTCCTGTTTTGCTGTCTGGGGATTGTGATTGGCAACTGCAAAAGAAGTCCTAGAAATCCTGACCCTGTTATGCGGATATAAATATAATAAATATGCGTGCTTCTTGAACCATACGCACATCTCCCTGAAACTACATGTAGTGAAGCAGGACAAAGATGACGTGCAATGAATGCTGGCTGTGTTTATGCCTTCAGGCTTCTCAAGACTGCTCATGAACCACATGAAAATGCCTCACCATCTGAAACCACAAAGAAATAGGGGAGTTCACCAGCAGCGTCATCTTCCTGCCCATTTCCGACCGGGCGGAAAGGCGGCCCGGGCGTCCTGACACCTGTGACAAGTCGCGTGTGTGTCGCGAGTGTCGCATCTGTCGACCGCCCTCAAGCCTGTGTCCAGCGCCAAGAAGTTATTCAAGGGTAAGGTAAGGCTGCTGGGTAAAAGCCTCGGTGCAAACACGACTTCCTGGGTCAAAGGGGTCAGAAGGATGGGTCAGAACACGACAGGAAACGAATCGGCCACTGGAAACTGGAAACTGCCCAAAGAGATGGAAGTGGTGCTCTTCTTTGCTTGCCTGAACGGGGAACAGGAGGACCCATACTATTATACGCCCTTCAAAGGTGTAGAGTCTCCATTAGGGTCCACCAGTGCAGGAGCATCATCTTGGGCAATGAGTGGGCAGCTCCCAACACCCCCTACAACCCTAAGGATCTTCAGGGCGATCCAAAGGTCGCAAAACACCCAACGCCACGGGGAGCGAGCAACAACTACATAACTACACTCCGTTTGTGGTGGTGATGTACATTGATGAGCCAGCCGCTTCGCACCTAAAACTGGCGAAACACCCAACCTCGCGCCATGAACACAAACGCGCGGAAACAACACCAGCCGGAAAAGGACACCCCCCAAAACGAGGCGAGTTTGGTCCATCCCCTGCCGCTTCGGTCTGGACTGGAGAGCAAACAAGGAAGAAGCTTTCATGTCGTTGCTCTTCGTGCTCAGAAGCTCAAACTTGAAGGGGCTTGGGGTGAGGTTTTTTGGGGAGAAGGCGTCGGGTGCCGGGACGGCACATGTCGACGTGTCGGCCTGGGGGGGGATTTCTCAGTAACTTCATTCTCGCCAGAGAACTTGGAGGGGTGGATGGCCCAGAACATCCCTTTGCCACCGAGAGAGGACTCTCCTCATGTCCAACTGCGTTGGCCCAAGTAAGTGCGCCAATTTGGCCCCCCAACTGCTTCATGCCGTTGCAGTTCTTCGGGAAGTCCGGATCCTGGAACGTCCGTGGCCGGTGATCGCGGCGGCCGGACCCCATCGCGATCGGGTCCGGACACCCGGGCCTGTCGGAGCCGGAGGTCTTGGGAAGGTTGGCTCTTTAAAGAGTTGGATGGCACAACCTCTTCATGTAATGATCTTGATTCATGCCCCCCCCATATGAAAAAAGGTTCTTCAATCAAAAATGGGGAGGGTTTATCTACCTCAAGAGTCGACATTATGGAAGTTCTATTCATCAAGAGTCTATATTACGGCATATTACGGCCATGGTAATGTAAACGAATTAGTTTTCTTGGAGCTTTGGACATGTTTCCGACTGTTGGCAACAAAGGGTCGTCAGGTCCGCGGGCCGGACCTGGGTGGTGGTGCAAAGATCAAGGGGTAAATGGCTTGAGCGCAACCTGCGTTCCATCTTCAACTCATCCTTACCAGCTCCTAGTAGCTCATCTTTTGCAGAACTCGGGGTGAGGCTTCAAAATGCGTATATACGGTATAGGTGGTGCCACATTGCGGTCCTCGTGCCAACACCAAAGATCCAGAATTGTGCAAGGTGCAAGGAATGAGTTCAGCCCAACAAACCCATCCGGTGGATTCCACGAACCCTAAACGATTAGGATTGCAAGTAGCGGCTGGTACCCCAAACCATCCATGCTATGAAATAGTTAGGCTACACTATGCTACACCGCTGCTACACCTGATTCTATACATCGATGGCCTGGGATGCCTCGAGAATGCGCATGAACCCACGGCCTCACAAATGCCCATGATCTTCTCAGACCTGGCGCGCGCGGCCTGGTCCCCACACCACCGCGCGGTCTTGGTGCCCCGAACCATGCCGTTGCAATGCCGTTTCCAGCCGATCTCGCGCTCGTGGATCTTCATCTCCTGGCGGAGAAGAAGGACGACTCAGAGCTGAGGCGGTTTGCTCAAAACTGCAAAGCAGTTGACATGTTGGGATATATACACTCTGAGAACACATCACATGGAAGTGGAAAACCCCTTGTTGGTAGAGGAAAGTAGTCTTCCAAGGGACCATACCATCCACTTCCATGTTAGTGACTCAGAGGGTATCAGTTGACAAGATTGAGTGTTCAACACACATCATTGAACATATACGTCCGCCACGCGCGGTGCAGGCTCATCATGGCTCATTCAATCTGTGTACTGCGCCATGTGTGCAGGCTTCGATGCCCTCGTATCAACCCAAATCCGAATGTGATCCTCTCTCTCTGCAACCTTGTTGCCCAAAAGAACATCCATCCATGATCCCACTCATCCACGGATTCTCCTTCACCCCTTGGTGAAACAGTTGCTCCATATGTGGCCCCACCACAGCTTCTCGCCCACACGCTGCCGCTGAAGGGTCGGCCGATTGGCTTAGAGTCTTAGAGAGACCGGTCCTTCCGCTGCTGGGCAGCGCCCTTCTTCCAGGCTTGGAAGAACTTCTTCGTATCGCCACGCCGGCCTGTCTTCTTCTTCCAGGCAGCGCTTGGTATGCATGGGTGATCTTGGCACTGGAGATCGGTATATAACTATGGGTGTACAGCTTTATATTACACAGGTATAAGTACAATACCTCAAGGGAACTAGGGTGATGTGTAAAATGTGGGTACTTTGCCAGGACCTTGCTGCAAATATATCCTGGTCTCATCTAGATCCCTTCTTTCCTGGGTTCTGGACGCTCATCTTGCATCTGTATCTTTGAACTGCTTGGGCTTGAGAATTATATCTAATTCCTGACGGGGCCTAGCTCTCAAAAGCATTTGCCTCCCTTTGATTGCTCGACACCGACGTCGCACACCTCCCATCAACAAGTTCAAAATCCTTTGCCGCTTCTCCTGCACGAGGAGCGAACGCAGCTTTGACGACTCTGGGAAGGAGTCAAAGAGTGAACTGAAGGTATTTCCAACGCATCTTTAGCGGAGATCTACTTTTCTATCTATTCGGGGGTCTCTCTCTGTCTCTGTATCAATAGCGGCTGCGAGTCAGAATCACACATCCCGGAGATTATGCCCAAACATCTCCATTTGATTCCGTTTGAACATTTGGGAGAACATGGGAGAACTTTTTTGAATTAAGACTTAAGAGTCGGCGTGAATTAGGTCACTGGGGAAAGGATAATAACACGATCGCCATCTATGACCATTGAGACGTCAATTGTTGCTTTGATATTTTTGGGTCGCTGTTCTTGCAACCGGCTGGGCCGACCCATCTTTGGGCACACCGGCACACGCGCCAGACGCACCTCACCTCTTTTCAGCAGGAAGCCAAGGCATCAAAATCAAAGTGAAAGCGATCCCGCACGAGTCCGGCGGCGAAGTCGCCGAGCGTCGCCAAGGGCTTCGAAGAGGAGGCCTTCTTCTTCTTCTTCACCGCAGGGAATTGCGGGAGTGGAGTACAATGTTGGTAATACCTGCACAGTGCTCCCTCCACGCGTCTCAGAGATTTCTCCACGTCCTCCATGCAGAACATCACTTCCTGGCTCTCGTGGCCGAGTGGCCGATGGAGCGCTGGACGCACGTGATCCAAGTCGCTCGCTTCGAAGAGGGATGAGCTCGAGGCATTGCGACTCAAAATCAATCGAAGCCAGGTCTCGAAACTCGGCTCTGGCAGCAACTGCCCCTTCCGTGGAAACCAATAGCCCTCAAAGAAGCTCCACATCCGTGCCACGGGATCGCGCAGAAAGATCACCCGCAGTCGCCCAGAAGCTCTGCGACAGCAGCTGGGGCACAGAGCCATGGGCAAACCGATCTGGCCCTGGTCCAGCATGCCGACGCCTCGTGAGATGGAGAAGAAGGCCAAGTCTCCACCACAGCCCAAACGGGTCTCCTCATGCTCCAGCCACTCCCAGGCCTTGTCTGGCGAAGGCCGAAGCCGAGGCAAAACGCAATCGTACAGAACAAGCACATCTGGGTCAAACATGGAGGCATTCCCACAAAGGCATTCCGTGTTTTTCCTTGCAGTACTTGTCGTCACGTGCACCTGGGATAAAAAGATAAAACACCAGTTCCCAGTTCCCCCCTCAGAAAAAATCGACTCAAATGTGCGATGTGGGGCATATCGTGCCAGTTTGTTGCTTTCCTCGCTGAGCCCCAGCTGCACGGCCAAGGTTCGACGCACCGCAACGATGCCAGGCATCAGACCCTCCAGCATGGCGGCCCAGACGGTGGCCGAGCGGCTCCCAGCCTTGAGGGTCAACTGGAGTGCCAAGGGCAGCCCAGGGGGGCAATAGAACTGGCCAGAGCGCTCACAGGCCTCGCAAGTAAATGGAGGAGGTATGAGCTGAAAACGGATGAATCACAAAAAAGGTCTATATGGATCATGAGGATACTTTGCCAAATTATGTAAAATTATGCAAATATATTAAAATGTGAACTCCCCGCGGGTTCGCAAAAGCAGGGGGCGTTCCCACAAATTCCCCAGAAGTCCAGGCCAGGAAGCTGGTGCATACAAGAAGTTGGAATCTCCAAAATCATAGGGAAGTCCCAGGAAGACCTGGCACCGAGGCAGGGCGTATTTGCTCCACTCATCGCACTTCTCTCCCAAACACACGTCTGCCACTGCTCGGTGCGCGTCGGCCGCGCATTCGAAGCGGAGGGACTGAAACGCTTGGTCTCGCAACCGCAGCGGTCCGAACAAGCGTTGGAACTCGATCTCCGCCACCTCCGCCGGCACCACGCCGTCCTCTCGACTCACGGTACCCAGCTCCGCCAGGATCGTCGCAGCTCCGCCGGGGCAGAGCTCCCGGGGCGCGAAGCTGGACAACGCCGGGAGCGGTCCAGCCCCACTGGGCAGGTAAGGGTGCGTCACGCGGACGGCACCTGGAGATCGATCACCGAGGCGCACACAGGTGCCTGAACAGCGCTGTACTAAACAGCGCTCGTCTCCCATGTGAAAGGCGATCCACGCGGTGTCTCCCAAAAGCCCACTACCACTCAAGTTGGTCCGCCAGGCGTTGGCTTCTGCGGCACAACCCTCCAGCGGCTGCTGTGTTAAACCCACCTCTCCCAAATCTTCACATGTGCAGCGCTCGTGCAGTTCTTCAGGGTGCTCATCGCTGATCCAAGTCCAATTCAAGCATCGCACCTGGGATCTGGCATGTCCACACTGACAGGTGTTCCTAAATCCTAATATATATACTTTAAATAGTTCGACATCTTGTGTGCCTCTATGTGTTAAAACATGATAAAATATGTAAACATGTCGTGTGTACTGTGTTGCTGTGTACGTCTGTGTGTGTGTGTGTGTCAATTTTCCCACACAATCTGATCCCTCAAGCGGCGGAACGCCCATCCCTTCCGGCGGCTCGTCGCATGTGTAGCGGTCCCGGTCGTTGGGCGCCGAATCCCTTCGCCGGGTGACCCAGGGTGATCCACCCACCAGGCTTGCCAGCAGCGTGAGGATCTTCAGCATGCAACGAGGTGATCTCAACAAAAACCATCACGTGATTGGTTCAGGTGAGCTATTACATGTCTAATGTGTGCTATACCTTCGTTTTTGGGGAGGCCACCCTGGCGGCCACCCCCACGCCCAACAAATGCTGCTTGGATCATGCTGTCTCTAGTGGCCTCGCTTTTTCTCCCCAAACGACCCGACTCTAAGGATCTTCTCACAAGCCAAGGGTTCCATTTCTTGATCCTACAGACGCCTCCTTCCGAGCCGATCAAGAAGGGCAACCTGATCCCAGTTTCGTCCAGTCCCCGACTTCCTCTCCACTCGAGATGAAAGACTTCAAATGGGGTCGCCCAAATCAGACTCAAGTGACATCCAGACGGTTCCCACTACGGTTCCCCTGCAACCGTTTGCCATCTGTTCCAATGCTATCAAAGCTTCAGTCAGGTTCAGTGCCGTTCTAAGAGATTCGCTCCATACCGACCGACCTTAGTGGAATCAACTGATGGGTCGGTCCGTGAGTTGACCCTGGACTTGTCAAAGACCATGGCCTCGCTACATCTGCGCGCGACCACTCCAATCCGGTTCTCTCGCATCGACCGGTTTTTCCCCCCTCCGGCACCCGAAGAGTCAAGCCATCCAATCACCCGCGCCTACGATGCGTTTCATGGAGGTTCCAGATCATGGCGGCGCCTACGATCTAGTCGGCTCCTGCTGATAGACTCAGGAAAGAGAACCCCAAAAAAAAAACAACAGCTTCAATTGTACGGCCCTTTCAGGTGGCTGAAGCTTCCCCCAATGCCAGCCCACCCCCTTCCCCATCAACACCAAAAAAGCTCGTTCATATCATATCCCTTCATATCCCTCCTCCAGCAACCTAAAAAAGGAGGGTCCAAAATCACCCTGGAAGATTGAACCATGGAACCTGAACATGGACCAGACTGGAAGACCCTCTTCCTTGACCCTCTTCCATGGTCCGCCTCGTGGGTCAGCTCCGTGGGTCTGGATGTGGGTACCTTCTCCCACCTTCCGCACCCACCCAGGTCCCGACCTCTTCAGGGTCCACCGCATCGGGACCCACGCCTTCTCGGTCCTCAAACGAACACCGATGGAGAGCCGAGGTTGGTGTGGCTGGGCCGAGGAGAAGAACACGAGGCCCTTCTTCCACCCTTGCCGGCTTTGGGGGATCGGCCCCCAATCCGTGGATCTGGGCCTTTCGATGGGAAAAATGCCAGGAAAACACCATGTGATCAAGAATCAGGGATGACAAAGCAGCAAAGTAAATGACAGGGGTCACATGACTAGTCACCTAGAGAAGACCAGCCCTTAGGAGACCGGCATCTCTTGGTCATGTCAGGTCAAACGACAGTCTTATCACCAGACCGGTGTCTCATGGTGCTTCTGATCGATCTGCCAAGCGGCCATCTTCTCCCTCTGCTTCCTCATGGCTGCCCTGGCGGAGGTGCGACGAGTGTGACACTCCCCGAGAACTCGGGGATCCGATAGCAGCTGAGCAGGCAAGAGTTGACGGACTCGGAATTTTCAGGACAAATCCACTGAAATGCTTCAGGCACCAAAGTTTTGAGAACACACGCGACGGGACCGACCTCTTAAGGACTTCTTCCTGGCGTTTCTTGGCCTTGCAACGAGCTCGTGCACGCGGGAAGCGACGGGACGTATCAACAGATTGTACAGGAGCTCGTGCATGAGCTCGTGCACGTTCTCTGCGTCTTTTTGTTCCCCTTGCGTGGCTCTAGACGCAGGCCAAAACCCGTACCCTGAAGCAATACAAAAAGCTAGTAGGATGGAGGCCATTGCTACTAGGGTGGAGGCCATCGCAACTAGTAGCAAGAAACTTTTGTGTTGGAGGCCATCGCTGTAGCAAGAAGCTGACTTGAAGCGTGAGAAAGCAGACCCAGGCCCGGACCCTGGCATCGGCTTCCGCCGCCAGAGCGGCCTCAGTCGGGCAGAGGCCGCTGGGTCGGAGAGTGGTGCCTGGAGTGGATGTGATCCGCTCTGCATGGGTTGGGTCTTGGCCAGTCTTGGACGGTGCGGCCGGTCTTGGACGGTGGAGCTCGAGGTTGGCAGTTGGGGGTGGAGCCCGAGGTTGGCGCTCTGGACGTCGAATGAAGTCGATACGGTGCGCGTTAAGACCTGTTTGGCCAAGGGCACTCCATTTTTGGGATGAAGCATGACACGAGAGCTGAAGAGGAACAAGGCGGAACTAAAATTGTTCCTAAAACAACCATCTTGATTGCCAAGGATAGGGCCTTCTTCAAAGCCACCAGGGATCAGTGTTCTCTTGCTTGATTCAACCAAGGATCTCTGGCGGTGGTTCTGACCTCCAAATCCAGCTTTTTGACTCAAGTTCCCACTGCATCGCCACCGCTTCTCCAGCCCCGACACGACCTGCCCTTGCACCCACACCGACGTTTCGGCATGTTTCGGCCACCGGTCTGGGCTCCACGACATCGGTCTTCGTTCGGGTGATCAGACCCTTGTACTTCCCACCTGGCAGAAGAAACCCGGCGCTGGGAGCTTCCTTGTTGGGCGGTATCCACTGGTTCGTCTTCGGGGCCCGGTGTTGGGGTCGACCGTGCTTTTGGTCAAAAGTGTCCGAAACGAAACGATCGTGGGGTGCGGGTGTCCTGGCAGGTGGATACAAGTAATTAGGCGAATGCCACTATTCTTAGATAGATATAATATATATATATATAACGACGGCAGACTAGATAGACATATTTTTGACTCGGGGCAACGTTGATTTTTTGACTTGATTTTTTTTTACTTGCTTGAGTATTTCTATCTTTGGGACGCGTGTGATTTACAGTGTTTTGAGAAATGTATGTTTTTTATCTTGATTTTGTTTGTATTTACAGCACTTTGGGTACGTGGTGTTGATTTTCACTGGTATTTACAGCACTTTGGGCACGTGGTGTTGATTTCCACTGGTATTTACAGCACTTTGGGCACTTGGTGTTGGTTTTCCACTGGTATTTGCACCCGATTAACATGAAATCAACCTCGATTAAAATGAATCATATGAGATCTACTTCATCCTTGATGCCACCAAACGGTCCCTGGAATGTCCTATAGACCCGGATGTCCAAAGAGCGGGCACAGGAGCACCTCTGGCATCGTAATGTCGGAGACGTCTATGTCCGCGACATCCAATGTCCGAGACCTCTATGTCCGAGACCTATCTGTCCAAGACCTGTGTGTCCGGGACCTCTGTCCAAGACCTGTGTGTCCGAGACCTCTGTCCAAGACCTGTGTGTCCGAGAAGACTGTCCGAGACCTCTGTTTCAAAAAACCTCTGTTTCCAAAACATCTGTGTCCGAGAGGGCAACATCCTTCTCGAAATTTGACCCCTGCATGGCCCACAAAAGGGTGAGTCAACTTTGCATGGCCACTTCTTTCTCTAAACTTTTCTCCTTAGAGAATTTCACCCCTGCATTGCCCCCACAAAGGGGTGAGTCAAGTTGAAATGGCAACATCCCAACATCCTTTTGACAAACTTTACACCTGCATTGCCGACAAAAGGGTTAGTGAGCTTGGAATGGTCACTTCCTTCTCTAAATTTTACCCTCAAGTGGCTCACCAAAGGGTGAGTCAACTTGGGAGGGCAACATCCTGAAACTAAAATTTACCCCTGCATTGCCCAGAAAAGGGTGAGTCAAGTTGAAATGGCAACATCCTTCTCTAAATTTCACCCTCGGGTGGCTCACCAAAGGGTGAGTCAACTTGGCAGGGCGCGGCAACACCCTTCTCTAAATTTTTTACCTGCGTTGCCCACAAATGGGTGAGTCAACTTGGAAGGGCAACATCCTTCTCTAAATTTTACCTCTGCATTGCCCAAAGGGTGAGTCAACTTGAAGCGGCAACATCCTTCTCTAAATTTTACCCTCGGGTGGCTCACAAAAGTATGCACCATTGGATTGGCAGCTCTCTCCTCTAAAGTTTACCCTCGGGTGGCTCACAAAACGAACTATGGTGAGTCCAACAATGTGGAATCTAGATGAACTAAAAAAAACATGAACAGTTTTTCAATCCAAAAGGGGTGGGTCCATGGCATGCGATCTGGTCCCTGTCTCGGTGATCCTTCGACCAGGCCACATTGCCACATCGCCCGAACCACAAAACATCGCCAAAACCGATTTTGGAGGCCAAGAACAGTGGAGCCTTTTGGATCCCTTTGCGGATGCAAGCGGAAGAAACCGCTTCAAAACAAGATTCCGAAGGCTTGACAGAAGATCTTGTAAAATACATATAATATACAAGTAGTTCCCGGGCAAGCCGGCGGCGGAAGTTTCCAAAAAAATAAACCTATAGGGAATGGGCATGTGGCAGGCTGATTCGCCGAGCTGCGATGTTCATTGACAAAACAAGTTGGAACCGACCAATGGAGCGAAAGCGCAGCAACCACCGTCAACTGTCTCGCAGGAAAAAAGACGTTGTTCATGCATTTTGCAAAATACAGAGTAGAGATGACTCAGCCGCGTACTAGAGTTGTACTACAAAGTCGCCAGTTCTCAGCTTCCAGCTCCACGGCTTGCTCCGCGTACTAAAGTTGTACTAGAAAGTCGCCAGTTCTCAGCTTCCAGCTCCCCAGATACTCCGCGTACTAAAGTTGTACTAGAAGGTCGCCAGTTCTCATCTTCCAGCTTCCCAGATACTCCGCATACTACAGTTGTACTACAAAGTCGCCAGTTCCACTACACATGGAGGTTCACAAAGTGCTGCACCTGCCACGAAATCTGCACATGGAGATTCACAAAGTGCTGTGCCTGCCACGAAATCTGCACATGGAGGTTCACAAAGTGCTGCACCTGCCACGAAATCTGCACATGGAGGTTCACAAAGTGCTGTGCTTGCCACGAAATCTGCACATGGAGGTCACAAAGTGCTGTGCCTGCCACGAAATCTGCACATGGAGGTTCACAAAGTACTGCGCCTGCCACGAAATCTGCACATGAAGGTTCACAAAGTGCTGCGCCTGCCACGAAATCTGCACATCAAGCGCCGGTGCCCAGCCGACGCCAGGGCGTACATCCGACCCCTCGGCAAGCAGCAAGCGCCGCACACAGTGCACATGGAGGTTCACAAAGCGCTGCGCCTGGCACGAAATCTGCACTTAGACAATCCAACGGTGTCCCAGGTACATCGTTCCCCACCAAAGGCAACATACGTCTCCATTT
>CAXAMN010010113.1:91017-109255 GCA_963970005.1 Durusdinium trenchii
GGTGTTGCAATGGATGGCAACGCCACGGAAGTCAGGTGAAAGTGCAAGTACGAAGTTTACAGGGACAAGCAATTGAACTCTAATACGGGAGTCGGGTTCTATAGCCTGACACTGGCAGTGTTGCCCAGGCCACGGCCTGCCACAAAGCTACTGCAGGTTGTCTTCTCGGCTTTCCTGCAAATAGCCAGCGGTTGGCACCAAAGGCTGAGATTCTGTCCAACCGATTGCGAATCAGAAAGCCGTGGCGCAGGCTTATGGATGGTAATCTAGAGGGCCTCAAGCTCTAAGTCACAGGGTATGAAAACATGTAATCGCTGAGGCTGTTAACTAATTGACGTGACCATGTGTGCAATGGGCAGGATGTATGCGTCATCACTTGTATTGTATAGACGACTTTATAAGTACGTATGTGATCACCAAACAAACAGGAACAACGTTTTGCGCCTGCGCCTATACTATAGCAGAACTTGGCGCCAATGAAGGCACCTCCAGCGCTCATGCTTTTGCTCGTCCTTTTGACTTACAACACGAAGATCGATCCTTGCCAGATGTTCAATTTTGCGGCCTTCGCAGGCAAGGGTGAGGTGACCAAGTCTTTGAGGGCCTTTGGCCTGAAGGGTGCAAGCCATGACCTGTCATAGTCACACGAGTACATATATACACATACATATATATATATATACAATTATATACATATAATTAGACGCATACCTCTATATATGTGTTTGACTCAAAAGGTACTTCCCCCTAAGTACGGTTCACTTTGATGGCCTCTCAGTTGACATCCACCGGCTCAGCACGGCCTGCTTCCACAGGAATAAACACTCAGAAATCAATAGTTTGTTTAATCCAGAATCAGCCCCACTCTTAGGTGACAAGGACTTCTACGTGATCAAAGCGACCCCGAATATTGCGCAGTTCCAATACACCCCAGGGTGTGGAAATATGAAGTTTTCAACGATCGCGAGTGTATTCACCAAGGAGGCGCGGTTTCGGTCATGAATCACCGCCCTACCATATCCTACCATATGTGACTTCTCAGCACTACCAGGTGCTTGATCGAAGCCCGGGACTGGTTCGAGTATGGCACGTCGCCTTTTTGAAGGCTGAAAAGGAGTCAGTTGGAATGCGGTCATTTTTTTACTGTGAGCCCTCCCCTCTCCAGTCACTGAGTGTCAGTGTCTCAGGAGCTCACGCCCAGCAGTTCGGTCGCAGCCCCGGCATAGCGAAGCGATGCAAGCAAAACTCTCCAAAGTGGAAAGTCTTAAAGACTGTCTCAAGAAGTTTGTGAGCTTCAGACTAATACTAACTTGTTTTGACGACGCCATATCCCAGGAAAGCCGCTCTATTTTCTGCGAGAACCCCTATCATTGAAAGCGAATGACGTGGTGAGATTGGTGTGAGTGGGATCGTTGCTGTGACACTCCACTGTGGGGGTGGCCTTAGATGAATGGTGAAAGAAACATCTTAGGGCGCACAGCTTAGATGATTCAAACAAAAGGTGGCGCAAGACACTTTTATGACACCTTCACGCATGTCTATGTAGCTGTGGGTAGTAACTGCATGTCTATGCTCATGAATTTGTAACACCATTCAATGGCCAAGGGATTGCAGTGACTAGCAATCGCACACGTGAGCTCACACGTGGACACCAGAGCATGTTGTCAGCGGAAAAGATTAGCAGCGCGCCGCTTGCAGTTAAAGGGATGCCTAAACCATCGCACGAAAACATGAAGCTGTTCCATTTCCCAGCAGCTTCAATTAGCTTTCTTGACATCCAAACAAGTTCAACTACCCCCCGATTAAAATGAAATCATCCTCGATTAAAATGAATCATATGAGACCTACTTCATTTTTGATGCCACCAAACGGACCCTGGAATGTCCTATAGACCCGGATGTCCAAAGAGCGGGCACAGGAGGCATCGTAATGTGCGAGACGTCTATGTCCGCGACATCCAATGTCCGAGACCTCTATGTCCGAGACCTATGTCCGAGACCTATCTGTCCAAGACCTGTGTGTCCGAGACCTCTGTCCAAGACCTGTGTGCCCGAGACCTCTGTCCAAGACCTGTGCGTCCGAGAACACTGTCCGAGACCTCTGTTTCAAAAACCTCTGCTTCCGAAACATCTGTGTCCGAGACCTCTGTGTCCAAGACCTCTGTGTCCGAACACCTCTATGTCCGAGACCTGGATGTCCGAGACCTCTGTGTTTGAGACCTCTGAGTCCGAGACCTCTATGTCTGTGTCCAAGACCTCTAAATGTCCGAGAACCTATGTCCGAGACCTCCTATAGATACATGCGTGTCCGAGACCTCTGTGTCCTGTATGTCCGAGACCTCTATGTCCGAGACATGAATGTCCGAGACCTGTGTGGTCGAGAACTCTATGTCCGAGACCTACATGTCCAACACCTCATATATATAGCTATAGACACATGCATCTCCGAGAGCTCTATGTCCGAGAACTCTGTGTGAGAGACCTCTAAATCCGGGACATCTGTGTCCAAGACCTCTATGCCCGAGACCTATGTCCAAGACTACTGTCCAAGACTCTATTTTTTCCATCCGGTGGCTCAGAAAAGGTATGCGCCGGTGGAGTGGCACTTCTCTCCTCTAAATGTTATCCTCGGTGGCTCACAAACGGTATGCACCGTTGGAATGGCACCTCTTTCGTCTAAATTTTGCCCTCGGGTGGCTCAGAAAAGGTATGCACTGTTTGAATGATCTCAGCCTCTGTCCACGAACTGTGTGTCCGAGACCTCTGTCCAAGACCTGTGTGTCCGAGACCTCTGTCCGAGACTCCAAGACCTCTGTTTCGAAAACCTCTGTTTCCGAAACATCTGTGTCCGAGACCTCTGTGTCCGAAACCTCCGTGTCCGAGACCTGTGTGTCCGAGACCTCTGTGTCCGAGACCTCTCTGTCCGAGACCTGTGTGTCCAAGACCTCTGTGTGCACATTCCCTGGTGAGACTGGCTGCGCAAGACCGCTGACTGAAAACTATTCCCATGTAAACGGGTGGATAAAAGAACCCAAAAGAGGGGGCTAAACGACCCCTCGCCCGTAAAGTTTAGCATGTGTTTACTTTGTCATAGTTCCTGAGGGTCTTCTGTCAAGAACAAGTTGTTCCAGGTTCCAGGTTTGTTCATTTCCATCTTTGGGATTAGCCTGCAAAACGCTGTAGAGCGGAGCTTGCAAACAACATCATGTTCCCATGGTTTTCTCTGTGTAGTTCCTACTTCCGTCTTCAGGTTCTGTTGGTATTTCCAAGCCTAAGGAATGTCTCGATTTATCCTCTTGCACAGTTCTCCTTGGTGTTTCCTGCAAGTTGCAAACCTTTTCAAAGTTATATTTCCTTAGCGGGGTAGACACACTTATTGATATGCGTACTGACTTGACATCGGTGCCACACACCAACCTAGGTTAAAAAAGGGCCTGAGTAAAAACGAGGCACAAAAGTTGGAGGCCATCGCTCTTAGGTTAGAGGCCGTCGAAGGCAGGTTGAGAGGCCATCGCTGGTAGGTTGGTGACAAGAAACAAGACAGCAAAACAGTCACACCGGTCAAAGTTGGAGGTCCTCTCACTTAGGTTGGAGGCCATCGAAAGCAGGTTAAGGGGCCATCGCTAGTAAGTTGGTGACAAGAACCAAAACTGCAAGCCGTCAAAGTTGGGGGTCTTCGCTCTTAGGTTGGAGGCTGTCGAAGGCAGGTTGGGGGCCAACGCTAGGAGGTTGTTAACAAAAGCACAAGAAACTGAAGACACACAAGACAGCAAAGGTTGGGGGTCCATTCTAGTGGGTGGAGGCCAAAGTTCAGGTTAAGGAACCCCTTACAAAGTTTGGAGGCCTACCTGCAAACCTATAGACTAGTCTAGAGGAAAACAGAAGGAAATGCACCGACACAAATGTGTCGAGTGCCATTTCCTCCTGTTTTCCTAAATAGCCTAAATAGTGGAACAGGTACGGAAGTTTGCGTCCAAACTTCCACCCAGTCGGTTTCCATAGCTTCATTGGCGTGACTAGGAAATCGACCGTCACGCACCCTGTTCCAAACCTAAAGGTTCCTTTGGTTCCAAGGGTTACACACACACGCCTCCCCGAAGGGAGGCATGTGTGGCCTCCATCCTGCCCGGAAAGGAGGCAAGGCACATGTGCACGCAAAAGGGACAGATGAACATGAAAAGAACGAGACAGACAAAGGTGTGTGTGGTTGCCGATGAAGAAGAACCTAGTGAAGAGGGACAACCGATGAACCAAACCTCATTGTAACAAACCTGGGCCACCTGAACCTCGTTGTAAGTAGAGTACGCGTGCGTGTATGTGTGCAAACTAAGGTCCGGACGAAAGTACGCGCAAGAGAAAGAAAGGATGAGGATGAAGAGACATGAAGACAGAAAGACATGAAAGAAAAGAATGAAAAACGTCTGTGGGGGCCGATGAAAGGGGAACCAAATGAACGGGGACAAACCGATGACAATCCAAACCTCATTAGAAACCTGTTGCAGAAGCCTAGTTTGCTTGTAAACACGCCGCGCGCGAGGAAAGAGGGGGAAGGGGGAGGAAGAAAAGAGAAGGAAAGAAGAAAAGAAAGAAACAAAGGTGCTCCCAGCTACGACACAAGCGTCCAAGGACACACCAAAAAGGAAGGCTCCCAGCTATGACGAAAGCATCCAGGGACACCCAAGGAAGAAGGTGAAGAGCGGAAAGAGAGAAGGAAAGAAAGAGAGAGGGAGAGAAAGGGAGAGGAGAGAAAGGAAGGTGTTCCCAGCTACGAACAATCGTCCAGGGACACACCAAAGAAAGAGAGGGGAAATCCTGAGTATTCCATTCAGGAAAACCCCAGAAAGCAAAGAAAGAAAGTTGGAGGGAAGGGGGAGGAGGGGGGACTAAGTGCTCGACAGGTTCCAATGAACCTTAAACTTGCTTTGACCGCTATGGTCACCTTGTGCCCTGCCAAAGTGGCTGGCTGCTTTGACCGCTGCGGTCACGTAAAGGCATAAGCCAACTTGGAATTCCAAAGATGAGACAAAGATCAAAATTCGTTCGGCATAAGCCATCTGCTGTCCGCTCCGGACACGTACATCTCCGGGCAGGGGAGATAACGACAGACACCCGTTCAACGGGTCCACGGGAGGCACTCTACGGGCTCATCCCGGACTCTCACTAGGAGAGACACACTTATTGATATGCGTACTGACTTCCACACGCCAACCTAGGTTTAAAAAGGGCCTGAATAAAAACGATGCACAAAAGTTGGAGGCCATCGCTCTTAGGTTAGAGGCCGTCGAAGGCAGGTTGAGAGGCCATCGCTGGTAGATTGGTGACAAGAAACAAGACAGCAAAACAGTCAAAACAGTCAAAGTTGGAGGTCCTCTCACTTAGGTTGGAGGCCATCGAAAGCAGGTTAAGGGGCCATCGCTAGTAAGTTGGTGACAAGAACCAAAACTGCAAGCCATCAAAGTTGGGGGTCTTCGCTCTTAGGTTGGAGGCCGTCGAAAGCAGGTTGGGGGCCAACGCTAGGAGGTTGTTAACAAGAAGCACAAGAAACTCAAGACACACAAGACAGCAAAGGTTGGGGGTCCATTCTAGTGGGTGGAGGCCAAAGTTTAGGTTAAAGAACCCCTTACAAAGTTTGGAGGCCTACCGGCAAACCTATAGACTAGTCTAGAGGAAAACAGAAGGAAAGGCACCGTCACACAAGTGTGTCGAGTACCATTTCCTCCTGTTTTCCTAAATAGTGGAACAGGCACGGAAGTTTGCGTCCAAACTTCCACCCAGTCGATTTCCATAGCTTCATTGGCGTGACTAGGAAATCGACCGTCACGCCCCCTGTTCCAAACCTAAAGGTTCCCTTTGGTTCCAAGGGTTACACACACACAACTTCCGATTTTGTATAAATCCGTGACTAAAACATGATCATTTTGAATACTTTTTGCGTCGGAAGCAGAGGTCCCCAGAGAAGCACTTCTACAAATATATTTTCAACAACAACAACAACAACAACAACAACAACAACAACCTCCACATTCTTTGCTTTTTGCAGCACTTTGGAACAAATGTCTTTCTGAGTCCTTGCTGTTTGCAACATGTTGAAACAAACAACCTTCATATTCCTGCTATTGGCAAGACTTTGGAAGGCATGACCTTCATGTTCTGTGGTATTTGCAGCACTTTGGAACGAAAACCTTCGTATTCTTTGCTATTTGCAGCACTTTGGAAGGGTGTCTTTCATATTTCGCGCTATTTACAGCACTTTTTTATCAACACGCATCAAAATCCATGATATATGCATGGACATCTCCAAAATAGAATGTTTTGGGTGCTCGGTCGGGCGGTCCTTTTGTTAAATAAGTCACTTTCGCTGTGCTTTACAGGCAAATACCAAAGATAGAAATGCCAAAAGCTCGGTCGGCTATAGACCCTGGTTTTGACTCTTTTGTCTTTCTATCTAGTCTGCAGTCGTTATATGTATGTATATATATATATGTGTGTGTGTGTGTATATATGTATATATACATATATATTTATTTATGTATTTTTGTTAAATCTTCTGTACTTTCCAACGCTCTTTTCCCAACCTGTGGCAACGACTTACCCAGCGATTGGCCACTTCAACCGGCGCTGGGGGTCGCCCCCGGTACCGCGCGCCTGGTCGCCTCGGAGGCATGACCTGGATCGCCCGGTGGGACCGGTCGACCGGTCCGGTCCCGGTGGGCGCCGGCCCGGTGCGCGCCGGTTGGTCCGATGCCGAGGACTTGGGGGGCCTCCATGGAGCTGAGAGCACCTTTTGGAGCTGAGATGTCGTGCACGTGCAGACACGAGGAGTCCATGCGCCTCACTCCTTGAAGCCAAGGTGCCGCGTCCCTTGAGGATCAAACCGCGGTTTGAACACGTGCCGTGCGGTGACACACGGCCAATGCTCAAGACCAGCAGGTCTCAAGCCATGGAACCCTCCGAGCCAATGCTGCAGATCCAAACAAGTCAAGTCGAAGAAAACCAACATGTAACGGCTGCTTTTGACCATGAATCGACACAAATGTCCCAGAAACTCAACAAGAAACGCAAATCGAACATAGTCCTCAAACAGTTTATAAACACGTACTATACATTACTATTTTTGTTAGGTCTTTGGCTTGCAAATCTTCTAGGTTTGAGTTCACTGGCCTTGTCTCGACCCGCTGCAATTCGGAATGAAAGCACGTGTGCTTTCACGTGGGACCACGTCGAGAAGGTCCTCAGGTCTGTTATGGTCTACTCATACCTCTTTCTCTTTTTTGCGTGTGCCTGCATGCAGACGAAAAAAGACTCCAGTGCCCTACGACATCTTGCCGCCGGCACGGAGACCGCGCGTGGCACGGAGACCGCGCAGCGTAAGCGGCGAAGGAAGCAGGTGGAACCAGATCCTACGCCTGGTCAGAGATGGTAAGATCAAAAGAAATGATGAACCATTGGTGAAGGTTCATGATGTAAGGTTCATGATCAAAAGAGATGGTAAGGATCAACCTGCCCGGCTCATCGCACACCTCCGTTGGCCCAGCTGCCCCCGGTGTTCGTGTTCAATTCCGACGTCACCGTGTCGGGGGACCTGTGCGTTCAGCTGCTTGAAACAACCCCCCAACTTCCATGTGTGGATTGTAAAATGCAGAGACTGATACGGCATACGATCAGCAGCATTTGGTCTTTCAACAAAGTGCTGGTGATGGTCCTTCCATCGAAATTTAAATGCTCAAGTGAAAAACTGCACGACGGCAGCCAGTGTTTCACTTCTAGATGTATCACAGACAGGACAAAAGTTGGTACCAAGCCTGTGGATACACAACCTGCAACTGTTTCTCTTTGGAATGCTGGGGGCCACAATGGAATTCCGGCGGATGCATTTACACCCCGAAATGAATGTATTGGTGGACATTCCTCCGTCGGAATTCCATTGGGAAAGAGAAGTGGTGTCAATGAGATTCTGGAGGGAAGGCGTTGCGAAATCTTCCTCCTGCTGAAGTATGTTCACTCCTGCGCCTGTGCTGACTCCATACGACGTTGAGCCGTTAAGCAGCGTTGAGCCATTAAGATTGTTGAGCCATAGCTCTGCCTACCCTTACCTGCTACCTTTCACCACAGGTTGCTCGGCCACAGGCCAATCTGCCACATGACAACCAGGGCAAGGCGTCAGTTCCCAGCATCTCGTGTCCAGGTTGGTGTCTTGGAGGGCCTCTAATTACGGCTCGGCGCCGGTCTCCGGAGAGCGAACCCTGAGACGAAGGCACCGGTGGTCGTAAAGAAGCGTGTGTACCATCCTGAGACTGGTCAAATTTCACCCACACTGGCATAGATTCTGATCAAGAATCAAGACTCTTGGCTCAAATCCACCATTTGTGCTGGTATACATTGCCCATAAACAGTCTTTCGGATTTGAGCCAGGGGATCTGAGGAGGCTATGTCTTTGTTGATTGGGTCCATTGTGTGAAGGCACTGCTTTCCGGCAGGTTCAAGGTCATGTGTGGCCTGTCTACGCCTTGCCCGCGTTGCCTCGCAAAGCCAGGTGAAACATCCCGACGCGTGGGTAAACAGAGGACGGTCGGAAGGCGTCTCCCGTCCAGCGTCCATCCTGAGAGTTGCGGAAACTGGTGCCAGGTCGCGACCCGTGCGCCCCCGATGTGATGGATCGCACCATGTGAGGAGAGACGCCTTCCGGGTCTTTTTTTCATTTTCAGGAGCCGGTCAGGGGTTGAGCGGCCGGCAAGGAAACCATGACCTGCCCAGGTGGAATGAAGCAAGAGCACCTGCACCGCAAGAATTGTTGTTGTTGTTGTTGGTAGCGACAAAAACAGCCGCCCAACATAGCTGTCACATGTTGCAAGTCAGGGATTTCAAAGGGACACTGTTAGGGATAGGGTCGAAGGTTTGGAGAGATGTTAGTAGCTGGACTTCTTGTCGTTGTGGTACTCAAGTCTTGGTTGGTCTGTTTCTTGTTTTTTGATGTTTTTTGGGATGTTGTTCTGGGGGCGAAAAACAACGACGGGGCTGCAGATTTTGTTTCTAGGGGGGGGTAGAGACAACAACATCTTCTGAGGGGGGGCCTTCAAAACTCAACAACGGGGCTGCAGCTTTTGTCTCTAGGATGTGGTATTTAGAGGTTCTAAGTAGAAGTTTTACAGAGGCTTAGCTGACCGGACTACCACCACCACCACCACACCACCACCGCCACCACCCCACCACCACCACCACCACTACTGCTACTGCTACTGCTACCACCACTACCACTACCACTACCACTTCCACTACTACTACTCCTCCTCCTACTACTACTACTACTACCACTACTACCTCTACTACTACTACTACTACTACTACTACTACCACTACCACTACTACTACTACTACCACTACTACGACTACGACCACTACAACAACGACTACTACATCCCCGTTGCTTGGGCGGGTGACCCTGGCACCCCAGATTTTATAAGAAATCCTCGGTAAAAGCAACACCTTGGGAGTTATAAAATGGGTGGTCCTAGGTCCAGCAAGATACGCTGATTCTTTATATAATCCTGTGGCTCAAGCATACTTTTGGCAGCGTGAAAGGCAAAGGATTCCGCGGGGGTTCCCCGGCAATGGCAGCACTTTATACTTATAAATTCCCGGCGCTGACGTCTCCCAAGTGCAAAAAATATCAAAAATATATCTAGGTGGGCGAGCCGACTTTTTGGTGGGCGAGCCGTTTGTTTGCGAGGCCCCCCCATAGTTTTGGTGATTGGGTTTTGGATCATTTTGGTGAGCCAATGTGCTTGGCCGACGGGACTGGGTAGCTGAAGGATAATCTAACACGTAACCCTCTCCCGAGCAAATTTTCATGGAATTGGGCTGGTGGCTTTTTCGCACACATATTTGTTATTGCCGCATTAATTCGTGCAACGAGGCGTGGCGGTGGGCGAACCAGCTAGTGTTTGCCAGGAGGGGTGTGGATATCAAAACTGACAGTAGAATCCCTTTCTTTGCAGATCTCAGTGTTCCAGTGTTCCACCTTGCAGGTGAGAACCACCTTGCAGGTGAGAACACCCGCTTTCGGCCTCCAGGCCGTGAGCTTTTGCTTCATCTTGGGAAGCAACAATTTGCGCAACGAGGTGTGATGATTTATGGTATCCTGGTTCTGCTGACAGCCGCTGAGTCCGCATCTAGTCTTTTTCCATCGACTATCGATGTCTTGATCTAGGCTGTTGTTTCCGCAAACAAGCCCTTTCCTAAAACCTTGGTGTTGACGGTCGCCAACATTATGCCAAAATGGCTTCACGTTGGACAGCTCTAAGATCAGCTATATATCTGGCTATGAAATCCTGTAAGTGAAAGGGCTGTGAGAAAGACTTAAATCTTTATGTTTTGCTGTGGTTTCACTCTTTATGAAATCCTGTTTTGAAAGCTGCTTTTCCATGCAACCTTTATGAAATCCTGTCGCTCTGGGTAAATATTGGAGCCAACCGGACAGATCAACATTTATATAAAACGACCTCCACCCTCAGGAAAAAATAGTGCCCTAACAGACGGGGATCTACTACTAGTACTAGTACCACTAGTACTAGCACTAGTACAAGCACTACCGCTACTGGTAAAAGTACATGTTGGCTGGTTGTTTTCGGGGGGGGGTCAAAATAACAACGACGGGGTTGCAGATTTTGTTTCCACCCCCTTGTAGAGACAAAGGGCCAAGATATCTTGTAACGGGTCTGCAGTTTTTGTTTGTACCTTGTTGTTGTTGTTGTTGCTGCTGTCGTCACTATAAGTGCACCACTAAGTGCACCAGCGACATGCAAACATGCAACCCCCTTATTCCAGAGCTTATGGTAGGTTGATTGACTCTATCAATTGTTTCCTCCGCTGTCCATTGAATGCCAACATCCATGACTTCAACGTTCGGCGTTCCGTTTGGCATTCCGTTGATTCCAAGTGTCCCAAGCCCGTCTGACATACCGAGTGCCGGGTCGTAGAACGACTCGAGAAGTCGAAGAACACCATGTCGACTCCATCTGTTCGATCCATCAGGAGGTTCCTCCTCATGTCATCCTCCGCACCCTTTGCGCACCCCCACGGCCGGCACCCGTGCCGGCTCCGGACCTCATGGCGGAGGCATTGGCGCTGGCTCCACCGCTGCCGACTGCGCCGTCGAGGCGTGCGCCCGTGGCGGGGTGCCCCGGTCGACCGCCGGGCGCGCGAAGGTGGTCGACCCTTTGACTGCACCTCCGTCAAGACTTCCAGCTGGAACCCCAAACAACCAGAAAGAAATGGATGTTTCCCCAGTCCCAACCATTTCCTATGTAAAGGAGTTCAATTGCCATATTGGAACGGCATGTCTTGCCCCACCCAGTGACTCGCGGTCGTGGCGAAGGTCCCGCCTGCGAATCAGCTTCAAGCCTCAGCTGCTGTCTGTTGGAGGGCTCAAAAGATGACACCTCGAGGCTGACCTCTTTTAAATTTTTGGAAGGGCCAACTGCTTGCAAATCCAATATATTTATTGTGTGTTTTTTGTTGCGCGGCATGTGTTGTTGCGATGTTCAGCAGCAAGCATGGACACGAATGAATCAAAACAATCCACGTATACCCACGTCACAGATTCAAGTCGGCCTGGCGGAAAAGGCATCCAGCCCCTAGCTGTCAAAAAGAGCAGCAACCCTCGTATTCGTTCCGTCTGGCCGGTCGAACACACCGGTTGTCCATCCGGTTCTGAACGCACCGGATCACCGTCAAATGCATATCTTCCAGTACATTCCAGTCTCATCCAGTTGGTTCCATCTGGATGTCCTGATGGGTGCACCAGATCCAAAAGCTGGAAACCAGAGTGCAAACCAGAGTGCAAACCCAAAACCGATCCCAAAACAAGCGACGTGTACGACGTATCAGGCATCAAACCCCAAACCGATCGCCCAACGTCTGCGCTCGGCTTCGGCCGCGCTCGACGGCGCCCCCGGCTCCGGCGGCAGCGGTGCAAAGGACACCGTGGGGCCTCCGCAGGCCTCCTCGCCCGCCGCCTGGGGCCCAGGGGATAGGGAGGCGAAGGTGGACAGGGGGATAGGGAAGTGCCCTCAAGTAGGAAAATGTCTCCAAACACCTGGGGATAGGTGTTCTGGAAACATCTATTCCCCACACAGGGGTCCAAGTGCCTTCTGAGGTGGGATGAGGGGACTGGGGAGGGTGAGTGAGGGCTTCAAAGACCTCAAGCACTAGGAGCCCTAGGGAATAAATGTGTCTGAAACAAAAGAATGTTCTGAATCCAGTCCAGTCGGGTTGCATGCAAATCTGAAGTTGTTGGGGGAAATGAACATTTGAACTTGCAATCCGACGTTCAAACCCAGCCGTGGGCTTCGAGTTTGGATGATCTGAGGGCCTTCTCCCCCTGCCGTTCCTGGAACGTCTCACACCGGAGCCTGCGTTGATGTTGGAAAGACTAGCGCCCCCTCAGGAATGCTTAAGTCAAGTCATCTATCTATCTATTTGGTCATTGGCATTTATCTTTCATAAAGCAAGAAGGGTATGCAGGATCCATTCACAAACCCGTGTCAGGAACTTGCGAAGAACTGTCATCAGCTGGAGCTCGAAGAGGCTACTCCAACCATCAATCAAAACAAGCAAAGCCATCCAATCCAGCTAGCTCATGCTAACTCCCACCCTTTTCGAGCGGGCTTCCGATGGATCGTTGCCCATCCTAGTGAGAGATGCTAACTCTCACATGGAGAAGGAAAAACACAACACATAGAATCATATACCAGGACCCTCCGACCTTCGGGGTGCCCTCGACCTGGAAGCCGAACGGCCGGATCCGTGTGGGGTAGTCCGGACACCCCGAAGGTCGGAGGGTCCAGGTATGTGCATGTTCCATGCCTCGGCCGACTGTCTCAGGCGGCCATCCCTGAGAGGGCGCCATGCGCCGGGACCCCAAACCCACCGGTTTGGAGAGTCGGACCGGGGCGCCGGGGGAAAGGGGGGGGGGGGAGGAGGTTTGGAAGGTCGAAATGGAAGTGCTCGAATTGGAGCAAGTTGCAGCTCAAGTTGGAGGTTTTGAACTCAGGATAGGTAAACCTGGATGCTCACCCCATCTTAAAACCCTTCCCAAGAACTGATGCTACAGGCGGCTACAGGACAAGTACCTCAGAAACATAGAGCCCCTCTATCACGCCATCGTGCTCAGGTGCCACCATTTCCTCTGCAGAAGGGGCTCATTTTTCATTCCTTCAGTCAAAGGGCATGCCTAATTACTGCGTATGAGGTAGATCGTTTACAACCAGTTTGTGTTTTATAGTTAGTGGGAAAAGTTCTAACATGTTATATAAAAAGAAAACATACGGGTTACCGTATTTTGAAGGGGCCTTTGAACAAATCCCAATTTGCAGCCCGGGCCCTAGTCTAGTGTCCCCCCGACCATTTGAAGTAGGAACGAGTAGGGCAGGTCGGCTGCTCCTCCCCAAGGCTCCCTGCCGATAGGGGCTGTTGCCGCCTTCGCCCTGCAGTCAACACGTCACACCGCCTTCGGCCCCATTAGTGGTCTCAACGCTCTTCACGTCTGCCCCTCCAAGTTGACAAGGTGTTGCCCACAAAGGAATGGCACAAACACTTGCCAACGGTCCTGTACTGAGCGTGCCCACTAGCAAGTGCCACAGTCGAGTTCCACTCCGGTTTGAAAGGTGAAATACGTGTGGTTTCAGTCAACCCCCGCCATCGTCACTTCATTCCGAAGGTGATGACCCCAACCCCAACCATCCATCCGTGGAATATGTCCTCCATTGACCCTTAAAACATCTCCAAACCACACCAATGTCCCATGGATGAGGCACGTCCGAAGCTTGGCAGGCCGTTTGCAGTGCCCCCAGCAGTGTTTGCATGCAACGGCACGCCGGGGAAAGAACCGTTGTCCACGGCCCTTGATCGAAAGCAGGCGTCGGCTTCGGGTGAGCGGATGTTCGTTGGGTTTTTTGTCCTCACCGGAAGGACACGAATGAAGCTGCGCACCGATTCTTCACAAGGCTCCTTCTCCCACGTGAAAGTGGTCCGGTCGCCGGTTCCACAACCCTGGCGGAGCTTCACACATCATCTCCTCTCCCACCTGGGTGCTCACTTTATTTCATTTTGATAGGGAGACACCCTGGCCCAATGGGCACACAAACCGTTCTTTCTTCTAGTGGGTCAAACTCTGAAATCTCCCATTTTTGTATATAATACACATCCAGTGGGTTGATCCATCATCTCACGTCAAGCTTGAACAATGTCAACACCAAAAATATCTGAAACCATCATATTCATGATGGTTGATCAATTTTCTTTCATCCTGGAACGGCCATTCTTCGAGGAAAACCGTTTTTTGGCGGATCTTTCGCGGTCTCATCGCGAAGCATGGTCCTACAACCATGTCTAGCTAACATGGGCCGGAACATGTCATAGTATCACAAAACAAGGACAGACATAAAAGGTTGAACATTTCCGTCACAGCTACTCCCTTGCAGCATCTGCATGACAAATGTGCCAAATAGAATCAGGCACAACTCAACCCAATCCTTGTGCCAGCTACCAACACAGCGTGACGCAGCTTGGGGAATGTTGGGGCCTCAAGCTGGGAACCTGGACTTTAGCGGCACACTTCGCGGATCTTTCGCGAAATTTCACTGGTGCTTCCCCGGGGAGCCATAACATTTTGCAACCATCTGCACAGCCCGTCAGAGCAGCTGCAGGTCGTTGCCTCACTCAGGGCTGGACACGGAAATATTGAGGCTTCAGTTCGTTAGTCTGTGACAATGGGGACATGCGGGGACACTTCCGCCCACCGGCTCTGCCGGAGGATTGCCTTGTATTTCTATTCTTTGTCAGTCGGTGAAAAGAAAAACAATGAAAAGCATATAGCGATGACCTTCGATAAATCCTTTGCGGAAAAAACATACTTTCGCGAACCTCATCGCGAATCTGTCGCGGATGGTTTAAAACAACATCTGAAAGGCTGTTTCTTTATAAAACTCCTACCACGGGGTTTTTAGATGGCTTTAGGATGTTTTAGGTCAACTCTCATATGATCTTCGCTCGATTTTCTCGAACACACTCGATCCGAGGGGGCGCCTCCCTGGTGAGGCTGCTCGAGTCCCACCTGCCGGCGGAGAGGCGTCGTTCCGCGGGCGTCGTGAACGGACCTCGGCGTGGTGGTTTCTTTCGTCTTCTTCGCGTGCGTGCCAAAGAAGGATGCACGAAACGGTCATAAACAAACCATGCATACATCATGCAACACCCTAAAACATCCTCTAGTAACATTTTCTTGAAGGTGTGGTGATAGCCCTCAAGCCTCAGTGCCCTGAAGAAAAAGACTTGTTGGGATGGTCGTCTAACGAGGGACCCTCACACCATCTCAAATTGCTTTGAAACCAGCTGAGAGGTACCGTAAAGGGTTCGGTCAACGAGCTCAGTGTCCAAAGCACACACACCAAATCGAAGCATGTCTGGCTGGTGCTCAAAACCATTGATTTGCAAAGGCTGTTTGCCTCGCGCAGGGGCAGGGGGGAAATTGAAATCCACCGACTCACATGCATGTCCCTCAAAACGAGCCAACTGTCCTCACATGATCTCACATGCCATTCCAGGACCTGTGCTATCCCTTGATTCTTCCGTATCCCATGGTTCAAACCTTCCGCCAACTGGAGCCTAAGAGGCTAACTAATTTGATAAATTGGTGTAGTACTATATAGCTCTACATCCTTTCAACTTAACACATCTCCATTCCCCACACCCACCTTGTCTCCCAGCATGTTCATACACTTTCTGGCCGTGCCTGGTAGGTGATGGCTGCCACTCTCGCACATCGTCCACCTTGCCCTCGCGAGCACTCTGACTAACGTGGAAGGTGGACCGCAGGCCCGGAAAAGACACCATTTATATAGCCGCTCACCCGGCTCACCCCCCCCAAAAAAAAATGGGTTCAACCCAAGTCCGTCACAATGTGTTCATGGGAGAGTTCTTCAATCATCTTCAAATCAGAAGTCTCAAAAAGAGGGGGGTCTCGAAGGGCGAGCCGACTTGCTTCAGCCCCCGCCTGTGACCCCGCCTTCCCTTCGGACCTGAAAGCGGGCGAGATCGCAGAACGGCGTGCGAGACACTCTCACGGCTTCTCAGGTCTTGATCGCGTATTGGGAACAAACACAAAGTGATAGCATGATAATGGCATGCAACTTGACGGTTCTAGAGCAAGTCCATTGTAACAGGGAAGGCCCAAACCTCACATCTGTCCAGCAATATCCCTCACCAATGTCCGAAAAAACAAGAAAGGTGGTGTTCCATGATGTGTCGGGGCTGTGTCTGGCCACCCCTTTTTTCAGGATGTCACCATCTGTACAGGGATGGTCTGAAAAACAAATGGTGACCGTCTTCCGACTTCCTCGCCTGAAGGGCACTCTTCTCGTCGGAGAGTGTAGCTCCGGTGCCTCGGCGCTCGAGGTGTGGGGAGTGAGAGAGATGCATTCACCTGAAACTGGGCATTTAGACCCCCCAAATGGGCTCCAAATAGATAGAATAGATCTGAATAGATAGACAAGTAGATCCCCACATATCCCCACTCAGAATGTGTCCAACACACCGGTGCCACGAAAAGAACGAGGCATTTTCCAAACATCCAACGGATCAGAACGAAGAAACTGGGCATATAGACTCTTTCCAAACAGCGAACGGGACATGAAAATAGCCGTTTCTATGATGGCAGGTGGGGAAACCCCTCGAAACAAAAAGACAATCAGGGTAGCCAATGGAAAAAAAGATAACTATAAAACACTAAAAATAACATCATAGGAAACATACAGAAAAAATGAAAATGATTGAAGATGGGTCCCGGATTTGGTGTTTCGGTCCAACCTCAACCATGGAAGTCTCCCCTCCAGTTGTCCAACCGTGTTGGTCTAGTCTCCTGCTTGGCCATTAGAGGCTGTTACATCTGGATCTCAGGGACCCAACTGGGACCCCAACGCCTCGGAAAGCCCAAGTTCGAACGCACCGTTTGGTTTGACATGCTACGCACCGTCGATACCCCAAGGGGTGGTGGCCGCTGTGGAGCCCCCATAAGCCATAAACTCATGGACACCCCGAACCCACCAACAGGCGTGGCCCTTTCCAATATAGGAAACCCGCACACGGCATACATACGGTGCTTCGATTCTGAAGGGAATGGTCCCATGGTCCCATCGCCCGTTGCGTTGCAGCCAAACGACCGCGGCCTCCTTCTTGGGCGAGTGCACCTCTTCCAGCGCCACTTGGTTGGCCTCAAACCTGGGGGAAGCGACAGAGCGAGTGATCGCGTCATGGGAGGCTGTGGGTCAATCTGGGACACCCTGGTTGACCACCAAGAATGAGATCCTGGGAGGGGTGAGATGATGTGGAGGTAAGCTGAGCATCTTCCGATGGATCTTCACTGATGGTCACCACCACCAGCTTCTGGTGTGTGTGTGTGTCTCTTGGAACATGATTAATGATAATACACACTCAAGCATCAATGATCATCTTCCTCCCTGCCAAGTCTCCGGTCACTTTCTCTATAGTCCGAAGGAGGAAAAAACGGCTTCGACCCACCGACGCACCGACGCACCGCGCAGCGACGCAGCGACGCCTGGGGACGGGTTGCCAGCTCCGGACATCCCTCACTCGTACGGCGGACGGGGAGGTGGCCACCAGCTGGACCGGTGAGTGCCCGCTCGGGGAGCTCGGGTCCGCCTGGCCGCGAGGCCCGTGCCGCGAGGTCCGTGCCGAGTGCCGGGGTGCCCCGAAGGATCATCATCCACGCGCGGGAGGGGATGAGAAAACCACCGTGGGACTGGAATATAGTTTCTACATGTTCTTCATGTTTCTACCACAGTAAATGCAAACAAGCGGCTCAAAAGGAAGCCGAGACATGCCAAAATAGATGGGTTTTGATCTTGGCCGGTAGGGCGTGACTTTGCCAGGCGCTAAGCCAGCCTGAGGAGCCTGGGCTTGTGACAAGTTCTCGAGGAAGGATTCCACATCCACGTCCTTGCCCGTCAGTCCGGCTCAAGAAAAATCCAACGGTGTTTGCTTGTTTGTTCGATCGATCGTTGTTTGATGTTGTTTTTGCTATTGTTTGCTTGTTGCTTGCTTGCTTGCTTGCTTGCTTGCTTGGATGGTTGGTTGGTTGGTTGGTTGGTTGGTTGGTTGGTTGGTTGGTTGATGGGTTGGTTGATGGGTTGGTTGATGGGTTGGTTGATGGGTTGGTTGATGGGTTG
>CAXAMN010010113.1:130807-181655 GCA_963970005.1 Durusdinium trenchii
CATTCACATGCTCTGTTGGCCCTGTAGGTTGCCAACCTACTACATCCCAGATTCGTCTTAGATCTGCATCTCGGATCAGAAACTGGCTGGCATTTCATTGTTCAAAAGAGTGCACCCTAATTATTTCTCCCTCAAGCAGCCCAACGATAGGCCTAGCTCGGCCTGGCTCGGTGGGGAACTACAAACCCAACCGAGCCTGGCATGCCTGGCATGCAAAGCCTGCGAAGCACCAGAACGATGGAAAAACACATGTCAACACAACTAGCTTCAATCCGCAAATCCGGAGAGAAAAAAAAACACGAAGTGGCCCCCAGAAGCTGCGCCAGAAAAGGCTTGAAATGGGGAAACTGCAATTCATCCCTTCCCGATCTCCATGAGTCACGTCTGCTTTCAGCCAAAACCCATGGAGTTATTGGAAAAAGTATGAAAAGGTAAAAAATAAAATAAAAAGGATTACAAAGGGACATGCTCAACCCTAGCCTGGGCCGTTCTGAACGTGGCACGCTAGGCGTGTTGATTCGCGCCCCCACCGGACTCCCCCCGCGCCGCCGGGGGACGACTTCGGACCAGCCGTGGATGGCCTTGGCATGCTCCTGCGCTCTCGGTGCGGAGAGACGGCGAGCGAGACGGCGCCGGGAGCAGGCATCTCTCGAGGGTTGAGGTTGTTGGGGAGGTCCTCATGGGGTCCCCCGAGGGTCCACCCGGAGGCTTCGTGCAAAAGGAAAAGCCGAGATGGATGGCGCGGCGATGGGGACGTGGGACACGGCAACTCTCCTTCTCCGCCCATTCCGGGACTTCGTAGTCCAGCCAGCATTCGGCCTGGGGCGTCTCCGCCCGGGGCGTAAGCAGCCATGTGTCATGCTGTCATCAGGTGCCCTGTGTACCTCCAACAACTGAACGGCACATCACATCCATCTAAGCCTGCAATACACGTATACCTCGATGGGTCTTATGTGTTTTTTCCTGTCACGCTGCGCGACACGGAACATGTCGTGGTCAGAAAGCATCAACCTGACTCCCGGCTTTTCAGTTCGCCCATGATCCGTTTCACGAAGACGATCTGCAGCAGCAGCTGGGATTATGTAACCATAATACCTTCAGCAGCTGACAGTGTCATCGATCCTTGAAGACACTGAACTACGTCTTAACTAATATAGTCTATATAGAGACACTTAGAACATCTTAGAACTACAGTTCAACTAGTGTCAACAACTAACCTGGCTTTATCGATCCAGGCCGGGTTGTTTCACAACGATGGGACCCGTCCATCTCCGCTATCCGCGTTCCTAAAACGTCCGGCTTGGCAAATAACCATCGTGTGAACAAACAAAGACTGAACATATGCGATGAACATTACGATGAAGATATGAAAAAACGAAGGTCGGACTTGCTCTGAACAGTTCAAACCATCCACACCGAACTTGCAGCTTGCCCAAGATTCCCCCGGCCGCACTTCCACGGCCGGTTCGCGGTGGTCTCCCCACCGACCGGCCGAACGGGTTCCGCGTCTCCGGTCGGGTCTCGCCTGGTTCGGACTGTCCCAGAACATCCTCGGACCGACCGACCGACACGGCGGCAGGGCGGTCGGCAGGGCGCAGCAACCGCTGTCGGCTCGGTTCGGTGTCGACTCGACTCGGCGGGCGAAGTCGGTCGACTGGGTGGTCGGACAAGGAACTGGAGATCAGACTTGACATGACTCACCCACAATCTCCCAACAGAAACAAACATATTGGACAGTCTCACTTTCAAGTTATTTGCAAGGTACTACAGGACCCCCAGCTAGCCGCGAGGACTCTTGCAAACAAGCAGCCGGATGATGTTGATGCCTGAGGAGCACACCACCAACAGGGTCACTCGCCAGCAAAAAAGCTGAGAGTGACTCAAGTGTCAAATATTGTCAAATGTCAATCGGATCAATCAATGATGTCTACCATCTACCGTCCAAAAAAAACTCCACATACCTGCCACAACAACGCCTCGTTCCACGGGCCCAACTGAGAATGACAAGTCGACTGGGCCTCTTGGGCGACCTCTCGATCCCTCGATGACCTCGATCGCCTCCCGTCTGAGGTCCCGGGCTCCCGACCAAGTCCCCCAACAAGGTGGCCGTAAAAAGCATGCAGCAAAGCCATCTGCACCAATAGCTTTCGAGTCCATACCTAAGTCGCAAGGGCGAGCTCGATTGCTCGGTCCTGATGTGGTGGGTTGAGAGGCCTTGGCGAGGCCGTGGAAAGGCCGCCCCACCGGGGGCGTTTCCCACGATGGCTTCGCTTGGAGCGTTTGGTTCCCAATCACGAAGGCCTCTTTGATATTCATGACGGTTCCTGCTATACACCAAGTACCTCTATACCTTCCAGAGCCTGGCCAGGCTTCTCCACCATGTGTCCGGACGACTCATGACACGGACGTCCTCGGATCCACTCCACAAAACCGGAGGCGCTCCAGATCTTCCCCACTCAACTTCACCTAGCCGACATAGAGCCCACCTGCTAGAATCTGACGATATAATACCCAGACGCTCCATGGGACTGCCATATATGCCTACATTGACCCCTCAATTGACCCCTCAAACCACCCCAATGTAGGCATATATGGCAGTCCCATGGAGCGTCTGGGATATGATATAATAAATTAGAAGACGTCAGGCAACCTCCTGATTGTTACTCGCATGGTCGGTGCCACGACGCCTTCTCGGGAGAATGTCCTCCCTGTCGAAGGACTCCGTTCCTCCAACGCCTCTCCACCGAGCGTCTCTCCCGGGTCCGCGAACTGGTGGATCTCCTCGCTCTTCTGGGGAAAAATCGCCAAGAGGGCGTCCCGCACCTCGGCGCCCAACGTCTCGAACAACGCCCGACGCCCGGTCCACGCGGGTCGAGACCCACGCGGACCGTTGAGGTCCAAGGGCAGCGAAGCGGACGGCTGGTCGGCCGCTTTCTGAAACCCTCGGAGCGGATGACCCAGAGATCCTTCAATGGATCGGCTTGGGCCATCTCTCTCTCTCTCTCTGTCTCTCTCTCTGTCTCCATTGGGGTCTTTGTTTCGGCTCTCATATATGACACTATATGATTATATATAATGTGCATCTTGCCAGATCTTGCCAACGAGACACGAAGACGCGAGTCGACCAAACGCCCCAGCTATAGACCCTCGACGGGGTGTACATGGTTCCTCCTGGAGCAGGGGCGATCAACGTCCGCACATCGATCAGATAAGCCATACAACTGGCATCCTTCACTTCCAGTCCATCCTATCATACTTATGATTACTTATGATATTCTTGGCGAATGAAATATAATAATATATTTTAAACTATTTTTATATATGCAACTGGAGTCTTAAACTCTTAGGGCCTTCCAAACCCACACCGCGCGGTCGCTCCTGGACCGACGCAGTCGGACCCGTTGGGGCAGTCGCCGGCGTTTCCTCCGAGCGGTGATGGCAGGACGTCCGGTGCGGGCGATGGATCTTCCAATAGACCTACTCCCACCCTAGGTATTCAAATGTATTCAATATGGCTTGGCAGTTCCGATCTCAATACAACTCTGCGTGGACGTTCTTTGGATCTTTTCGCGTTCGTTGGACCCTTCAGCCGCGCACCCCAGCCACTTACTGTCCATCAGCTCCAAGGCACGTCCGAAATCGCAAAGAAACATCCTCAGTCGGCCCAAGTCGAGGATTGACCACCGGGACTGCCACCGGGTTCAACGACTCTTCCCCTATAACGCCGCGATATTGATGCTGTCTCTCCTGTCACGAACTCTTTTTTTATGCGATCTGCAGAGAACTTGTTGCTGAACCCGCTGGGGATTGGGGATTAGGCGGTCGCGAACAAACTTAATGCACAGGTTTGTACGCCAAGGTGCTGCCCAGCGAAGGCATCCCAAATGAGCTCTTCTTTGGCAATCCTCAGCTTCTTGGGTGTGACTCAGTTTCCCCTTGGGGTTATTGCAACAGGACGTCAGGAGCGTTGACTTCCGCCCAGGCACATATAGAGGACCAGGACTTGGCATATGTAATTGACCTTAATTCATGCAGGACATTGCAGGACAAGCGTCTCGCACGCCCAGTCTCTCAGCCTTCGCCCCCCGCGCGCCAGAATCCAATCACTCCACCTAGAAAACACAAAACGAAGAACAGGGCCTTCCACAGGACCTCCGGAAGTGAACTATGTAGGACCAAAGAGGGCCTTGGAAAAAAAAGAAGCACTGAAGAACTCGATGGGCTGAGCCTCTGGGTCGCATCCTCCACCCGAAAAATATCTAAAAAGAGTATCTCCCCCCCCCCGAACAGCGCTGATCTCTACACTCTACACCCCGTTGATGATCGCGACGATACTCGATCAGAAGGTGCTTTGGCCCGAGGTGCTGCCAGGAAGATATAGCTTCTAAGCGCCAGGATCACGAAGTTCTTGGGATACCCCGCCGAACCTCGCACGCGTGGACCGCAGGGCGGAGCGGAAGCGGAAGCGGCTCGCGCAAAACCGCCGGGTCGGCGGTAGAAGGGCCGCGTGCACGGGACGAATGCCAGTGAAGCCCCATGAAGTCGGGTGTCCGCGCATGGGTGGGGGTTTTCCATGATTTGGTCTTTGAAACCGGTCGGTTGCCAGTTATGGTGGCGCATGGATCGCAACACTCCTATATAAGGGCAGAACCAGCGCAAAGAGCCATCGCCCCTGAGTGAGAAGCCCTTCTCGCTAGTCTATAGATCAGTATACAGTCTGGTGTCCCCAGCGAATCCCAGTGAGACATCGTCTGCGGCGAATCGTCATCATAAGCATGCACGCACGGGGAACGGGAGGTTCCGACCAGAGAAGGCCAGGGTTGTTCGCTCCAAATTCTTCAAAAAACCCATCACATCCCATCACCACTTCCCCATCACCCAGGGCACAAGGTGACCAATCGCCACTTCTCTCAGATGCTCTCGGATTCCGAGTCACGCGCGACGCACCATCTGGACAGGCGGTGCGGCGGTGCACGGTGACTGAGCGGCCCGACGAGCGAGCTGAGGCAGCAAGAGGGCAGCTCCGTAGAGACCTTTGTCCAACCTGGCAGCAAGAGGTCTCATTCCTCCCTATACGAGTAACAAGTGTATCGCAAGTAGCAGCTATTTGCATCTATTTGCTGCTAGTAGTCATGCACTTGCTACTATTAGCGATGCACTTGCTACTAGTAGCTTCTTCTAGCTACACTGTCCGGAGAGCGCCCCACCGGGCGAAGCTCGGGATGGCGTAGACCTTCACCCCCAAGAGGTTTCATGAAGGCGGGAAGGGGCTCATCTGGCAAGGAAGCGTACGGTCCTCCAACTGAAGAGAAGGCCGGGGAGTGTTGCTGACAACTACGTGGAGCATGAACTCTTTAGACTCCCCAGATCGAGCCCCAGATTGAGGTGACACCCCCAGACTGAAAGAGGCCCCAAGTCCAAGTGGCGAATGCCTGGGGAGTTGCCCAACAATTGTGTCAGACCTGACAGGGGTACTTCTCGAGCTAACCCTCCCTGGAGCCTTTCACCCTGTGACAGCCGCAAAAGCCTTGTCTTTTTCCAACCTAGCATGTAAGCCCGGAAAATTGCCTGGCATGCAGCCCAACCACATATAAGCTCAGATTCTTGAAAGTCTCCAGTCTCACACGAAGATCATCAGTCTTGCAGTCCGCACCGGCCACTTGACGAGGTTTGGACCACTTGCCCTGCACCAGCCAGCCGCACAATGGCTAGCCCCCCCCCCCGGTGGATGGCTCGGCCTGATTTTGTAGGTCTCCTTGGCTGAATGATGCTGAATGACACGCGCAAAGCCCCAAAGGTCAAAGTGGAGCTGCGAAGCAAAACGACCTGGCTAGACTCCTTTGATCTACTGCTTGGCGTGGTTTTTGGTGGAGCCCCACCTATAGCATAGGGAAATGTTGAAACACACGACTGTCTCAGTCTGACTCACTCACTCAATCACTCACTCCCTCGCTCACTCACTCTCGCCCTCTCTCTCTCTCTCTCTCTCTCTCTCTCTCTGGGCCTGAGCTATTTTGACCCAGCCCAAAGAACCAAGGCTGGGGGCTGTGGGCAAAATCGCGGTCGGTTGCACACGTTCGCAGCTGGGCAACAAACCCCTGTCGCAACAACCTTTCAGGTGCCAAACCGTCTTTGATGCCGAGCTTCTGCGGATTCCATTGTACCTGTCCAGCAGCTGGGCTGGAAAAAAGAGAAACAGAACTGATCGTTTCTCCGCTACAAGGACTCGGTTCTGGCAGCAACTGGATCTAGTTGCCATTGATAGATCCAGTTGCCCGAAATCGGTGTTCAGTGTTCAACTGCCCTGCCCCCTTTCAGATCATGGAAAACCCTTCTCCATGGCGGTCTCCTTGGGCCACTGGCCTGAAGAAGGCACAATAACACGGGGTTCAATTGATGGGCACAAGATGGCACAAGTATAAGTGCCGTTGAAGTGATATATATATATATAAATATAATATACTTTTCATGTGAACTAACAATTACATTCAATTGTAGTGATAGTAGTGGTAGTGGTGTTTTTATCATTCGTTTGAAGGGATCTCTATTTCATGTCTTTTTACCTTCCCCCTTCAGACTCTTTCAGATCTCTTTCCTAACGGGCATGACCCGAAGCGACACCCACACGCGACCCCGAAACGACCGCGCACCCAGCATCTTTGCCGCTGCGAGCTTGGCACGATTCTCTGCCTCAATCCTGGAGGTGGAGAGGCTCTTAGGTTGGACCTCCATCGCTGGTGGAGCCCTACAGTAGTAGCTTGGAGGCGTCGTCGGCTCCGTCCGCTCCGTCCGCTCCGGCCAGGATCTGATGAAAACGATGGCGCCCACGGTGGTTCTTCCGGACTTGATTCAAGATCCCAGCGAATGCGGGGTAGTGAATGCTGAAATCTGAAGGAGTGGAATGCAGATTTTGGTGGTTTTGGGTATGAAAACCATTGTCCTCCACAATATGTTTTTTCCAACGGGTGGGTTTTCCGCTGAAACCATGTTTGTGTTTAAATGGAGCGGAGCGGTTTGAGAGAACCTCTCCACCTCCCTGCTGCATCAACACAAGGTCAGACTGACCGTCTCAGAGGGCGACTGACCATACCCCCATCCTCCACCAGACCGTCCCCAATAGACGACCCTACGCACCGAACGCTACTGGTGGGCGCACACATTGCGCACACATTGGTTGGTCCTGGTATGTGAGCATCTGTGATCATATGGATGATTCGCCTCACACACACCAAAAAAAAGAAAACGAAAAGAATAAATACCCGCAGGTTGACTCGTCATGTGTGCCATTTACCGGGATTTGTGGGTCTATGATTGAACCCCTGGTGATCATTCGGCGTGTCTTTTGTAACTAAACTATATACCTCTTTTCCAACCGCCCCGTCGGCTTCCTCCGCGGCCCCGGTCCGCGGTCCTCTCTTCATCCCTGAGGGCAGGAGACGAAGGCTCCAGTGTCTCTGTTCATGGTTTACTCGAGATTCATCATGGTTTGACACATGTCGCCTTATCAAAAAACGCAGCCCAATGTCACTCAGAAACATCAAAAGAGAGACACTCAGCATCACGTGTTAAGAGGCTTTCTTTTGGTGGGGCATTGATCTATGGCCTGCTGTCCTTTGTAGATTAGTCACGAGCCGCCAGTGACATCACGCAACCGTGACCAAGGAGGAAAAACACAATGTCGCAGGCCCCGCCTGTGGATAACTGAGGATGTCCTGCAACATGCAGCAGCCCCAGTTTTGAATAGAGAGTCAAGCAATAAATCCGAATTCGCAAGCATAGATTGTGCATATGCAGAAACATGGATATAGTTCATTGTGTCCACACAGTTCAGAATATTATACTAAGCATATCCAAGTAATATATATGTGTGTGTTCTATCATAATATTCTGTAATACCATCATTTGTGTGCGTGCGAAAGTTCTCTTGGTTTGTCGAACTGTGCACTTCCCCCCTGATGCCCACACGCACGCTACATCAAACCATCCAAAGCATCACTACAAAAATCCGCGAAGCACATTCTTGTGAGGATATGTGAGGAGGAGGAACATCAAGGCCCACACGAATCGAAGAAGCGTTGTCACCATGTGTCACCTTCCTCTTGGAGTCTTGCACATCACCATGTGTCACGTATGGTCGTCAACTTTTCAGCTCGTCTACCAGCTTACAGTCAAAACATTGAAAGGCTTCAAACCTCCGATATGGTGTGTGCCAGAATAGGGCTTCTGGGGTGCCTCTCTAATGCACCCACATCCGAATCCGAAGGCCAAACATTTCGGTGACTTGAAAGAGCAGCGACTTCCCTGGCGTCCTTTCATCCCTCCGCAGCATGGCAGTATGCGAGGGGCTTTACTCAATGTGACGGTTTGTTACATGCAGCAGTGGCATGGGTGGGCTTCTTGGAGAAATCTAGGGCTGTCATGCTGACCTATCAGAAGCAACTAGAGATATAATTTTGGTGATGATTGGCTAGGAAATTCATGAGATGAACCAGCACCCCAAGACATACGTAGTCTGCTCCTTGTGCAACAAGACTTTACAATGGGCTGGCTGAAGTCGCGGCAGTCGAAGGCGGAGGTTGAGATCGACCGGAAACCCGTCCCTTCCCATTGGATGACTGGTCTCGACCAGTCCTTTTCTCACCGATGGACCAACTCCCACAAGGCCAACTCTGAACGCCTTGGAACCAGAACAATTGGCTCCGAGTAGTGGCTGGACTGCCATGAAGCAACTCAGAGCTCTTTCTCACTGCGCGTGGGCATGGTCGATCGTTGTGGAAGAAGAAATGACGACGACGACGACGAAACCCAAAAAATTGAAGAGGATCTATCCAGCTTTCCAGAGCGAAGCATCTTAGCATGTCAATTCACTGGCCAGTGGTTTAACACTTAGCCGGGCACCATCGTGCAGGCAATATCCATCCCCTCAACTACAAACCAGCTGGGCTATTCATTTAATGTAGACTCTTGAAATCTCTTGAATACTTTTCAACCCCCGAGTCGGCCCCGTGATTTGGTTGCTCTCGGGTGCTCGCAAACCGAGGGAATTTACAGGGCATGTCGCTTTGTGGGACATGGGCCGTGCCCCTGGTGTTCACGTCAGCTGGGCATTTGCCAGATTCTTCAAGGGATAGGACCCAATTCTTCCGTTTCAGCTGACCCGTGCGCTTGGAGCTCGAATTCAGCGGCGGCTCCGACCGCCGTCCCTCAGAAGCCCCCCCCCCCCCCGCAGCCCCGGACCCATGTGCTCAAGCTCCCGCCCCGGACCCTCGGTCCGCACGAGCCGAACGCCTTGGCTCTCGGAATCTTCGTGTGGACCCGTCCACGCCGCCTGGCGGTCCCAGCCGGCGGTCTCTGCGCGTCCCGTTTTAGCCGGTGGCGGTCCAACCGGGAAAAGGCCCGGAAGTGTGCCGAAGACTGCCGTGATCCCTCAACACCGTTCAAAGGCTAAACGCCTATGGACTCGTGAGATATGATGTGTATATATATATATACATATATAGTCGCGGGGCCACCCACCTCAGTTGTGCGGACTTCTGCCTGCAAGGACTGTACCTGGCAACCGCTGAGCTCGCCAATCACTGGGCACTATCGATGCTGGGATCTGGTATGTGTTTTAGCTGCTCCATTTGCGGGATCATGCCATCAGCATATGTTTAGATCTGATGCCATCTGGTATGTATAGATGATGTGAGAAAATGCTATCGATGCAGGCAGCTTCAAACAAACACCTGAGGGCTTTTGCTGCCGGAGTTCACCCTCACCAGACCCCCTCCGAACGAGACCTCCGGGGGTTTGTGCCAAGTCAGCATCTTGTGAGGTTGGACGTGGTTGACCGGTAGGGTTCTGATCCGGAACTCCCCCAAAAAAAAGAGCATTGGAAGCTCTCGGGCTCCGCAAATCCCCATGGCCCTGGCCGCCCCATGGCTGCCTAAGTTGGAGAACTTCCCTTTTTCCATCCTTTTTCTGGAGGTTCTCTCCCAAAGCACCGGTTTAAAGTTTAACCGGTGTTCTTTAGAACCGTCTTCTTGCGTCTCCCACTTCCTCTTCCATCCTCGGGCACATAATGTTGGAGCTGTGCCGCCGCCGCATCGGCTTTCTGGACGAGTCGGCCAGGGGCAGCTCGGTCGGTCGAGTCTCGGGGGATGGACATGCATGACGGAGCGCATGACGGAAAGCGATGGGTTGTGATGAATGGGTTGAAGGGAAAATCTGCAGGAAACCTTTCTTTTCACCTTTCAAACTATGGGTGTCCTGCGGATTTCTGGGAAAGAAGCACACACAGTTCCACCAAAGCACTATGGTGATGAATGCATGGTCATGTTGACTGTTGATGTTTAGCCCCCCCGGCCCCCCACCCATGGCGAGGGAGAAAACAAGGTTTTTATAATGGTGTGTGCGTGACTTTTGTCAATCAATGCATCTATATATATATACATGGTTGTACATAGTAGGTTATATATTGTATATACAGTTTATAAACAGTTTATATTCCGCATATGTATACTTGTTTATACTGTGTTTTATCCATCATGTAACCATGTATAATGTGTATAATATATACTTGCAGTTTGATTGTCTGATGGGTTGTTGGATCTTGTTGGATTCATGTGTCCTACTCTGGTCCAACTCCACCAGACTTTGGGGCACTTGTTTTCGCAACAAACGCTTCTGGGCTTTGCCTCTGAGACGAGGTGAATGTCATTCTTCAACTATAATAAAAGCATGCATTTGCCCGAAAAAAACGCAAAACGCGGGGCTTGTTTCGATCCTTACACTCCTTCACGCGTTTGGCACCAATTGGCCAAACCATTCGAAGGCCGATGTGTGACACCCATTGGCCCGTCGAGCAGAACCGGTTTTACCGGGGAAGCGTGCACCCCACCGGTCATGACGGTCCAGGGGACGCGACTAGGGCCCAATGCATCATGAGGTCAGGGGACTGACTGTGTGTGTCGTCGATGTTGCTGATGAGCGAAATGAACATCCGATGTTGAAACCTGTGTGGGATGGTCTGCCAAGACTGAACTTGCCAGTCATGGCAGTGCCAAGTTCGTGGTCTGCCAAGGGTGGATTCTTGTGGGCGACTGGGTGATGTGGGCTAGACTTAGACGTGCCTCTTACCCCAGTGACCTTCTGATAGGTCACTTAGCTACCGATAATAGTTGACTACAAGGCGACTAAAGAGGCCATCTTCTGAAGGCCTGGTGTTTTGCATGGAACCACTTTGAAGGTCAATTCAAGAAATCTCCTCCACTGCCATCTTCCCCATTCCCCCCTGCCCTCAACCCCAACGTCCAGCCTCTGGCAAATTCCGCGCGGTCAAGGCCAGCTCCGCCATGCGCATGTAGTGCCTCCAGGAGCCGCGGCAGATCGGTGTGTTTGGGGGGATGAGGACTGAGGGTCTGGGGATTTGCAGATCGGTGGTCTCCCTATCGGGCGCACCTGGACCTGACGCTTCGGCCCGACTCATGTTCAGCGGCCGGTCACGCCGGTTCCGCCCGATTTTTCGTGAGGAATTAGACTCATATGCGAGTGGAAAGTCTCATCAAGTAGATGAGACACCTTTCGAATTATGTGGAAAACCTGAAAACCCGTGGGTTTTCACTGAACAGCTGCACCACTGTTTTGACCCATATTCCTTACAGACATCCCAGTGTGCCTGATGCACGGCATGGCTTCGTAGACCTTCCCGGTCGCTTCGTCCGCGTAGAGGGGCACGTCGCCCGGAGCCGTTTTGCCTCGGTTCAACCGACCTGTGACCTGCATTAGGAGCAACATCCAGCACCACCCTTGGAGGGTGGTCATTGACAAATCCATGAAAATAGATCGTCAAGGGGGTCAAGGGGGTCTATGAACCATGCTTATAAACCGTTATAACTATAAATTTATTTGGGTGGTGGTGGATGATTGTAACCTGATTGATGGACATCTTTTTCGAGCGCTTCGACACACTGATTCTAGAGCAGTCACATGGTCGTACATTGTCCTGATTCTTGTTCTGGTGTCTCCGTTTCCCTGAATTGGCACGATTCACTGACCGTCGTTTCCGTATGACGTAAAAACCCTGGAGCCAGTCGTCTGGTGTTGTCTTTGACGAGAGGGTGTTTCTCGAGAGGTAGGCTCCGGGCAGACCCTGTAATGCGCACCTGGTATTAACCAACCCCCCCCCCATTAGTCTACCCAGCGTTCAGGCCCCAATAATAAACTAATTTGAACTATGAATTTCCACAGTCACCACCCTCTAATAAAAAATTTGCTTGGCTGAAACCCCCCCCTATTAGTCTACCCCCTGTCCCCCCAGGAAAAAAATAATTACTTATATATATATATATGTGTGTGTGTGTTTAATTAGTTTTGTTATTTTTGCCTTTTCAATATTTTCTTGTCTTGCCATGGTGAAACTAATCATCTGATTGATTAACAATGCTCTCCCAAAGCAACAGTTTTCCTAGAATTTCCAAAAACTCTCTAGGAAAATTCTTTCATTTTCCCTTATTAAAACTCTATCAAAATCTGCAATTTGAGAAGCTCAGAAAGGGTACCCCCCATACACCCCCTACCCCCCTCTAATAGTGGGGTACCCCCCCTATTAGTCAACCCCATCCATGATGAGCTCTCATGGACCTCATGATGAAAGGGAATTAGTATTTGGGCTCTCATGGTCATGGATCTCATCATTCCATCCCAGCTCTTCCAAATACTAATTCCCTTTCATTCCAATTCTTCCAAATACTAATTCCCTTTCATTCCAATTCTTCCAAATACTAATTCCCTTTCATCTCAATTCTTCCAAATACTAATTCCCTTTCATTCCAATTCTTCCAAATACTAATTCCCTTTCATTCCAATTCTTCCAAATACTAATTCCCTTTCATCATCAGGTCATCCCCACTATTAGGGGGATGTGATCTCCAAAACCTCCAATCTCAGACCTTGTTGACCTTGTTGACCTTCTAGGGGGGGGGGGCCGTTGATTAATACGACGTTTGCATTAGAGGAAGAGATATATGCTTCCCCCGCTGTGTGTCTTGTTCTTGGCCCATTCCAACATTTCCCCCCCTGAAGCTCCACTTCTGCATGGTGGGTTGGAGTGTCCCACCTTCCAAAGCCAAAGTCACTCTTCCGCCAGCCGGGCTGGGCTGGAGTCATGCAGTAGCACTCCACGAGCCAGCTGATCCTGAGCGAGCCATGTTGCCGAAGGTGGCCTCCCCTTCCGACAGCGCGTGGGACAGGGGGAACATTCCAACAGGTCAAGGAGCAATTTGAACTACCAGGTTAGTTCACCAACGGGTTACCACATGTTACCACAAGTTTTGCTTCTTCACCAGGTTCAGGGGCCTGCCAGGGTGGGACAGGTAAAGCAAACCTGGCAGTCACCTATCTCGAACTACCAGGACAAGAGCGGCACTTCGTTGACGTGGTGATTCCTGGTCTGTTGGCACTTGACGCTGGACCGGTCGAAGCATCCAGTGGGGGATACCCCAATCCCAGGTTGGGAAAAGGGAGGATTCATTCAGCGAGATCTCTCTGCACTAGGTCAAAGACTCGGCGTTCCGAAGTGTTCATGTCCACCGAGGATGTTCATGAAAGTTCATATGATTTTTGGCCAGGTCAAAGACCGCAACTCACGACACCAGGCAGCCAACTTCCTTGCTAAGGAGGATATAGTGACCCGAGTCCACAAGGCATGGTGTATTGCCAACGCCCTCTGGGGAGCCCTCTGGGGAGCAGGGAGGGGCTCTGGGGAGCAGGGAGGGATTCCGCAAGTTGCCCAACCTGACACCACGGAGCTAGGAAGCCTCCTCTATGATTTCGGTGGCCGAAACATACCCAAACAAGTGAAGGTCACAAAACCCCTAGCACTAGCAAAAGGACCCTGATGGCATTTTTGGGGGGGGCAATCAAGTGACTACTGGGACCAGAAGGCTCCGCCCTTCTGGATGGGTCTTTTCGAGAAGTCGCCCACCCCTCTTGGGAAGCTGGAAGCTGCCGACAGGTCCGAGCCGAGGGACTCCGGGACAGTGCCCAAGATGTCCAGTGCCTGCAGAGAGCCCGGGCCCTCACTCCCTGGACCCAGTGAGGCAAAGGAGGCAAGCACACGCCGTGGATTGAAGCGAGTGAGCGGTTTACTTTGGTATTGAAGCTGGTGCGGGTCGCAACCAGGAGTCTGGAGTCTTTCTTTGGGGTCAAGCCATCGCAACACATTGCTTGAAGAGGAGGCAAAGGCGTTCCATGCACGCTGCTGAATGTCTTAAGTACGGCCTCGGAAGGAATACTGAAGCTCCAGCTGTGGAACTTTCTATTTCCAGTGCATATAGATGCATATAGGTTATAAGGTGTTAAAAGCCACTGTCCGATCTTTGCCACCATGTTTGGCAAAGTCGTTGACTCTTGCCGGAATCGGATCCGCCCACATTCAACTTGCCAAACCATGGTCACGACACCTCACATCCAGTCGCACCGGTTAGTATGCTGGCACAATTTGGTCCACCAACCTGCCAAAAGAATGCCCCTGTTCCACATTCAAATCACCAGCCTACCTCGAAAGTAATCGAGCGGGGTCTTCATCTCAAAGCTGGTTCCTCGACTTCTGGGAACTTCTGGGTGCTACTACTAGCTACTACTCGCTTCTTGCTACTAGTGATAATAGATGGTTATGGCCTCCAACCTAATAGCCATGGCCTCGAACCGACCAGTGCATCGCCCCCGCCCGCCTTCTTAGCCTCAAGGCGTTTCCCGTAGAGGCCTGGCGTGCTCTACATCGCTCTACGCGTGTTTCTGGTAACGTCTCGAGTCACGGCCAGGAACGCAAATCAAAAGGTCGGGACCTCCCTGGCCACCCAAGTGAGGAACACATCAAACTCCAATTTTCCCGAAGGGGTCTGGCCTGCAAGTCGTAGATCACACTGATTGTCACCAGTGTCTAACACCATCTAATACATTCCAATACCACACCACTCGACTCAAGCGCTGTCTGATTCAGCGAGGTGAGGAAAGCAGCGTCCTTTCGTCCAGCTGAGCACTGGCTTCGAGTCCGGGCCCCCGGCCTTCGAGCAGCTGGCTGGCCACCGCGAATTCCTGATCGGAGCCAGCCGACGGGGCCGCCGAGGAGCCGAGGCAGGAAGCTGGTCAGGGGAGTCCCAGGACCCCCGAATGACTGAAAAAGAAACATCCAAAAGAGAACGGATCAAATCAAACCTCCACTTCATTGCATCATCGTTCATAAATAGATATAAAAAGTAGTAATTGGATTCTTTCATGTGGATCAGCTTTAAGCATCTTTAAGCTCTCTATGAAGCTTGTCATCGTCCCATTCTTTGGCTGATCCCAAGTGTCGACCCCCCGGACCATCCATCCTGACCGATCCATCGATCCAGCGCGGAGACCGGCGGAAGCACACCAAACAGGTGCACTCGCTGCGCGGCAGGCTGCGCCTCTTGCGCCATCTGCACGAACAAGGTGGACTTCCGTGATCATTAGGCCGGTGAGATGCTCCAAGCTCCAAGCTTTTGTTCTCTGGGAGCTCTCCCTATTTCATCCCCTTCGCTTTGGATTTGCTTAAGGAACCAAAGAAAAATCAAACACATTCCCGCACAGGAAATTCATGGCGCAGGGAAGAATCCACATCAATCCACATCATCCCCTAAGCAAATCCAGGTCATTCGCCTTCAACCCATCCATCGGGCAGACCGTAGTCGCGGCCTCCGCGGTGGTGCCCGACGCGTGCACCATGGCCAAAGGCCCTGGTCCGTCGCCGCCTCGAAGGGTCAACCCACCAAGGAGCACAGATGGCTCCCTCCAAACCCCTCCCTCATCGTGGAACGACTGGGTGCTAAACCGTTGGTTGTTTCGAGCCCCTCACGCGCCCGGGACTAAAGAAACAACAATACAAACTGAACAAACCACGGAGATCCACTTTTAGGGCTGCCATGCGGTTTGATTTGATGTTCCCAAAGCAGGTCTCCGTCCTCTGACGGGCGAACAGTTTCACAAAAGCTTCGAAAAGGCAGGGCGGTGGGTTCGCGGTCAGAGTGGTGGCCAACTGAAAGCGGTGCTTTCTGAACTTAAGGCATCTATGGTGCACCCCCCCGGACGCCGAACGGGGAGCGCTTGCTGCGGGTGTTCGGGGGCCAAGCCTTTCATCCAATGCGCGGTGGATGGAGGAGCCCACCCAACTAGCTCGGATGAGCCATTCTGGAAATGGCGGTGTGTATGCAATGTACATCAATGTACATCTAATCTATCTAATCTATCTAATCTAATCTAATCTTATCTATCCTACTATCAATCCTACCCTATCCATCCCTATCCTATCCTATCAGCAACTGTACTGCACAAGCCTCACAGGTCTTGGGCTCCATTCAGGCAGGCCAAGTTTAGGCCTCACTTCCCCCCCGCCCCGGCTTTCTGGGTCACCCCCTTGACGACTCCCATGTCTCAACCCCCGGCCTTCCAAGTCCGGCACCGGACTCGTGCCTCGCAGCGAGGGACGGAGACCGGTCCGGAGACCGGTCGCAAAGCACTGCTAGAGTTAGAGGCTGCAAGTTCAGGTGGAAGGCAGCTTGGAACCAAGGAGAAAGAGGTTCAGGAGGTTGGGAACGGTCGAGGCTTTTCCATCACTGGACGTTGCAGGTTTGCCATGAGGGTGCTTCTTCTCTTTGAGAAGCAGAACCATTTTGCTGCGGCTAGGCGACATGGACTCCCACGCGCTCATGGACGCGGACCCGGAACCACGACGGGACACCCGGACGTTGCATTGGAACAGGATAACAAGAAGAAAAAACAAAAAGCAAAGGGGTTTAGAGTCTAGTGGAGCAAATTCCTTTGGAAGTTCTGCCCTTCCTGTGACCTTTCTGCGACGGAAGGTCGAGATCCACCACCCTGACCGGGTCGAGATCGCGACGCCGCCGCGACGACCGTCCGGGCGACCGGAGCCTGCCTGCAGCTCGCTCTTCAGGCTCGCATGGAGGTGATCTTTGTCTGGCCCCCAGCCCGAACCAATGCCTGCAGCACGAACGGAGCGCGGCGCAGGCATAGCCCCGGTAGATGGTGGAGACGGAGTGCTGCACGACCCTTCAGAGGCGAACGGACGGAGGAGACGGTCGAATTCGCCGCTACTGGTCGGCGAGCTTGGATCCTGCAAGAACCTTTTGGGTCGCTGATCACCAAGTTCCCTGCCTCTTGTGTGGCGAGCTTGGATCCTGCGCAAGTGACGGGCCTACCGGGAATTGCCCACTCCCCATTTTCATTGGCCAAACTGGATATGCTGTTGAGTGGATATTACGTGTATATATTGGAGTTGTTGATCCGCGCAACATCTCCTACAACAGTCTGAACATTGTCAACCTCGGAGGTTCATCCTCTCCGATCCTATCAGACCGCCCTTCAGACCGCCGGGTTCCTCGGAGCGTCCGACCAGGCCGGCCACCTGGGGCAGGGGTGGAAAGGAAGTCAAAGAGGACCCACTTCAGAAAAGACTGAATCAAAACCCGCCTAGCAGGTCTAGTTGGATGCAAAAAAAGGCCCATTGCGGATCCATCGCACGTGTGCTTTCTCAATGAATCAAGGACTCGCTTACTTCCTGTTGATGAATCCCTTCCCGCCCTAGCTGGATTCTGGGAGGTTCTGTCAAAGAAACAGTCAACTAGACATGACTACTATATATGATATTCATATTGTAATTATATGAATGATATATAATATATAATACTAATATGCTCGCCCTTCCGGCAGCTCCAGTGTAGGTCCAATGCACCCAGCGGACTCTTCACCGGAATCCGGCTGGGGCTCCGCACCGATTGCTTCAAGAAGCCGAAGCTGCCCTTGGGCGTCCGCCTCTCCGCGGGCGCCTGGACGCCTGGAGCGAACCACGGAGCGAATCGCACGCTGGCGCCTGGAGCGAACACGGCGAGATTCGGGAAAGGCGCCAACAGCGCACGTTTTGTTTGACCGTGCTTTTGTTTATACATTAATAAAAAAGAAGGTCCTCGAGGGACTGCCAACTGCTAAGAGCAGGAAGAACTGCGCTCTTGCGAGAGCGAACTCTTCAGCCATCCCGGCGATGCAACCCGCAGAACAGGTGCTCTTGGGAGATGATTTGTGTGCAACAAGCGAATTATGCTTCAATCTATTTATCAAAATATATCACAAAATATCACAAGTTGTTCAGGCCAGGCCTCCAGGGACTTGGAGAGGGAAAAGACTAAAGGACCCAAGTGTCCAACAAAATCAGGCCACCATGGACCATCTACCCAGTCCAAAAAAAAAGAGAGAGCAACTCGCGGGGTTCCGCGGTCGCGTTCTTCGTGTGCAGCGCTCTGCCTCGCCCTCGGGTCGGGATGCCCCCACAGGAGACACCTGATCGCGCCATCGTCTCATCCTCGCGACGCGGGCGGCGGACTCGTGGCGCTCCACGGTGCTCGGCGCTCCATCCCACATGTCGGATCAAGGCATGTTTAGCAGCATGAACCATATTATGTATGCAAAAAAAGTTAGATGTATATCTATATATATATGTATATACTGTAAATATATATATATATGATATATATGAGGATGCTACATCCTCGAAACAGCGCTGTCGGAGAGTGAAAGCAGAAGCAGAAGCAGGAGCATGAATTACCGCAGTAAAACACATGTTTTAGGCCAAACGATCTGGAGAAAAATGTTTGTGGGAAAATGTTGTGGCTTCGGTAACGATACATTTATCGCCAAGCCATGTCGCTCGGTCAACGGCCTTCCCCCGAGAAGTTCAGGCTACAAAAAAGGAGGGTCTCGCCTCACCTTCACTCATCTCATTTCATCTTATCTCAACCAACGGAGTTTGGATGCGTTTGGAGGGCTTCCCTCAGGACATTGTTGGGTTGCAAGAGCAAACAGCAAAGGGAAAAAACACCAGGGGGACTCCTGCTACATTGGGTAAACTAGGGGCCTCCTCTTTCTTCACCACCAGGATCCACCAGGGCAAATTTGCAGATTGCACCCAAGGCATTGGAGGCTCAGTGGAAGGTCTTCACAGTGCAAGACATCAAAGCACCCCATCTGTCCTCAAGACTTCTTCACGTGTCCATTCATGTGCGCCCAGATGCACGAGCGTTGCACATCGGACCAGCTGGGAAGAACCCTCGGACCTCCCTGGGCTTTGGCCTTTCACCTCACCTGCCGGACCTGCCGCTGTGAAGCGAGAAGGCCTTTGTCTGCTGGAAAGCTGGATCAGTGAAGCTTGGCCGGTGTCTGGAACGATGCTGTGCCATGTGCCTTGGGTAAGGAATAACGGCTGCGACGACGACATCAATCCACAAAAGCACCGGCACTCTTTCCAGGCAAAAGACCCTACACCTGGGAACCTGGACAAACCTGGGAACCTGGACAACGATGCACGTCATCTTCTTTGAGGGTTGAACTGCATATTACTGCCAGGTTGGCCAACGGGTCTAGGTGTCGAAGTCTTCTCTTTTAAAGAGCTTCATTCTTATGCCTCAGTTCGTTGATGTTGCATGATTTGGGCGCCTCACTGGGCCGAAAAGGATGCACTCACACCACCAGAAAGCACGGGACACATCGAGACTCGTCGCCCGGGTGCCCCACTGGTCCGTCCAGCCCTCGTTTCAGCCGGTGTTGCGATCGGTCACTCGCCATCTCTGGCGTCGAATTAGCACTCCACACCTCCGCGTCGAGTGTGGGCAGCGAATTTCGCGCCCCATGGCGCCCCCGTGGCGGGTGTCGCGCGTCTCACGCGCCGCCCGTTTTGGCCATGGCCATGTGCGCAGCGGCGTCCTGCGGGTGGCCACGGCCACCACTTCCGGCGAGGACGAAAGTAGCTCAAGCAGGCGTGTTCCAGCACCACAGAACATCTAAGATAATTACAGGACTTTTGAGGGACATAAACCCTCCCTATTTGGATTGAAAAGCCTCTTGTTGTGGATGGTTTGTTCATCAAGAGTCTGCATTTACAGGACTCTTGGCGGCTGTTGCAGCCTTGTGGCTCCAAAAGAAGGCTACCAACCGCACCCCACACCCCCGCGAATCGGCCCAAATCTTCCATCCGTCACGGCTTCGCCGAAAAGAACCGTCCTTGGTGTCCAATCCGGAGTGCGCACAAAGACGACTCCAAACCATGGTCACCAGCATCGCAAAGTCCTCCAGGTCCAGTCTTCTCATGCAAGCTTCTTGTCTGTTGTTCTTCTTGCCTTATATATGTCTGATTCACAATCCTTTGTGGAATGCGTGCCTTCACAGTCTTGTCCATCGTTCACATATGTGTGCACTCCGAGGTTCTTTACTACAGCCATAGGGTTCAGCGCTCTCTACTAGTTGCTAGTAACCAAAACAGTTCTACTCTTTGGTCAGGGCGGTCCTGTTCAGCCACTGCCCGCTCAGCGTAGTCCCTCGCGCAAGTGAGTGGGCCGCGTGTGTGACGATGAAAGGGTTTCTCTTGGGAAACTCAGGTTTCTTTTGGGTGGGTCACTGTGGAAACGGTGAGAATTACATTGAAGAACATCGAACATCATCGAACGTTGATCGGCCAAAGGAGAGCAGCAGCAACAACAACAACAACAACAAACACTACAGTAATTATCAAGAAACCCAACACCATATTTGCGCCAGAAGGGTAGAAGTAAATAAATACAGGCCAACCGCTCGGCTGGTTACGTCCACCTCCACTACGTGCTGACAAGCCACGACAGGCCCAGGGCTGGATGTGGCTCCGCTCGCAGTAGGGTGCCCTCCTGGACAGCCAAAGGAATCCGGAGAAAGATGGGTTCAAACCCGAAGCGCTAAAACCAAACAGTCCAATGTGAAACGAAACTGAGGCACACCTCCATGTTTCGGTTTCCCATGTGTGAGGACAAGATGTGACTCCCCCCAATGCGCGTAGCTCCTCATCAAAGCTGATCTTGATGGCTCCCAACGCTTCCGCCTCGCTCATCTCATCTTGCGGCTCCCCCACCCAGCACACACCCTTGCTATGGTCGATCTCCAGCTTGGGAAGGCCCAGCTGCAGTTCCGCATCCTCCGGGCCCCACGCGGCCGCCAGCGACTCCGCTGGAAGCGGAACGGAGGTCCAACGGTGGCGAGTCCCGGCTTTGTGGGTCTCTATGATGAATGAATGGGGTTCCGCCAACCTGTTTAGGGATGAAAAAGGATTGCAGTCATCATGAGACTTCAAACACCCCCCAGCCCAACACCCCCTAGCCTCCCACCTTGCTTATTCCACACCTATGTTTAAATCGTTCATAATCGTTCCATTAAGGCCGAAATAACCCTGAGTCAGCCTTATTTCTACAAGGCAAGAGACACTGGTTCATCATGGTTGTACTCTTGTTAAAAAAGGTGTTGAATCACCCACAGGTGGTCCCAAACGTAAGATGCAAACGGAGAAACGACAAAACACACCGATTCAGAAAGAAAGCCGCGCGCCTCTCTTGTTTGGTGCGAAACCAGCATAGTTTAGATTAGACTAGAACATTGTTTAAATTGTTACCACCTTTTAAATGAACCGTTTGGCCAGTGAATGAACTGACTGGCACTATCCATTTTTGTGTTTATCCTTAGCCACTGACTGAGAAACCGTGTGACTCAGCAAAGTCTTCAAAAGCCGTGTCTGGTGTAAAGTTTACAATGTCTTTAGAACCTATCATGCAATCAGATTTGGTTATTTTAATGGTCAACAAACACGGTACTTAAATTGACACTAAAACATCACCAAGTCCCACAAATTAAGGTCAAAATAAGGTCAAAATAAGCGGAATACGCTTGTGTGAAACATAAGGTCAAAATAAGGCCAAAATAAGACTAAATAAGGTCAGGCAAGGTCCCACCTAGGCTAAAATCCGCCGACCCCACACCGTGGGGTGAGGCGTGACTGTCGATGTTAGCCTTAGCCGAAAGCCTTAGCCTTAGCCTTAGCCTTAGACCTAGTCCTTAGCCTTAGACCTAGACCTAGACCTTACCTCCCCTACCCCTCCGGACCCTTGTTGCAATGACGAAGTCCTGCCGGGAAAGCGACCTGGATTGTCCAAGAATCTGCCATCCCAATTGATTTACATCTTGGGGCACCCTCTCGACCCGCGCGGGAAAATAAGCACGGTCCAAAATGGTCCTGGGCTCGAATCCCGGGCTGGTCGCGGCATGGTCCCGGCCAATGCCCTTGCTTTTTCGTAGATTTTGTCACGTTTTCTGTTGGTTTACGAGATTTTCAAAGGCTTTTCTGGCATTTTCCTAGGAATGCTCTAGTCTTTGTCTTTTTGGGTACCTGCTTTGGTGGTGCTGGGTTGGGTCTAAATTGGTAAACCTGGGAGGTACCCAAAAAGTCGACTTTTTGGGTACCTGCTTTGGTGGTGAAGGGTTGGGTCTAAATTCTTGGGCAATGATCGGGGTTCATGCAAGAGCTGACGTCCGATGGTAAATCTGGGAGGTACCCAAAAAGTCGACTTTTTGAGTACCTGCTTTGGTGGTGCTGGGTTGGGTCTGCACTCTTAAGGCTAAGGCTAAGGCTTAAGGCTAAGGCTAACATAGAGCAAGGCTAGCGCTAAGGTTCTATCCCTTGGGGGTCGGCGGCTGCAGGCGGTAGCCTGGTAAATATAACCTTTTGGCATGGGCCTGGACACAGACCCTGGCATCACTCACTCACATGATCAATGTCAGACCATTGGTCGGTGTGTTCCCGCTAATTGTGTCTATTCTAATATGTGTTTCAACCAACTGCCTCAATGACAGTAAAAAAACAAACAGTGGGCATGTGTCACGTGCACGATTACTAAACGAATGAGCACATCGTGAATTCCGGGAGTCAACGCGAAAGGGTGTGCACTTGAAACCACATTGTAAACACAATAGTCACAGGTTGTGAGGGACCACATTCTGCAGACAGTAAGTCGTGCACCAATCCGACGGGCGATCCCGACCTACGTCACTTCTGGTTGGTGTATAAATATCATAATGTTAAGAATGCTACTACTTGACTCTGTTGATCCTCTACCAATAAGCCCTCCTTCACCTCCATCCTATGTGGAAATCAATTAGGTCCGCGCAGTTCACTTGCAATTCTCCCGAGGAACACCGAACGCAGCGTTCGGACGCTTTTTTTTCGTGCCCCGTTCGTCCGTCCCGTCCTGGAGGTGCAACAGGTTCTCCGTCAACGCTTTCTCGCGCTGTTCCTCTTTCACGAAGGCGTTGATGCGCGTCTGATGCTGCCGCAGCTGCGATCGCAGGGACCGAAGCTCCGCTTCCAAGCGGGTCTTCCTCAGGGCGTTCTTCTCATGAGTCGTCCAGCAGTGTCGCGCCTCTTCCGTGCAGCTGAACGCACCTGGCAGCCATCGCGAATGAATGGCTTACTTGGCATTTGCGATTGAGATGCACCCAAAAGGTCGGTGCCAAGTGCAGGAACTTGTGGTCCAAGTGTTCTTTCGAGGATCAAAAATTGACTCCGATCTCCAGACCAGGTTCAAATCTGGAAGACCACCATGGTTCAACTCTGGACCTACCAGCTTTCCATCCACGAAGCTTCCCGACCTTCCCTTTCTTCACAGCTCCCGGCCCGTGTGGGACGAAGCTGCGCTGCCCCGGCCTTGGGACACCTTCTCCAGGGCCTCAGCTGACTTCGAGGGCTGCAAATCCAGGTCCATGGCGATCGCAGCAGTCCCCTCTTCGGGGCCCAACGCGGGCGGACGGCGAAGAGCTGAGTGGCCGAGGTGAGGGAAAAGCATGGAGCTAAGACAGATGTGGTCTGACCAAAACAAAGAAGGGAACTCCTCGGTTGACTGAAACATCTGGACAGTCAGGTGTGCCGACTGGACCGGCGACCGAAACAGCGGACAGCGTGGCGGACAGCAGCTCTGAAGCCTCAAAACAGCGCCTGGCCGATGCAATCCTGGCCACCAAAACCGTGACCCTCCCATACCCTCCCTGAAACATGGAAGTGAAATACAGCCTGTTCGTTGGAGGAACAACCGTCTTCCCTTTGGTGTTCCACCGGAACATGCTTGTTGGATGGAGGGTAAGTCTAAGGCCGGCATTCCGCCGACGAATCGTCGCCCGGCATTCCGTGCGTGCGGGGTTCGCCACGCGCCAACAATCATGGCCCCATGGGCGTGCAAAAGAAGGAAAGAACGGGAAGAACCTCTCTGCCAAAAGCTGATCAGAATCCGATGCATTCTGAATTTGTTTAAAGGAATGTTTGCAAGATGCTTGGTTGGAATGCCCAAGCTTGGTTGCAATTTGGAAGAATCTAAGGGTGTATACCGATACGCTCCCATGGCCTGTCCAAACAGCCACAGCTACGTCTTCGTTTCTTTTCTCTGCGCCGGTGGCTCACAGCTCAGTTCTCCTGAGCCGCCGTGTCTGACTGGGCCCCTTCACCGCTGTCATTCACCTTCCAAGCTCTCTTTCGGACCAATTCACTCCCGATGGACCCTCCTTTCACATCAAGTTGTTTCATTCCATTGGGTACCAATCCTCTATGTAAGGTCTGCATGAGTAGCCCCTCTCATGGCGACTCTGCACAGTTGGTGGAGTCGTCCAACTGAGCCAAATCCTGCAAACATCCTCCCAACCCCGCTAGAACAGGGTCTTCAATCACAGCAGCACTCCCATCGATTCCATCCCCCCGACCTGCCGAAGATCGATCCCATGGCCCGAAGCATGCCGCTCGTGGGTCTCGCGGCCTTCGTCTCCTCCTCCTTGTCAGGCACCGCCAAGCCGTAGATGCGCTCGTGGGTCTCGCGGCGGATCCTCGTTCACCGAAAGCGGCGCACCCACACGAAAGCGACTAGGGCTAGGGTCGGATGAAAACCCCTGGGGGTTAAGTTACCTAACTGGTTTCACACCAACAGTGGCCGTGTCTACAAACCACGTGCGGAAACCACACAACATCCAAAGATCTGTTGCAAGAAAACCCGATTGTCATGTGTGGCCTGCTATGTGTGAAAGCCTGGCCTGCTCCTTCCGACTCCTCCGTGTTTTTCGGCCGTCTCACCCCGAAGTCGGCCCACCCGCGCCCCTTTTACCTGCCAAGCTACATCTTGGCGGCCACGAGTGCCTGCAGGTTGCCGGTCAGCCTGGGACGATGCCCGGGTTTCCGCTGGATCGTCTGGGGGGACTCCGCACAGTGGGTGAGTGAAGGAGAACAAAACACACACAGCCTGAGCCGCCTGAGCCTCGTATTGAAAAACACCTACCAAAGAACAACACACAGAAACCAAAACGGAAACACCATTTAAGCCGTTTAAGGGTGTTTCCGTGAAACCTCCGGATCACTCAGTCTCTCACTTTCCTGGGGCCCATGGAGCCAGGAACTTCTTCTTTTCCTGGCGCCGGAGAGAATCCAATCCCTCGTTGTTTGTGTCGAAGACCGAACGGGTCGAAGTGGTCGGCCGGGCACTTCAGATTTTTGGTAGGAATTGGTCCACATAGTTTCTAGGCCCCAAAACAGCTTCATCAGCCGAACTGCTGCAGAACTGGCTTGTGGGGGGAATCAATAATTACATCCAGCCTACGCTGGCTTTGGGGGGGATTTGGTTCTTTTCTTGTTGTCACTAAGGTCCTCTCAAACACCCACACTCCCCCCACTCACACGGACGCGCACGCACACCAGCTCCTGCCCCCGCCACACCCGGCCTGGACGAAGAGCCGCGCGGCGAGGCGCCGCACCCTGCTGGGCCACATCCGCTTGGGATCCACTGGGTTGCCCTCCTCATCGCTGGGGCCTCACGGCGTCTCCCCCCCCCCCCCCCCCCCCCATCACCCAGTAAGGGCACCAAGTGGTCTCGGTGATCGATCAGCTGCAGCGAGATCAGCTGTGTTTCTGTGGTTCTGCTCATGCTTAGCTTCGGACGTGGATTTGGACGTTTTGCCGATGGGCCGTGATGATCCTAGATAGAACTTTGAGTACAGTCTATCTTGGGCCTACCCCATGACCAGCAACAGTTGCTTCATGCCTCTCTCAAAAATAGTGATCATCTCTTGCTGACGGTTCCTGGGAATGGGCCACCACTGGCTACACCCTAAGTCTCTATAAACTCAGGTACCCGGACGGAACTGCGCGTAGAAGTCCTTCGCCTTGGCCTTCCAAAGAAGGCAGTTTTTTCTTACCTAAAAAATGTGAGGAACGCCACCTGGGTCAAACTTCTCTCTTGGGTCAAACGCCACATAGATACAATGCAGAATGCATAGTACTTGGACGGCAGCTGGTCGATCACCGCATTATATACATGGAAGAAGGAAAGGTGCATGCATCTCAACCTTCAGTGAGATCCCCCCAAACATGGCCGCATACATAAGCATGTCCATCCCTGGCCCCCTAAGAGATTCGCAACACGTTTCAACACAAACATGAACAAACCAAAACAAGTATTTCTAGGGGTGTTTTCTTCTCATAGCCCCCTTCTCACCCAAAAAAAATGGCGCCCACACCCTCCGGCCTCACATTCTAGCTTCATCTTTGCCGCTTTGGGCAGATCCTCAGCGAATGGAAGCAGAAATTGTGAATTGAAAGGGGATGCAGCTGAAAGTCGGAAGGGCATTTCACATAGCATGTCCAAAAATAGCTCCTATCCGAAATCAAGAGCAAACCTGCCAGTCGCGAGACAAATAAACCAGGACATCATGACCTTCGACACCCGCAGTAACTGTGAAGCCTCAAAAAACGGCTCCCACTCTTTGGCACCCCTGCAGCCTTGGCAGAATCCCCACCCGCCTTCGCCGCCTCCGCCGCAAACCGCGCCGGCGCTGGGTCTCCGAAACGGTCCACCCGCCGTCCGGCTGCTGGTTGGAGTTCGAACAGTTAAAACCCGGTGTCCAAAACATCCCAGGGTCGACCCAAACTCGGATATGTTGAAGGAGGAGGGTGAACTACAAGAGAAAACAACCACATGCGTGGTTTGCAACTCACAACGTGAGACACACAAAGAGAAGAGAGCGATGGGAGGGATGACCAGCTGCCCCGGGCCGCACGTCTTGCTCTGTACCGTGCGAGGGCCCCCCAAAAAAAAGCATCACAACTTTCAGCAAGGAACATGAAATTCTCCCATTTCCCAGAAGAAAGCTCCACACGTAGCTCCACACTTCAGCAGATCTGTTCCAAGACATTCCGTCCCCAACTTCCCGTCCGATTGGATGCATCCGAGCAGTCTTCGGGCAAGATGGCCTGTGGCACTTGAGACCTGGGGAAGCACAGAGAACCTGCTCTTAGTACATGGGAGGTATGAAGTGCATGGGAGATCATGGGAGGCATGGAGTACACTAGTACACGAATTGTTTTGGATGACCCCGTCCCAAGTTGTTGCACGACGACTGGGAAATGTCTTTTGTTGCCAATCGGGATCCTTTGACAGGATCTTCTCTCCCCACTCTTCCGCCGGCGGGGCAACGTCAGTCAACCGCTAGGGGCGCTCTGCAGAACGGACATCTCCAGTTCCAATCAGAAACAGGAACTGGTCGAAGCATCTGGCGTGTTTCTGAAAATGTGTCTTCCACCCTCTGACGTCGAACCTCCTTCAGGTTCCAAACCCAGTTCCGAGCAGGTGGCCGTGTCTTGTCCTCAATTCGCTTCCTGCCTTCCAGATGCCGCTCCACCCGAGAGCTCAACCCCTTCGACAGACCCCCGCAGTGCGTCTGCGTCTCTAAGTCCTCTGGCCACTGCGCGTAGCGTCTCTTGCCCTCCTTGGCGAAGGCCACGAAGGCCGTGTCCAGTTCATCCCAGCTGATGCCGTGACTGTTGCCTCAGCAGCGCCGTCTGTCCATCCACGGAGACTGTCCGCAAGCCGAACGGACGGACACCAAGGAGTTGCCGGGATTTGAACGGGAAAAAAAGGCGGTGCAAAGGAAAGAACCATCAAGAAGTACAGGAGGCCTTTCTTCTTTCTCTTTTGGAAACCGGGTAGGGTTCATGCATATCGAGAAGTTGACTCTGGATGGAAGTGGTCCATCTTGGTCCATCCTGGTCCCAGATTCTGACTCCGACCATCTGTGTCTCATCCGGTGTCCAGGCTCTTGAGATCCATCTCCTCTAGGCGTCTGGCTCATCTTCCACAACTCCTCCAGCCTCACACACTGGCGCGCTCCCATTGGCCGACTTGGTGATGAGCTGCCGTTGTCCAACTTGGATCACGTGCACACCCTGAAGTGCAGCATTTGGAGAGCCATACGTGTACGTATGATGGCATGAGCATGGTGCGACTGTTCTCACGAGCCAGGACGTGGCCTTTGCTGATTATCTGCCAGCTGCTTCAGCTGCTTCTTCTGGGTCTCCTTATTGTCCGGGCCACCTGAGCAAACCATGAACCATCTTCGCGATCTTGGAAGCAAGACATTCACTAAACACGGAGGGGGCTCACGGCAGAAGACATTTCATAGACCCCGTTGGACCTCTGGCACGATTTTGGCTGCACCGGAATAACCTTGCAGGACATGAAGAATAGCCTCAAAGCATTGAGATCATTTAGAGGGATCCTGCAGCACCACTTTGGCCTCTTTTTCTCCCTGCGCGTTCCACCTCCGATTCGCCGGCGCGTTCGACAATCGAGCGAGCTGGGCTCCCCCGCCTGGCAGTGCAAAGCCACGCGACCGATGGTCGTCCAAGGCTGGCTGAGGCCATAAGACCTGCAGTCGGGGAGTTGAAACCCAAGTGGTGTCAGGATGACTGACCTGGGTGCTTTAGTAGAGAATAAGGGAATTAACCCCAAAATTAGAGATACCGATACCCTACGTTTCATGCCCTCATTCCGAAGCACCAGTTAAATTAAAGAAAGTCTAAGCAACTGTGAAGCCTCTAGTCATGGTTTCTCTTGGCTTCACATGCTGAAACGACAATGGAGTGACCACTGGATTGGTGGACGCAGATTGGCAGACAGGTGGGCGACTCATGTCTTGTTTGTTTTCATCGGAAAACACACACATTTGAGCGTTTGAGTGTTCTAAACGCCCGACCGGGCCCTAGCAGCCGTAGCAAATCCGGCCATCGGCTTCAGTGACAGCTGACATTCTAGAACTGGAACGGGGAGAAGAAGGGGTGCTCATACATGCCACCATCCGACCTTGTTCTCCCCCACCTTTCTTAGTTCTGGTTTTATTCACTGGGAGAGCATGTGCAGACATTGGAGGTTTGCAATTTCCCTTCGCATGGGTCGGATGCAAAAACAGCACGATCAACCCGTCGCACTCGACGATCTGTGACCCTCGAGCAACCTCGAGCTAGACTCCTCACAGGCATTGCATCAAAGGCTTGTCATGCCGAGATGGGGCTACTTTCATCTCAAAACCATCTCAAGTCAGAACTTCCACACCTGGGTTCTGATCATGAGTAACTTGGGTGCCGGGCACTGGGTTCTGGCCTGGCATGCCATTTTGCAAGTCAGTCAGGGAGTTGCATGACTTGTCCTTTCGCATGAGCTGTTCCGTGCGCAACAAGTCCATGACGAGCGTGGCTGAGGAACGTCATCTGAGCCCCATCGCGACTCCAAAACTGCCGCAGCCTCCCGTGTGGCGGCAGCTTCGAACGGAATTCGTCTGGTAAAGTTGTTCCTTGGGAATTGGACGCTGGAGGAATTCTGGGGTCAGCATGCGCGATTCGCGGAAGCCCGAACAGTGAAACGGTACGAACATTGACTCATATGTACTGTAATTAATGAATGTATATAAAAATGTTTGCTTCGCACCGCGTTGATTCGTTGATCGACTCTTGTCACTTGTTGCTCCAACAAACTAGATCAACCCTGGTGGCGCTCATCTCCTTCACGACCTTCCAACCCCCCGGCCACACCCTGCCTCAACCGGCAACCCAGCCCGTTCCAGCTCCAGATCCACCCACTCCGCCGCCCTCCGCCAGGAGGCCGGCGGCAGGGCGCTCTCTCCCGTCCGCGGGCGTAGCCGCGGCGCGGGGAACTCGAGCGGCGCGTCCGCCAGCATGCGCAACACCGGCTTCGGGCGGATGCTGAACCGTGGCATCCGACGGAAGGGCTGAGAAAGTCTGTGGAGTTGGTGTGGTGTGGTGCTCATGCGCCAACATTGGGGGAATCAAAACAAACCTTGAAACGGGAGTGAGCAACGCAAGAAATGTCCAAATTGGTAAGGAGAGACTGCGTAGCTGGGCTTTGAGGCTGGTGGCTTGGTTCTGCAGGATGCTGAGGGCATGTGGTTCTGGTCTTCGTGCCAGCTTGATCGCAACGTGTCTTGCAGGATGGGCGAAGGTCAGATCAAATCGATCCGGTCGATCTCATCGACTTGATCGACACCTTCGGTGTCGGCACTTTCTACGGTCTGCGGACCAAACTTGGGGACCCAGGGACCCACATGTCAAGTCGGGCATAGGTCCCAGGTGGCACGAGAATGCCAACCAGAAACCGAAATTCCTCTGCATACCAAACCAAACCTGGTGCTCATTTCAATCACAAGTTGCAATCGTCCTCTATCCCTGGTAGCGCTTGGAGCATGTAAATGTGTGGGGACAATTAGGGACGCATGTTACATGGCCATGTGCATTGCATGCGTGCCTTGCAGCCTCTTTTTGCTCTTTGCAAGCTGTGCGAAAGTTGCTCATATTAAGGACAGTCACAGTCTTGAAATTGCAGGAACAGAGGTATCCCATATGATCCCCTGCGACAGCAAAGCTTGTTTGAGTTCGCTTTCAGCGTGCTCTTTGGCACCTTTGTTTGATTTCCAATGCCTCGAAGTCTTTTGAAGCTTGGACTGCCTATCTTCTGCCCAGCCATCCCAAACCCATGGTTCTCTGAGACTATGAACGCGACCTTTGGCTTTGCTGCTGATCTGGCGACTCTCCCAAAGCAAGCCCAATTTCAACAATAAATCTCTTCTTTGCTGTTCATGCACTGCGTAATCCGAATCATCTGGGAATGCACTCCCCACATCCCAAAGTTGCCCTGCGCAGGCCACGCTGGTCTCCCCGCGTTCCTGTGAGACCACGACGACCCAGGCATCGGAGCGCAAACTCACACTGAGAGCCGCCTGGAGGGACTGCGTCCGACTTGGAAACAAACAAAGAACGGAAGAAAGAAACAACCAAACCCAAAATCACAAAAAACGACACCGTACCATACCATGCATTAACAGATGCACGCGCATAGGCACATATACATAAAGTATGCATATGTTGCCAAACCCTGGCTGTGGAACAAAGGAGGGCATGGAATTTTAGGGTCAGCGGAGGTCCGCTTGGAGCAATTGTTGAGTGGCGGCTAATCTTGAGAAGTTAGGGTGGCAATTGGAACAACACGTGCTTTTCGGGGTGTGGTTGACTTTGAGTGTTTATATAGATCCTCAAGAACCACATGGTGATAATGTTTAACTACCTTTGATGTATAAAAGGAGGAGTGCCTAAACGGCACAGCTTGTTGACCTGATTGATGAAGGCAAGGAGGCGAGTCAACGCCTTCATTCTGTGAGAGGTGGAGCATCATGCCTCCACGTGACTTTGAAGAGGGCTTTCATGACGGAGCATCACCACTTGGTCTCAAGAAAACGGTGGACTCTAGCAATTTCTATGCCCGGATTGATCTTGCCAAACTATGCAAACAAATGGGCTGAAGCTGCCTGGTAAAGCCGAAGGAGAAACATCTCAGCTAGTTTGGACGGGTCATGGCATCCTGGTGGGTGACCCACTTGGCTAAGGTCTACATACAGCATGTCACAAGGCAATTCCAAGCGCGTTTCTTCCTTGCGTGAAGACCTTTGGATTGACTGCAGGACGTGGATCCGAGAGGTGGTGAAAGCAAGAATTGCTGGAGGAGGACGGCCAGGACAGCCTGAAGATCTCCATCAAGAAAACGGGTTTTCTGGATGAAGTTAAAGCTGTTGAAGGAGGCACTGCCTACGGATGCTCCTCAGGTACATGATGCGATGGTCCTCACCAATTATGTGCTCTCCTTTTGTTCTGCGAGGGTCAAGCCCCAGGCATCAAACGCAGGAAGAACAAGAAGATCGAGGCCCTCAAGATCCCACCCGCTGCTTGTCGAGCTCAAGGCGCACAAAGGCAGCATCGAACGGCGGACATGAAACCATGAACTTGGCGCCGCGTTCGCCCAGCCACGAGACATGACACCTGGATGTTGTGTATGCTATGCATCAACAGCACCAAGACCCTGCATACAGCTGCGCGTTTCACCGGGGTTTTTTCCAGCAATGACCGAGCACATCCGAGGTGCATGGGGGAGCTGCACAAAGGGGGGAGGGTTCACAAAGAGCAAAGCCAAACAGCCCCTGGCAAGTGGCCGAAGGACCTGTGGCGGCTTTACTTTGTTACCTTGATGAGCATGATGATGTGGATCAAAACGAGCCACGGTGTAAAGCCAGATTCCGCATGATGCTTGCAGAAGTTCAGAATCCTCTGGAAACTCAACTGGCCACTGATCTCACCACGTGGCATCAAGTGGCCCTGATCACCAAGCTTAGTGAAATCACTATGTGTGGATCCTAATTTGGAGCCTGATGTGAAAGTGATTGCAAGTACATATTCTTTCACCACAAGCTTGGAGTGCGTGGGTGGCTAACAGGATCAAGTCTAGAAGGAGCTCACGTTCCTTTTGACTTTTGGCACAACGCCACAAGATGCCACAAGATCAGACCTGAGAGCATCTTACAAAGAGCTGACAAGGATTCATAATGAGCTGAGTTAGGCCAGAAAGCATAATTACTGTTAGGAATGAAACAGCCATGCACTAAATTGAGAAGGAGAGAGCTGGAGACCAAGCAGCTGCAAAGATGGACTAAGAGACCAACCGGACGATGTTGGGCCCCATTTTTTTGCCAAAAACGGCGAAGGAACCACCGGAGGTTGAAGTCAACTTTTAACGCCAAAGTGCGAAGAGCGAAGCACAAGCAACAACACGGGATGAACACGCATCCATGTATATATATAAATGTACATATAAATATAGACATATATATATATATATATATCATTGCCATGTAAACTTAAACAAACACAAACGGACAATCGACTATGCACTATTGCATTCGGTTGCGTTCCTCACAAAAAATGTGGGCCTTCAGTCGCACAAGCAAACCTGCTCTACGACGACTACCACCATTGACAAAAGCTGATGTGGACGCCCTTGAAACGGAATCCTCCCTGAACATTCCAACTGAAGATGCAGCGACAAAGCTTCCGAGCGTTGGTGACAAGGTTATGGGCATCAAAGGAACTGGCCTCTTTGACGTGTTGACAGGCACCAAGCATATGGAAACAATCCAAAAATTTTCCGTTCCTCGCAAAATGCGCGGTCACTTCTCTTGACTGCTTTCAAGCCACTGTGACTTTGGTTCATTAGTACAGGGTTTGTGCTGTGTCGTTCGTGAAGGGGGCATGCTTACTTTTGACAGTTGTGCACCTGGCCCGCTTGAAGCAGGCAGGTCCGCCCGGATGCTGGTTTGCACGTGAGAAAGGCCCTTCCAGCCTTGTGTCGCGCATTGCCCCGTGGCACTGGGACGCCGTCAGGCAATGCGGGCGCGGGCACACGCACAGCAAGGACCTGGCCATGCTGGTTCAGCACAGCTGCAAAGTCGTGGCTCGACGGATTCAGCTCTGGGTGGAAGTGCCTCCACATCCATCGGACCTTAGCATGCAGCCATTCTCTGTGATAAGCTGTGGATTTCTATACACATCTCCCCCGTCGGCCGGCTAGTTTCCAGTGAAGAAAACCAAAATTTTGCAAGTCTTAGGCCAGCCGCTGACAAAGGCTCCGGTGTGTCGAAGCGGATCGCACTTGGAGAGGACAGAAAAGGGCCTCGCGGCAAGTCCAGCTTCCCATGTTTAAAACCACCCCCGGACATCCCAGAAACAATCTTTAAAAATTGACAATTAAATTTGGAAAAAATACCAGGAATATAACGCATGCAGGCTGACTAGTAGCCACTATTCAAAAAAAGTATAAATATATGTATATACATTGCAGAGTCAACTTGCTGCTGCGGCACTGAGGTCTTGCTTCCGCTGCACCACCAAACGCGCGCCCACCTGTCGCGCAGATAGAAGGGCGCAGCCCCTGCGGAGCACGTCTCTCCAAGGTTCTGTGCGGTTGCCCAGGGCTTCATTGGCAGTTCGTCTCTCCTGGAACAAATTGCGCTGCTTCTAAGGTGTGAAACTTTCCCTTTCTCAAAGTGCTTCAGCGGCCGATACGACATGCCATGACAAATGCGCACCTTTTCACAACATACGGGGACTCTTGTGCCTATACGGCGTCCAAACAAATAGTTCCAACTTTACATGGTGCACATGCCGAGAACGAATGCTTTGCTTTCACATACGTTCAAAAATCGGCTTCCTTCTGTGCACGTTGCGCATGTCCTCTCAGCGGCAGCGCAAGCAGCCCAGCCTCCATGCGTGCCCACCAGTCGCCGGCCTTCATCGCTTTGGTGAGGATGTCTGACATTTGATCTCCCGTCGGCAGCCAGTGGAGCGGAGGCTTGAGCGGCTTCTGAGGCGAAGGTCGGGCTTCTCCGCGATTTTCTTTTGCCCACTGGTGCTGGGCTTCGATCATCAATCCCTGCCTCAACCCGGCGAGATCGATTGCGAGCCTTTTCTCGCTTGGAGCTCTTGGGATTCCCTCCCTGTGCACGTGGTCGTACAAAGAGCGGCAGTCTGTGATGAGGTGGATGTCCATGAGCCGTCCGGCTTCATGCTCTGCAAAACTCTGTCCCGTGATCATGGACAGGATCAGCGTCCTGAGAAAGACGCTATTCTCGAATCCTTCACAGCTTGCCATGGTCTCGCCAGCAAAGGTTGACCTGCACACTCGATGCGATGCTTTGCTCTTCCAGTCAACCATACTGAACTTGCCCCCTTGTGAGGTGAGGCATTTGTGGTCTGCAATGATCACCAGGTTGGCGAGTTGTGAAGCTATTGTGTGCTCTCCATACCACGCCGCATCTTCGTCTTGCTGATCAGGAGGTGGAACATTTCCCCATGCAGCGTCGTGGTACGTGATGATGCACATGTCTTCAACTTTTATCTTGTTGAGCTTCAGGCCCTTGTCCATGTGCTTGAGGCTGGCATCTACCAACTTGTTGGTGTTCTTGAGATCTCCCACTGTCGGCGCCTGTTGTTTCCGTTGCGCCTGACAGACGCTGAACTGCAAGTCGGGCCTCGTTTGTTTTGCCAGCCATGAGATGCACCCAATCGCCGTTCGGTTTTCTTCTTTTTGTTCAGGGTTTGCGAGCTCTTCGTCATTCTGTCCGGGTGGGATTTCCACCTTCTCGACCCGGCTGCCTGCATAGCCCTTCTGCTTGATGGTGATGTGTTCTTCTTCACAATGGTATTCACATCCCACATACTCAAAGTCATCTTGTTCCCATTCATCGACCGGGAACTTGTCTTTGATCTCTTTCTGCATGACCTCGAGGATCTTGTGCTCGGTCATGAGCATGATGTCATCCACATGGGTCAGCAGAAGGCCTCGAATCTGGGCCTGTTCATCCTGCAGCATGAAGAGGCATGGGTCCATGATGTTCTGCATAAGTCTCGGCCTCTGCCCCTCGGCTTGGATCTCCATGGCCTTGAGGTCACTCGAGAGCTTCATCCACCAAAGTTTTGGTGAGGTTGACAACCCAAAGACGCCCTTGAGCACCTCAATGATCTGCCCTGGTTGCAGAGAGGGGATGCCACGCTTGGGCTGTCTGAAGTAGAGGTTCCGAGGTGCCGGAAGTCCATTAAGGAAGGCTGCTCGGATGTCGCCCACAGACACTCGCCATCCTCGAGCCAAGGCCACTTGCAGCGCCAACACAATAGAGTATCTCGAGACCATCGGTTGACATTTCTATTCGGCCCAAGTCCGGATCATATTGTCCAGCGATGCAAAGGCGTGCCTTGGGCTTCGGTCCCATCGACTTGTCAAGCTTTCTCTTGGAGTGGTCTTGTCTTTGTAGAGGAACCTGGCATTGAGGATTCTCTCGGCTGGGACCTTTTCTTGCACTTCATGACTTTCTTCTATGGACAGGGCTCGGGCGGAATAAGATGCCACGGAAGTTCCTTCTCCAACTGCTTCTCCTTGCCCTTCGCCGATATTGCCCTCTTTGTGAGGAAAGGCTGATGCACACGTTCAGCCGGTGCTGCCTGCGTCTTGTTCTTCTTGATGGCGATGGGGACGTCGTCCAAAACATGTGCTTTGCGAGCGGCTGACTGGATCGCTCGCGCTCTGTTGGCCACTGGATCCTCCTCTTCCACCTCCATTTCCACCGGGCCCGAAGGTGGTGGTCTCACCACATCCACTTCTTCTGCTTCCACCTCCGTGTAGTGGTCAGGATCCTCCTCCATCAGCTGCTTCAATTCTCGCATGGCCATCTTGATGCGCAAGGCTTCACTGACCTCCTCGTGATGTGCAGTTCGGAGATGTTCCGGAGCTCCCAAAAGGCATCGACCTCCACGGGCAAGCCAGTAGTTCTTGCCCTCCCGGCCAATGACCGTACAAGGCCCGAGCCAACGAGTCTTGCCTTTGTACTCTCTGTAGACATAGACCAGCTCTCCGGCCTCATAGGATCTCTCCTCCACCCGCGTTTTGTGGGCTATGGCTCTCTCCAGGGCTTGCTTGCTCTGGCATTGAAAGAATGCAGCACGGGCTCCCATACGGATCATGTGTCTCCGGCCCAACTTCTCATCCACGGTGATGCCCTCCAAACTTGCCAGCTCTTCAGGTCGGTCAAATAGGTCACCTTGAAGTCTCATCTGTGTCCCGAACACCCACTGTCTTGGCGAGTGCCCACTGCGGTTGCGCAACTGTTGCAGCCATGGCTTCCGTGACTTCGTGGTCGAAGATGCCGTAGTCCTCCACCAGCTTGTCCCATATGGCCTTCCAGGCCCCGCCGTGCCTCTCCGCCACTCCATTTTGCCAATGTGCTTGACCGGCAGTGCATCTCACGACCACTGCTCTGTCCGACATGATGTCCAGGAACTTGTCCTTGAAGCCGGAGTCCAGATCCGCAATAATCTGTCTTGGCGACCCGGCCCAACTCATCCATGCTTGAACCAGGGCGTTTCCAAGCTCCTCTGAAGTGGTGTTCTTCACTGGCCACACGACCTGGTAGGTGGAGGCGATGTCGACAATGTTCAGGGCTGGCAGCCCCGTAGACTCCACCGTGTCCACCCAGATCACGTCAATGGCAATCACCTCGTTGAAGTCGAGAGCCACGCACGGGTGTGCCACCTTTGGAAGCTTTGCTCGAGTGCTCTTCTCACATGTCTTACAGACCATTTGCTCGGCACCCCTGATGACCGCCTCGCTGGCGCCTCCAACTCGAAGATGTCGGATCAGCTCCCGTTGCGGAGGGTGCCCAAGATTTTGGTGAATTCTTCTCAGCATGGCTGCCACGACCGGTTTGACCTTGCCCTTGAAGTAGATAGCTTCTGCTCCTCGGCGCATCTCTTTCTCTGCCGGGTCAGGGCCTGGCACCGTTGTCGTAGGGAACTGTGTTTCACCACGGCGCTGCTTGTGGTAGTTGTCGAAGGCCTTCACCACGGCTCGAGCAAAACCGATGGGATATTCCGCCGAGGCTGCAGTGTCCTTACCTTGTATGGGTCGGTGTAGGTGATCTTCAGGACACTTCTTGGATAGGGCCTTGGCGAACCCGGCATCGTTGGTCAGCAATGCTAATGGCTTGCGCAGCGGCATGCCATCCACCACGCTTGTCATACCAAACTGGCATAGATCCAAGTCCGCATATGCAGCCATCGGATTTTCGGTGAGCTTCGCAATGGGGTCTGCTCTCCAAAGGTCGCTGTTGCGAGGGTTCTCGATAACCGCCAGGCCTCCCAGCCGTGACTGTATTTCGAAGACCCTGTTGACAAAGGTGAGCAGTCTCTGTTCCTTGGCCCTCAACCTCCTCAACTGTTGTGGTTCATAGTTGAGGCGGGAGAAGTTGCACCACAAGGTGCAAGGGGGTGCGAGCCACACCATCTTTGGTCGATGCTCCCAGATCTCGTTGATGATCTCCTCTTGCATTTCGGGCTGTTTGAGATCATGGTTGAATCTCAGGTCTCTGGGTTGAAGGACTCCTCGACGTCGTTGAGCAAAGGCGGATGATATATTGGCCTGTCCGGCGAAGAGCTCCAAACAGTCCGCTGTGTCAGGCTCCGGAAAATGGTATCGCGGCTGCAGCACCGCCTATGCGTCCCACATGGGCTCGCCCATCACCTCCTGCGTCCATGCTCCCATGGCCAACGAGAAGACGGCCAAGACGGAAAAGACGTCCTTCACCTGGTCATAGATCTTCTTCTTCGTGCTCCGGCATTGAAATCTCCGTCGCCTCATACCTTCAACCGCTCTCCGGCGGGCTTCATCTGATGTCATAGGTCGTTTCGGGGTTCGAGACCTCTCGGAAGCTTCACCCTCGCTTCCACTGGTGGTGCCATTCTCGGTGCCCTCGCTCGTCTCGTTGGAGTCGTCCTCGATATTGACGGCCCCCACCTTATATTCAGTCTCTCCTGATGCCCCCACGTGAGCTCCATCCTTGTCCTCATCATCCGAGATGATCACCGGGACCTGGTTGTTCAGCTGGTCGTCCTCCCCCAGGATGTAGGCCATCAGCGCTTCTTCACCACGGACAGCCCGGTCTTCTTCTTGAGAGCTGCCAGTTGCGCTTCCAGCGTGGCAATCCTGTCGGCCTGCTCCTCGAGGACATCGTCCGCTATGTCGGTGTCGGGTCCGACATCTTCCAGCTTGCGAGAGCCTTTGGATTGCGGCGATGCCTTCATCCACGACCCATCTGAGCTGCTGGCCTCTCCCTTGATTGGTGGAGGCGGCACCATCGCTAGTGCCTCCGGGTCCCTCCCCAGGTCTGTCTTCTTCGGGTATGCAGTGCTCTCGGCCAGGCGCTCCTTCTGTTGAGATCCCCACGAAGCGCGAACCAGATCCTCGTGCGAGTTCGGATTGCTCTTGGTCTCCCGGATTGCCCATTCGATGTACTGCATGGAGACCTCGTGATACATCCAGCCCTTGTAGCGACCGAACGGGACGACCGTCTGCGAGGGCGTGCTCTTTGACTCGCGTAGCAAGCGCATCATGAGCCCCCTGGTCGCCTTCGCTGGGATGGGGATGTTCTCCTTCTTGGCTTCCTCCGTGAGTTGCGCCAAGGTCATCTTGCTCAGGCCTTTCATCTTGTCCTCTTCCTTGGGAGGTGCCGCCGCCTGCCGTTGCTCGATCAAAAGCGATCGAAGTTCCGGCACTGTCCATGATGAGTGTGCGACCACACCCGTCTCTTCCAACTCCGCCAGCAGCTGCGCTTTCTTCATATGCCACGGCGATGTGGTTGTGGAGGGCATTCACGGTGCTGGAGTGGCCGTCAGCAACCGATGTCGTCAAGACCTCCTTGAGTTTGCTAAAGCGGCTGCGTCCGATCCATGGGCCATCCAAAATGGTGACTTCAGTTTCTGAGTGACTGTGATCAACGTGTACCAATGTGCCCTCCGACAAACACAGCAAAGCTTCAGTGGTTCGTTGTCCTCCTATACGACTCAAAAGGGCATCTTTCAATCCAATGAGTGGAGTTCTCCATGACGATGGCCGAAACGATGCACGACGGGGTGTGACATGCACTCGAACGAACTCGGAATCCGTCTCTATCCAAAAGTCCTTGGTGATGTTTGTCCCTCTCCACCAACACAAAAAACTGTTGCCCCCAAAGATGTCCGAAGCAGCTAACATGTTCTGAACCTCGATGTTCAACGGCTTGGGGTAAAAGAGAGGTCGACACAGCTCTGCATGCGCTCGAGCGGACGGCACATACACCTCTGCAGCTGCCGGAATGGCAACACGAGGTGGCTTCAAGCCTCGAAAATCATTCACAACCAGTGCTGGGTGGCCGGTTGGGCTGTTCATCAATTTGACTTCTTCCAAACCCAGCTCAGGGAGCCGTGCTGTCTGTGCAGCGAGATCATACTGCATTCCCAATTCGGCCAGTACTGGCCTGGACAAAAGTAGGGGCACCTTGCACGGGACTATGGCAATTCGCACACAAAACCATTGGCCTTCTACGGCAAACCAGGCAGCGATGCCAAAGTGCGAGGTGAAAACCCTGGAGGCTCCAAAACGGAAAAACTCTTCATGCTCATAGATGTGGGGCGGCTCAAAGTTCAAGCCCTCGTTCATGTCGCTGTACCGCTCGAACCAATCATGTCCTGCCACGGCTTTCGTGCATGCAGTGTCCACGATGGCCAGCAGCTTGCCCTTGAGGTAATCGTCGTCCACCGTGTCGTTCTTGGCCGTGACATAGCAATCATGCACGACGTCACACATTTGGGCCGAGTGCACGGTGACGTTGGCCTCATGGCTGCCAGCGCTTCTGCTTCTCAAGGGGCACTCCGGATCTTTGTGCCAGTGACCTTTGCGCTTGCAGGCAGAGCAGTAAGATCTCTCTTTGGCCAGTTTCAGACGTTCGGCTGACCTCTTTTTGATCTCCTCCATATCAGCTCCACGCCCTTTGAGCGCTTCCTTGTACTTGGACTTGGCATTCTGGTAGGTCATGTAGGCCTGGTACTCCTCGGCTGCAAGGTCCTCGGAAACCAGACCCTCTTCGTCATCGCCAAGCGGATCTTCTTCACTTGAACGCTCTTCCTCATTGTTGGTCATGTGGACCGAGTGTTTCTGCTGTCTCCAAGTTCCCCTGCCCTTCCACGTAGTGGTCTCATTCCCAGCAGCAGGTCGCCTCAATGACCTGTCTTGCAGGAGTGCTGCTTGTTGCAACTTGCGAGCATCGAACTGGTTGTTCACGCTGGACAGGAGGGAGAGCTCTTCATGCTCCGTGAGGCGCAGCTTGTCCAGATACAGCCAGCCTTTGACCATGGCTGGAAGCTCACATTGCACCTCTCGGAGCCTCAACACCAACCTTTCAAACTCCACATTGAAGTCCCGGATGGACTGATCAGACCTCCTCCGACATCTCCTGAAGAGGTCGCCCATCATGTTCGACACTTTTGTGATCTCCACTTCCATGAACCTGGTCTGGATCCACTCGAGGTAGTAGGACACGCCACCGTCCGTGGCCAGTCGGTCGACGTCCAACTCCTCGGCATAGATCCAGGCACGGCCTGTGAGCTCGTTGTACAAAGCTAAGGCCCTCCGATTGGGGGCCATCTTTGTGCACCTCAACCAAACCTGCACCTTTCTCACATAGCTCCTAGCTGACTTGCCCAAGTCGGCCTCCGAAGAACTCTCGCCGTCGAAGGAAGGCACCAGCAGCTTCTCGGAGGGTTTGTTGCGATCACGTTCAACCTCATGGTATTCATCGAAACCTCCATAGGCGGCTTGCCCTTGTCCTCCCGTCCAACGTCCGTCCTCAAAGGCCGTAGTGTTGGGGATCCTAGTCGTGTTGAACTCTCTCATTTGCGAATCAGTCAGCCAGCCATCGGTTGTGCCCCCACCTCCGGACCAAGGGTCGCCACTACCCCATGGATCACCTCCTGGAAGCTCCTCCTCCCAATCATGGTCATTCCATTCCCATCGTGAATGAGAATGGGAGGGGGTGGTCCAGGAACCCAAGCGATCGCTCCCCAGGGCGGCGCGCTTCTCGCCGAAGGTGATGTCGGTGCTCAAACCATGCGGCCTCCAAGCAGGCCGCCACCCATCACTCATCCTGAATCGTCCCAGTCAGCTCCGCGTCACCAATCTCAAAGTGCTTCAGCGGCCGATGCGACATGCCATGACAAATGCGCACCTTTTCACAACATACAGGGACTCTTGTGCCTATACGGCGTCCAAACAAATAGTTCCAACTTTACATGGTGCACATGCCGAGAACGAATGCTTTGCTTTCACACCCTTGTCGACTTTCGGGCTCACCACCTGAACCCTGATTTGCATGGAGAAGGTGCTCATTGACTTTTTATAGAAACACCTTCACCGCAATGGAGGGGTACCTAACCAATCCATGTGGGCGGGTTGTTCCCTGAGGGTGTTCAGAGAGTTGTTTCTGACGTCCTCTCTTAATTATTTCCCGTCAGCCGTCAGCCCACAAAAAAGGAATCCACCACCCTATCCCTTTCTGAATCCTCGGCCACATCTTCCAGCTTCCCCTGGAGTTGCTCACGGAATTGATGCACTTGACCTGAGCAGGTATGTAGGCTGAGCCGCTGGATGGCTGCGTCAAAAAGGTTAATGCCTGCATCAATGTCAACCTTGAAATCTGGATCATATTCGATCACCTTCGGAATCCTGCGCATGAAACCATCCATTGCAGCATCCACCTCACTTTGAAGGAATTCTCCCATGATGTGCTGATGTATGCTGGGAAGATCGAAGTCACCTGCACCGACCTTGATGCTCAAACCCCTGATCGCTCCAGCCAGGCGGGCCCCGTCAAAAACAAGTTCCGAAGACGATTCTGCATCCAAAGCGGCTCTCAACGCATTCAAACCCTGCTGATAAGCATCTCCCCCTGACGGATCGAAGGGGATTGCCACAAAATGTCTTCGAGGAAACGCCCGCTTTATCGCATCACGACTGTCCCTGCGGCCGTGATCCTTCGCCAAGGCATCTTCCAGAGCACTTGCCTTGTAATCCAGTGTGCATTTGTTCACTACAAGCACCAGCCGGGTAGGCAATTGTTTTTCCAAAAGCTGAGCTTCAGTCAGGGCACCTGCCAGCATGTTCAGGCCCTCTTCAGACAGTTTCCCGTCCATCACAAAGATCAAAGTGGAAGCTAAGGCTGTGCCTATGAGTAGCACTTCAAGTCGACTCGAGGCCAAAGCGTTGTTGAACCCCTCACAGTCCAAAACCAGCCTTCCACCATCAAGGACGATGTCCACACCCTCTGTCACAGCTTCTGGTGTGGCAGCTGTGGCAAAAAAACCTACGGGGGAGTGCCGACACCGATGCAACACCCTACCGTTCCAACACCCTGCGGCATGGTGAATGCTACGCAAAACCATTCGAAGTAATAAAAAAACAACTGCCACCCTGCACATTTAATGGGTCAACCCTTGTCCCAAAAGGATGGCCAACTGCTGCATCAAAATGTGCTGAGTTGCGCGATGGGGGTCCGAAAAATATAATCGACAAATTAAAATCAATAATACAGAAACAAACTTGGAGAACCGTCCTTGCTGCCCCCCCGCCGTTTGCCGCTTTGGATCCAGCAGAACTGATCGTTTCTCTTGCCGAGGTGCATTTGTTTGCAAAAGTTCGTTGCCTAATTGGCTCTTCCCGGCACGACCCTCCCCAACAATGGCAATGACCCGCAACTTCCTTGAGCTCTGCTCGATCGACTGCAGGACTTCTTCGTGCAAGTGGGCCCGCCCGGGTGGCGGGAAGGAAAACAGTTTTTGGCCCACCATTGCTTGCACACTGTGCGACGCAACCAAACCGATTGAGATTAAGATTGCAATCCCGAAGGCTGTCATTGCCAGCGGCGCGTTTGGACAAGTTTTGGGCCTCTTGCGGGCATTGTTCAAGTTTCTCGCACTCACACGATCAAAATCACAAGAACTCCAACATGTTCAAAGGCCAGCAATAATGAATGCAAAAAAACACGACTGGCCCCTTGTTGCGCCTTCCTGTTTGAAAATGAGCAAGCGATCGTATTGGCAGAAGTTTCACTAAAACCCTGCCGCGTTCCACGCAAAAACGCGTGCGCCATGATGCCATGGATCCCACAAAAAAAAAAAAAAAAACGCATAAATTTGGGTAAAGGATGGGCTGCAACTATGAGTTTGCAAGAATGACAAATCCCTTGCATGTTCCATGTCTTACGGGCATGGAACACAACTCGCATCCCATTTGTCGGTCACGAGAGCCATATCCGCGTGGCCGGCTACACATCACAGCAACGTGGGTCGAACTTAGGGGCCGATCGCCATGGCAACTAGCAATCCGTGTTGGCAGTGTTGAGCAGCCATGGGGCCCCGTAGGAGACAAGCAACGAGCACAAGGTTGGCCTAATTAAACCAGGGGTTCACTGAGGGAAGCCTCGGCCTCCTCGACGTTGGAGGGGGAGGGCTAAGTCCTGGACGACAAGATCCGCTGCGTCAGTGGGTGGGAACCGTGTTGTGTTCCACACCGGTCCTTTCTCCAATAAATGTTTACTTAACTTGACCTAAGGGCCGGGTGGCATGGGATAACCAATTCGGATAACCGCCGCTAATCGTACCAAAAATGATTTCATTCAAGAAACCGGGAGAAATTGAATTGCAAGTGGCCAGCCTAAGCGGTCACGCTGTGCTACATTGAAAATTTGCTGCCCAAATGTCCGCCACCCTTTTTACCCCCGTACGAATTCAGGGGGTGAGGTTGTGTCAAGCATTCTGTTGCAAAAACACATTTTTTTCCTACAGAAAGGCCTGTCCGACATACAAAATGTTAGTTTGGTCATTACAAAATGAATTACTTGACATCATTGTGTACAGGGCTTCAATGAGCTCTGGAAAATATGCTCACTACAAAATGAATGGGCTCAACCTCAACCTCAATGGCTCACAGATTCCAAAATGACATGCTTGTCCATACACTGGAGCTCTCATAAGGTTACAAAATGCATATACCTCAGGTCATGTTGTAACGTGCTATTCCAATCCCTAAATCGCTCACAGACTACAAAATGCAATTCCTGTCCAAGAACAATTGCCTTCTACTACACAATCAAATAGCCTGGATCATTCTGTAGTCCTGCTCCAGGATGATATCGTTACAAACTAGCGGCCTCAACATGTTTTTGTAAGCCCCTGATGGGCCCACTGTCCCAGATTCTTACTTACAAATCCTTACAAAATGAGTGGTCTCAACCTCATATTACATCAGTCACACAAGTGAGTTGGGCATGTATGACCCTAGGATTTCAGGCATAGGCACTACAAAATGACCCCTGATATAAAGCCTCAAGGCCCTACATTTTGGAGTGGTTATTCGCACGGGGATCCTTTTTTGATCAAAATGGTTATAGTTGGTGCTCACACCGAGCAGGTTCAGGACATGTAGGTCCCAAAAAGACTAAGTAATACGCATAAAAAAATCGCTCCTGTAGGACAAGCCAACGACTCACGAGCATCAAAAATAAAACCCACAAATCAAAACACAAAACCGTGGTAGGGGTGGAAGAAACAAAAGAACGAAAAACATGGGGTAACCTTGGTGGTGGTGGTGGTGGTGGTGGTGGTCGTAGTAGTAGTAGTAGTAGTAGTAGTAGTAGTAGTGGTGGTGGTGGTGGTGGTGCTGGTGGTGGCAGTAGTAGTAGTAGTAGTAGTAGTAGTGGTAGTAGTAGTAGTAGTAGTAGTGGTAGTGGTGGTGGTGGTGGTGGTAGTGGTAGTAGTAGTAGTAGTCGTCGTCGTCGTCGTCCTCGTCGTGGCTGGCATGGCGGGGTCTTGCCAACATACTTATAGTTTTGGCTAAGCGCGTGTGAGGACAAAGGGGGCAAACATTTGCTTGGCACAGGCGTTGGCACAGGCATGCCACCCGACACAATTTGTGAAATTGCGCGTAGCTGGTTGGAACGCATGTGCAGCAAGTTCGCTTGCTCGCCCCTACAACCCACATTGGCAGCTTTTGTCTTGCGAGGCAGTTCAAAGCGCAAATGTATTGCGCAACGTGTTGTGCGCCGTGTAAGAGTGCTGTGATTTTTGGGCACTTGCAATGAAGAGTCGACTTGATGGTTTCCGCAAAGTCGTCTTTGTAATTAGTATACGCTACATAGTGTGTGCCTGTTGGTTTTGGATCCTGGAGCGCTCTAGCTACGTGGCCTTGGATCTATAGAACGATAGACCTCACAAGCAGCAAGTCCCACAGCTCTCCATGTTTTCTATGCCATGGCGTGCGCAGTCGCGCACCGTGTACATGCGTTCCCTCCCTTGAGGTAGTGAAAGCGACGGATGTCACATGTCAAGCGTCTCGACGGTTCCATGCTTTGCGTGTTCAACACTGGTCAATTCTTCTGTTGACTGTGACATCTTTGTTGGTCTCCAGCTCTCGTTGCTGTTGCCACTCTTCCCGTCCTTGGCTTCCCGCAAAGAGATTTGAGGCTGCCTCAACCACTTCCGAAAGGCGTCTCGAAGCTGCGTTGACCTTTTCATCATACAGTCTGCTTTCATCCGTTCACTTGGAACCCATTTCAAGGTCTGACAGTTCTGTCGAAAAGCTGCTATGTCTATTTCGACACGGCGTTCAGCAAAGCTTGTGGAAATCCTATGGATGGCGTCGGAAAGGGGGCCAACATCGGTCACTGGATAAATCGGCACTAGGCACTAGGGTTCTTCCAGGTCCTGCAGCTATGAAGTTGGCGTCCGAGGTCTCTGCCAACAATTGTTTTTTTCTAGTTTGCTGAGTCCCCAGCTTTGTCGAGAGAAGCGGCCTCAGCTGCCAAAGTCAAGCGAAGAACCCTTCCACTCCAAGAGAGAGCAAGGTGTGATGCTCTGCAGAGCTGACGTGGTCGTTGCCACAATGACCAGTCCTCCTTGAGACTTGTTGTTGGGAGCGTTCCCGAAGCCAGATGTTCTTGGGGTTCACTGGGTTGCTGCGGATAGTTGCATCTTCCGTGGCCTTGACATACCTGATGGTTCGGTTGATCTCATTCAGATCTTCTGTCGTCAGGTCTTCTCGTCCCTTTGGCAACAAAGTCAAATCGGCTGAGGTATCTGCCCGTGTTGTGCCAGAAAACCATTGTAGGCTGCCAATCCTTGATCGGAACTCGGACATCAGTTCAGCATTGTCTTTCAACTTGACCACCTCATCCACCTCCTCTTGAGACCTTGTTGAAGACACATCTTGAACATAGCTTGACAACGCGTCTGCTTGCAAAGCATAAAGCGTGTGCCAGTGAATTCGAAACTGTCCTTCTCCAATGGTCCACCCGAAGTGAAACGCTGTTCGAAGCAGGCCCACTGCCTCCTTCTCCCATTCCGGAAGCGCTGTGACTAAAATGTCATCAACAAAAACTCCCAAAAGAGCTACCACCTGTTGATGTTTTTCACCTTCGGTGTCTTTCAGATTGAAGGTAGCCTTGGCGTGCCTGGAGCAGGAATGTCGGATGGTTTGAGTGGAAATCATGGTCGTATGAGAAATCAAAGTCTTTGGGTTCCGGGGGGAGTATGGTCGCAAGGCTGAAACTTAAAGGAATTGACGGAAAGGCACCACCAGGAGTGGAGCCTGCGGCTTAATTTGACTCAACACGGGGAAACTTACCAGGTCCAGACATAGTAAGGATTGACAGATTGATAGTTTTTTCTTGATTTTATGGGTGGTGGTGCATGGCCGTTCTTAGTTGGTGGAGTGATTTGTCTGGTTAATTCCGTTAACGAACGAGACCTTAACCTACTAAATAGTTACATGTAACCTCGGTTACATGGGCAACTTCTTAGAGGGACTTTGTGTGTCTAACGCAAGGAAGTTTGAGGCAATAACAGGTCTGTGATGCCCTTAGTTGTTCTTCCCACCTTCCTCAAGGTGATGGACATCATCAACAGTACCCAAGCTTTGTGCCTGGCCAGGACGGTTCTGGACAGAGTTCAGGTGGACATGGGGTGATTTATGGGCTGCCACCACATTGCGGTTGGAATCAAGATGGTCGTGGTTGTATTCCACCTCCTTCACCCTTTGTTGGCTGGCGTGGTGGCCACTAGGTGGATACCAAGCATGCCATTGCCAGGTACAAGTCATGGTCATCTCGAAGTCGCGAACTCAGCGGATTTCGTGATTGGGACTAGTGCACGACAGGGACTGCGTTTTCTTCTCATAGGAGGCTGTGGCAAAGCATCGTCTTTGCCGAACTCGGTTGAAGGCGCCTCCCCATAGACGAAGATTGCGTGGGCCACTGCCTTGTCGAAGCGGCCCGCGATGGTGAGGTTCTCGCCGTCCTCGCCCTCGACCGAGCTCATTCCATCAACATCCAAAAGTGATGCGAGGAGCTTGTAACAGCACATGTCACTGATCACATCCTCCACACCAGGAAGGTTCATAAAGCGTTGGAAGGGCGCTTGTTCCCATAGTGCCGAGAATGCGGGTTCTCGATCAAAAAGCATCTCCCTTCGGCATGGATCTTCCCGCAGTGTTTCACCATAGAATGCACTGCGTCACGTTTTGCTTGCCGAAACTTGGGGCGCTTCAGGCATTGGCATGGACGTGGATTTCTTTTACAACTCCCATCCAAGGAACCTCTATCCGCAGCCTTATGGCATCGCTCGAGAAAAAAACCTGCTGTTACAGGACTACTTGGGTTGTTCGTGCACGAGGTTCTTGCGCGGATGAACATCCTGCGGAATCTTCATGAGTGGTCCGTTCCTGTCACCACGCACTGCTATCAAGCAGAAGCGGACTTTGCTGCCGCAGTCGAAGAAGTGGAAGGTGTGGTAGCTGTTCATTTCGCCGCTCGAGGACCAACACAACGGCATTGCCAAGGAGCAGCTCACGCGGTGAAGATCTGCGACACTTCGACCACTTGAGAGAGGAGGGGATGAACGAAAGGTTGCAGGCAATCACAAGTACCCCTGGTAGAAGTCCATGGCGGCGTGACCCGGCGCAGGGGGGATTTGATCCAGGGAGGGGGGGGGCCCACCGACGAACAGAATCATTTCTTACAGGACCAAATTCAATCCTCTGGGTCCTCGTAGGCATCAAAACATTGCTCAGTGTCTTCACGAGGTTCATAAGGGAGTTGTTCATCGGAAGTTGGAAACCTCGTGGTGAACTTCCAACTTCAACCTTCTCAAAACCCTCGGCCGCGACCACCTCGTCGCACATAAGGAGATGCCGTAGACGAAGTTGCAACCGTGCCAGGACCCGCCATGCCAAGTTCGTCAGGGTATGGGGCCACCTTTGCCTCATGATGTTTTCACTCAGTGCGTTGAAAGTGATGCTTTCCCTTGGGCCCGTGCGAGTGTTTCGTACTCACGGATCACCCCGCCTCTTCTATACAGTTCCTTCTCAACGAACTGCTTGCCCAAAGCTTGGAGGAACACATACTTTCCGTTGTCAACATCGAATATGTCGTCATTGACATCTTCGAACTCGAGTGCTGCTGCTCCGCGAGGCTGTTCAAGTGCTCTCAGGGCTTGCTCGTTCGGCGGCAAGAATTCTCTTGTGATGCGACCCCATCGCTACAAGCTGCGTACAGCCTCAGTCCAAAGGGGTTGGACTCAGTGTCACCATCGAACTCTGGCGGCGGTGGAATTTCGCCTGACCGCAACTTTTTCTCTTCTCTTTTTTTCTCACCTCCACGCTGTCCTCGTCTTCGTCGGACAAAGCTTGTCACCGAAAGGGGCGATGAAGGTGAGCCAACTACATCATCCTTGGCGTCTCCTCCACTGCAAGCATGACGGGGCTGCCAACCCCGTGACCTCGGCCTGCGTCATTCCAAACGGTCGCAGCTTCCTCGCCAGCCATGTCCTCCTCGTCGAAGTCATAGCTTTCCTCTCCGGCGCCATCACCTCCACCGTCAGGCTGCATGGCTGCCAGCCTTCCTCTGCGCCATGCCAGGAGAAAAGGCCTTCCATCCCCTGTAGTCGCTGAGGGCGCTGCACGCGAACAGGTAGAAGTGCTCGAGGAATCTACCGTTCCAGCTGTGCGCTACCAATGTTGGTTTTGGAGCCTGGAGTGCTCTAGCTATGTGGCCCTGGATCTATAGAACGATAGACCTCACAAGCAGCAAGTCCCACAGCGCTCCACCTTTTTCTATGCCATGGCGTGGGCAGGCGCGCACCGTGTACACGCGTTCCTTCCCTTGAGGTAGTGAAAGCGACGGATGTCACATGTCAAGTGTCTCGACCGTTCCATGCTTTGCATGTTCCACAGTTCCATCTTCAACCGTTCTTTCAGGTAGCATGCTTCTGAACCTGGAATCTGGCAATCCAAGAGTGTTTTTTGCGTGCGCTCCAAGCGCAAAGCTGCGAGTGGGAGGGTGGTTTGGTGGCTTGGGCCCCTCCCCCCTAAGAATATCCAGTCCCTGGACCTGCCTGTATGTCAACCCAACATGAAGAGAATGGACAGGTTGAATCTAAAAACAGTTCCACAAAGATTGAAACTAAATACGATTAAAGAAACGCAAAAAAATAGCACGTTGTTACCGAGAATGGGTGGAAGTTTCTAAGACATGTAAGCTCAAAACAATTGCAGAAGGCGCGCGCGTTTCGGAGCACTTTGCAACATACCGCTCTAAAGGTCCCCCGTCTTCGGTGGAGTTGCATCATATTTTCCTGAACATGTTTGCCTTCAACATTGCGTGGACACAGTAGCTTTATGTAGCTTGAGAACCACATGTTCATCGCAAAACGCGATCTGCGCATGCTAAACAGAAAAAGTGATAAACAGAGCAAAGGCCCGCGCATATCCTTTTCAAACTTTCCGCGCTTGGGGTTACTGCGGTAGCCGTCTCTCGAAGTGTTCGATGCAAACAAAGGACTTGATCTGTAGTCGAATCTCGGACTGAAGACTGAAAACTTCTAGACTGACCTTAGTGATGGGTCCACCCCAACTTTTGATGCCACACCAGATGGGCCGAACCTACATGTGACACGTTGTGGAAAAAGCAAGATCTTTTCAGCCATAAAGTGGCTTGAGAGCAGCAGTCTGTTCCACCCACTTCTGCTGCAACCATGTTGGTCTTCGACCTCAGGTAGACATCATCTATAGATTGTTCAGGTGCTCTTCTTCTTGCATCTTTTTTGATTTATCGTGGTTCTGTAGCTGGATCAATGATGAGTTTCCAGTTTCTGTAGTTCAAACGACTTGTCTCCATCTTGTAGCATGTTGTAAGGGTCGGGAAATTCAAAGACTGGACAAGGCACTTTACAGACCCTTGGGGGCAGTTGCGCAATCCTGCTTCATTCTTTCGTGTTCTTTTCCACCCGGCATCATTCTTCTTCTTGCATCGTCTTTGATTCATCGTGGTTCTGTAAGTCATGGTCGGTGGACCGATGAGGACGTTGCAGCTTCTA
>CAXAMN010010113.1:185120-209875 GCA_963970005.1 Durusdinium trenchii
ATGTATGTATGTATGTATGTATGTATAATATGCAAATATATATATATATATGTAGAGATGCACTTGTTTGCCGAGACCAAACCTGGCCTTCCAGTGATGACAGGAACGATCTGAGAGCCTGGCTACACTCTCAAAGGAAGGCATCGGTGTTTTCCTCGGCACTCAGAGGGGAGCAAATATTGTCCATGCATGAGTCACTGTGAAAAAGATGACCCTCTTGCCCTTTTGGGCCTGGTCTGACTCGCCAAAAACCAGCCCTTTTCACAGATCAAATGTGAGATGGTGTGAGTGTTCAAGCCATACACCGGGAAGCTATGACAGGCAAGACTTCAGCTGCAAGGTGGATCACTGCATCTCCGAACTTGAGCCTGCTGGTCCAAGCCATGAACGGAGATACAAGGCGAAGCACTACGTGGAAGCTGCAGCCAAAAATGCAACCGCCAGGGTGAGCTACTTCCACAAGTCCAATGGACAACCCTTTCAACAGAAAATGTGTCAAGAGCAACAACACAGTATACATTATGATCATGACCCACCTCGCGGGCGAAATACCTCAGCCTGTGCATGACTTGTGCACGCACAGTCAATCAAAGCCAGATCATCCTGCAGCCTCCAGCTGTGCCTGGGAGGACTGATCTGCTATGATCTGATTTGGCCTAATTCTGCAAGGGGGGAAGAAGGCCTTATGGCTTTGGTAGGCCATCATCTTCTGAGCTCTGACTTTGAGATCTTCGTGACCCAAGACATTGGCATCGGGACCGTGGAAGAGATGGCCGTAGTCCCTTTTGTGGCAAAATTCTGCAGAACAAGCTACCAATCCAACGGCCACATCTCGAATCATGCGGGGTTTGTACCGCTCGAACAGGTGCAGCAGCACATCTTGCTTGATCTTCCTGGTGATTTCAAACTCTTCGGCAAGGCGTTCCCTGGAGATATCATGGTGTGCCAAGTAGTCACCATCAATTCCATCCTCCTTCATCAGGTCTGCAACTGCTTCATATTTGCTCCCCAAACCTTTCACACGTTCCCAAACCTCAAGGCACGTTTCCTTGGCAAGAGGTGATGCAAGTTTCTCTCGAGATGGCAAAGCACGAACAAAGATCCCTGCCATCATAGTGGCAAACTTGCCCTCTAAGAGAACAGAGTGAACTGTCTCGCTCTTGAGATCCTCATTTCCAACTTCCAGCTTCAAAGCCTGCCTCAGCTGTTGTTCCATCCACGTTTTGAGCGAGTCGCTCGTCTCTCAAAATCTCCATGAGGCTCTCTTCCACTTGAGGCACAACTTGCAGGAACCTGACGTAGGCGACGGTTGTGCAATGCCAACCATATTGGCGGAGATATGAAGAAGCCTTGATCCTCTCTTTCTCCAATTCGGCCGCATTCTTTTCACTGCCCATATGGCCTCGCGACCACCCTACAATGTGATTGGTTGCGGCCCCCAGCGCTGCAGCCGCTGCCAACGTAATTGGCTCTGGCATGTGACAAATCTCTTCTGCTTTTGTCAGTGAGCAAGTGCTTGTGCCAAAAGCTGCACAATTGGAGAGTGCAAACAACAAAAGTCAGCGGACAAGTTGAAGGCCTCCGTGAGGCCTTGTCCGACAACCAGTTTCAACAGTCCCAAGGCACTTGATCGTCGGTTCCATCCACTGAAGCCAAGCATCGGGAAGCAGCTGCTCAGTGAAGCACCAAGGCCCTCCATTATTAAGCACCTGAAGCGTTGGGTGTTTTAGATTGTTTTGGCACCTGATCCACAAACTACAGGTAGAGGATGGCAAGGTATCAATTGCTTTGACCGCAAGCAACACAGTCTCAGGTGGACGGACCATCAGGGAATTGACAAAGGTTTGGGTGAAATTATATAAATAGACACAGAAGCCTTCCCACAAGCCCCTATTCCAAGTACATCATACACTGCATGCTCGCCACCTGACAGATGCTCCCTGGAAATCGTGCCAAAGGAAGACCCCCCCCCCGACAGTTCTCGTTGCGATATAGGGTTCAACATGGTTCAACCCAACATCCCCAAACTGGCCAGATTCCCATCCTCCCGCAGTAGACCCTTACTCTCTTGACGACTCTTGGAGAGTCAGCTTCATGGCCAGGGCACGTCATGCCTGGGAATGAGCTCTGCCAGTGGTGACAGACCTCAAGGCGCACGGGCCAAGTCAACTTGGCTAATTGAAGAGGTGTGACACTGAAGTGGGTTCCCTCCAGTCAAACAAACTGCGGTGGCCTACACAGACGGACTACAAGGTTCTTCACATGACGGACTTACAGACCTATATATTTGATCCTGAGCTTGAAGAATGGTTTCACATCACCAAAGGGTCGTAGGACATCTAAACCGCATGTCGATACCCGTTCGGTCGAAGTTCCTCTCCTCCACCCGGCAAAAAGGTCCAAACTTCAGCCGAAGGCACAGCCGGAGGAACGCAGCCCGGCACAGCGGCCCGCAGTGCGGTGTTTGTTCAGCTGAAACGGGGATCCTCTGCAGTGAAGAACTGACGGAGAACGACAACACCTTTGCTGGCAACCTGATCAAACAAAATTTATCCAGAAAGGAACTACAGTGGCAATCTGATGTGCAGTGAAGCACCTGATGGCCATTCTCCAGGGGAAGCATGGAAATTGATCCAAGAGATCCAAGGTGTTCAGAAATGTTCAGACTTACACTCACACCCTATGTCTTGCAGCCACAGCTTCCCTGTCCTGACGATCTTCACCCGGCCTAGCAGCTCGGATCTTTTTGGAAAATCCAGTGTAGTGGAAAAACAACTGGAAATGGATACTTCCGAAAAATTGTGGCACTCCAAACCACGGGTTTTAAGACTCCAGGCTAAACGCGAATGGTTTAAGGATGACTGCGGGCGTAAGCCCATGTTCAAGAAACTCCCCAATAGCCAATAGCTGACAGTCTCCCACCATTTTGTGAAGGGTATATATTGTTACAGGCACCAAGCATAGTGTATGAATGTGCATGAAAGGGCCACTTCTACTCTTGGCACCCACGTGATGTTGATGGGTTGGTGGGTCAAATGGGTGCAGGAAGCTCCTCCCCAGACCCCGGACCATTCAGTATCTTGTCATTATAGATCTGATCTCGAGATGCCAGGTGGCCACCCATGTAGCTTGACCTTCGCATGTCAACCAAGGTCTCCCAGTTTGAATGACCCATATCATCCCACATCCACATATATATATAATATATTATAATATAATAGTACGGTTGATTCCTTCCAAATTGGCAAACTATTCCTATCCGACAATCGCTCCTTACACGTGGCCCTACGCCATTGCATCTGCGCCCAGCTGCATCGCGTGAACGTTCCGCGGTGTCTGGAAGGAACACCATCGTCTCACAGGAGCCGTGTTGCCTTCTTCAATGCGTTCGGATCAACAGGGGGTTGTTTGTCTTGCTCGTCTGGCTCGTCTTCCTCCCATGCGGCGAAAGGAAAGCAGCATGACACCATAAACGACCCAAAGGACACCCAATGCGCCAGCCTCCATCAGCGGCACCCATCGACTCTCGCAGTGACCTGCTGTGCAGCGCAGACGAAACGGGTCTTCGCGGCATATCAAAGGCAAGCAGCAACAAGCAGCTGGCTGTGAACAAATGTGAACCGAACTCCCTTACCGCAAAGAGAAACTCAGGTGGCCTCAGAAATCAGAAACCTCATGAGTAGTGGGTACTGTCGCTTCTAATCCGAAACTCGATCATTTCACAGTCTCCTTCATCCGCAAACGCCCCAGCCCTCCATATTGACCCCTCAGCTCCACTCTCACTCGTTCACGGAGCCCGAGGGCGCTCGTCCCACAGCGGTCGGTCTCTGGGGACGGTCCAATAGCAGGTGCCTTCTCTTTTTTAAGATGCTCTCTGGGCGGTTGGGCGCTCAGCCAGACTTCTATAGACAGGTGGCGACAGGTCTTTGGAACAGCTCTGGTGTTCAGCTCTTCGTTCGCAATCCCCTGCGGAGACCTTCCAAGGACACTGATTTGGTGGCGACATGGACACCCCAAGAAACTCCAAAACGAAGCACTCCCTTTTGCAGTCCTTCTCACTCGGTTAGATGATACACCCTTTCTGTCCTCAACAGGCAAAGCCAATGATATCTCTCCAGCACCAAGTGGTTGAACCCAGAAATTCCATTGGACACAAGCTGCCTGGCGTCGCTGTTGCCAAGCTTTTAACATTGGGCACTTTGTCCCATGGCTGCCATGGCTGATGTCAGCTGCCGGAAGAATTCAGACTTCTCTTGGGGTCCTGGGCGTCCCACCAGTGACAGGGAGAAGAGTCCTTATTGGATCCTTACTGACTTGAAATGACGACTCAACTTATCTCAACAGGCTGTTGGTGGGGCCTCGACATCCCCAAGAGATAAATCCAAATGGAACGAATTCTCGACTGGAGGTAGTGCCTCCAGCGAGGTCAGAAAAATGCGGATGTCTTACAGACTTGGCAACGAATTCAGCGCCGGTGCTCTTCAAATTGCCCAAGCACCTTCATAAGAAATGGACAGCACCTCAGCGCAAGCTTTCCACCCGTGTCGGGGCACAGGAGCTGGTCTGGAGTACCAAAACCGCTCGCTTGGCGCCCAACTGCCCAGTTCGGCTTCCCGCTTCGTGAGCTGCTCCCGGGGCTCCCTCCAAACAGGCTCCCTTCCCATGATGAGCCTGGCTGAAAGATAAGGATACATGGTTACATGGTCGGTCCCCGCTGCATTCGAGCTTCCTGGTTTTTGCACACCTGAAGACCCCCCAGCCCTTGCCAAGACAGACCTCGCATGCCGAGCCACTTGGCTCGCCACAGAGACCATGGCAAGCATTGCGAGGAGGCTGGAGCAAATCCTCGAGGGACTTCGAGTGGGACGACCCATGTGACCAAGTCCAGGTTGTGGATGCCCTACAGGCAGGTTGGACTGGACATTTGGCCAAATATGACTTTCATCTGCCATGTAGGGTCATCTGCCATGTTTGTTCAGACCGAAGGAGCTGAGGAGAATCAAAGGTTGGTTTAGTTCCCTTCATTGATCTCACCGCTCATGTATAAACCATTTTGCACACAAATCGTTCATGTCCATATTAAACATGAGCAAGTTCGTTCATCCTGGACGCTGTTCCGCTGTTTGTCGACTGCCTTTCTTAGCCTCTCAAACTCTCCATGTGCCCCGCCATGGAAAATCAAAGCCACCCCTTCAACATGTCGCCTGCTTTTCGCGGATGAAACCGTGGTGCGGGCAAGGGTCATTGCTGCAATGATGGACTCCGAAAAGCAAAGGACGGCCAGAAGTATCGCCATCAGAGCCTTAGCTCTATTGAGAGTCCGCCCTTATTCACGAGCAGCCACCTCAGAAACACTCAAGAAATGATTAGGACCGCACTGAATGGACCTGTGCCCCATGAAGAAGAGGGCTCAACAGATTTGGACCTCCACAAGTAGGATACCAATGCAAATGATCCACATCTGCATGGAATCTCCACATTGAACCTGCTCTGTTTTCCACTGGACGCCAGTCAACCCCTTGGGCCCCACGAACCACCTACCAGTAGCAGCTCAAACCGCCCAAACCACCGGATCTCCACCGATCGGTGCCTCGGACGATCGGGGTGGTCGCCGATTCTGGCCCCACCACCTCCGGCAAAGCGATTGCATGGACATCCATGGACCATCCGGTGTCTGGTGTCTGGGTGTCTGGTGTCTGGGGTCCCTCCCACACCTACCTGGGTGGGACCTGATCTGGTGAATCCCGCCCAGGTGTCAGGTGAGCCATTTGTTCGATCATGTTCCGAATACCAGGTGAGTGAAGCTCTGAAATGGGACTCCATCTGGGTGCTCTGCAGGGAGGGTCGGGTGCCCTGCCTGAGTCTTCTTTTCTCCCCCGCCCTGACCGCCATCGAGAGACCGCCGCCCAGCCCACGCTGGCCAGGAGGGTGGGTAAATCCGCACAGCGGGCGCCAAAGACCTTTGCCGCTCGATGGACCCGGACCGGAGCGGTACCGGCCCTATACCCAGTCCACCCCTCCTCCTCCTCCTTCGAAGGGTTTAGAAGTGGATTATGAGAAAGTGGAGGCCGGCTTGAAGCGGTATGTTTTCCTCCTCCCGGATTGAAAGTGCCTCGCACCCAAGAGCTTAGAGCATGTTGGAGCATCCTTCAAACATGCCTCGTGTCTTGGACAGGTGTCTTGGGTCTTGCTTGCCAAAACGGCCCACCTGTCTTGAGTCCTCCAGCAACTGTCGAGCGGAAACGCAAAATCAGCACGTTCTTGCTCTCATTTGCCCTCACCGTTTGGGAGAAGTCTGCCAAATGCGTTTTGGTCGCCCGAACGGCCACTGAAGGGCCACTGTCCCACGAACGCGGGGAGAGGCTGGCGGGTCCGCGGTTCCTGATGGGGAGCTCTCGAAAGTGTTCGTGTGCCACATGGTATGGAAGCTTGTCCTGAACGCACCCTGTGAGAACTACCAAAAGCCTAGCAAATCTAGCATGATGGCAAGCCTTCCTCCACAGCCCCACCCAGCTGCTCATGCCCGAGGTGCTTCAAGCAGTGCTACCTCGTCGTGCGTGCTGAACCTGGCCGAAAGACGATGTTGGACAAGATGGGGTCCCAAATCCCAAAGAGACTTTTGGTGACTATAGCATAGGTCTTTTCAGAGCATGCCTCTACCTCCCCGAACGCCCCAGCACCGATGGATCCTGCCCCAAGCACAGATGTAGAACTTCTATATCACATCTCCACATTGTGGTCCGGACCGACGTCAGTTGCAGATGTTGAAGTGATGGTGAGGTCCCTCCCGGGTCAGCACAGAGTGGCTTGGCCCGATCCCACCCCGCGGCGGAGAAGCAGCCCCCCCCCCTTTCGGGCTCCCCCAGATCGGTGAGTTCGGCCCGAGGCGATGCTTGGATTGGTGAAACGGTTCCCCTAAGGGGCTTGAAAAAAGACCTGAGCGACCCTGACGACCTCCCTGTTTGGGAGCCCCCAAAAGCGTGGTCCTTGTCCCATCAAAACCCCCAGTGAAATTCAGGGGTCCTTTGTTTCGATTGTCTGCCAATTCGGCCAGGAGGCGGACAAAAAAGCCTCTCAAGTCTTTCCTGATCCGCCATGCAGACCCAGACACGCATCGAAAAACCAATGCCTTCGAACCAGTCGTGCTGAGTGGGGTGCTAAGTGGCAAACGGAGAAAGGTGCCGGCGTGGCGCCACATCCTCACGATCCTCATCCACTCACGGGAGGGGACCAAAAACATCTATGTTGGCCACCCCAAAATGCGACTCCTGGAACAAAGATATTACTGTATATATACCTGTAGTGCCAAATGAATACCTTTTTTAGTTAAAATACATACGGCCTGTTATTCTTACACATACGGCCAAAGCTGGTCACATGATCAAATACGGCCATATACGAGTTTGACCTGGTTTGCCATGGTTGCATGACTAACATGAACCGGCTCGCATTCATTTGCTCAAGCGGCCGCCGGCATCCGTTCTTTTAGAGCTGGGCCGTGCTGCTTGGGGCCTCAGCTACCCTTCAGTCCAAACTTTCTGGACCCTACAGAGGTACCGTTGCAATGCCCGTAAGGCATTGGTGACAGGACTGCTTCGCCGGGTAATCCGGGCGATGTGTCCAATAAAATCCTGCAGTGCATTTTGGTAGGGCCATTGTTTTGATATCTCCGGAAGAAAGCAGGCTAGAGCAAAACAAAACCACAAAAGTTTCACAAAAACCTGGTCGAGCATCCTCATCCTGAGAATTGCTTTCGCAAATGGGGTTGAGAACAAATGCAGCCGTTGGGGATGCTGATCTCTTGCAAAGCCACCGCATGGTGTGATCTATCATGTGGATCTTTGAGTGCATCGGGAATCGAAGTGACCTCCGGGAAAAACATTCCCAGGCAAGCGTTGCGTACATGCAAACAAAAAGCCGGCCCTTCTTGCCAGCTTCTGCTGCTTCTGCTTTCGTCAGCCAGAGACCACTGCTGTAAAGCAAAGACATGCAAGCGTTAATCGCTCGACATGCATCAAAGATCAATTGCAACGTTCTATGTCTCTCGACTTCTTCTGCACGTTCCTGCAGCAAGAATTCCAAAAACTTGCAGTACACAGTGGTGTCTGCATGCTTTCCCCAAGCTGCGTCGGGACACACTTGATACGAAGTCATGGAAATTCGCTCCTTGCAAAAGCCGCCGGAATGCGGCAAATTCCTTCCTGGCTTGGATGCCCATGCACGAAGGAGACCGTCAAGCTCTGAACATTTGTGTTCTAGCGAACCTGGGCCCATCAGAAGAACAAGAACTTCTGCAAGAGAGCTGGCGATGAAGTCCTTTCCCAAGCCTCCATGGAAATTGTGAAACAAGTCGGTCTTCAGAAATTGTTCAGGCGCTTCTGCTACATGGCGCAGCTTCAAAAAAGATGGCGGTGTCGACCAGGGAGGTGGACAAGGGCCAGCCAAATACCAGCTTGCATCCTCATTGACATCTTCGAACGGGTGGTCCCTTTGCCCTGCTGGGCACAGAAAGCACATGCCAGGAGGGTCGCGACTGTGAGCAGTGACCTCCTTCTTGGCTGCCCGCAGGTAATGTCGCTCTAAGGATGCTGTCTTTGTCAAATATGGAAGGTCCCCTTTCAAGCCAAGCACCTGAATGTGCCAAGTGCGACCATTCCACTCAAAGCCGTCATCTTGGAGTTGGACAAGGTCGTCCACAATGGCGCTGAACAACTCACGGTACACTGCAGGCCGCTTTTCATAGAATTTCTTCGGCATTGCTGCCAGTAAGAGGCGCGAAAGGAAAGAGCTTCCAGACAGGTTCAAGAGTTGTCGTTTTTTGTCTGCTTTCTGTCCCTTGGAAAAGTAGTGGTTTGATCCACGACCGATCAGACCTTGCAAGGTGACGCACATCACTCCGGTTTTCTTCAACCACCTCCCTTCGTCACCAAAAAGGTAGGTTGGAATTGTCCGGGATAAGCTTGCTTTGCCTTGGCGAGATGCCTCAAAAATTTGGTGGGTTGGAAATTCAGCGCTGTAGTGCTTCCAGAATTGAAGACACGCACCTTCGACCTCTTCGGAAGGCAGTCCTCCCAGAAGGTTCTCAACCTTGCCAGTCTTCACCATACAAGCAATAAAGCTTGAAGGCTTCAAGTACGGAAAGGACAGGGTATCTGAAATAGTATGCCAGCTAATTTTGACATCCAGCGCCAGGCCGTGGCTGCTGAACCTTGAATGGCTCCACGGTCCCGCAAAAATTGCCTATATATGAAATCGATTGATAGAACGACGGGTTTCAAGTGTTTTTTGGTGAAAATCATGAGAGAAACCTTTCAGTTTAAATTCAAACACCAAAAAACACTTTGTGGCAAACCTCTTCAGCATGCTTGCCGATTCTGGCCGATGAAAGCTTGGAAATCACTGGGCAGGTTGTCGGTCCAAAGTGTGCTACTGCAGCTCGCGCCATAGCCACAATGGAAGTAGCAGTATCCTGGAAACAAGCATGTATATTGTTTGCTCTTTGGGGTGGTTGCCATAAAAAGCAAGATCTCTGAGATCCCAACCCCAACGGCAATTCTGTGAGCCGCATGCACGCCCAAGGCGCCAACTTTGCCTGGCAAGGCTTGCATGGAACGATCCATGCCCCATTCTGATCAGGCCAGGAGGGCCTGCGCTACTGAGAGAAGTGCACTCTGAACATGACCACTCACTCCCATCAAAGCGTGCAGGTCAAGTGTTTTCGAGCGCACGCAACATGTCAAATCCCAAAGTTTGGTGCTAGTCTTTACTTGAAAGCTGCAAATGACGGACGTGTTCATGGCTTTCACCACACGTCCAAACCCAAGCACACTAAGTGCATGATTGCATCTGGCAACCACGCAGTAGTGCTAAACCCTAGTCCTTTGACTTTCGCTGCCTTTTGGAGGAGCTAGCCTTAGGAGCAGACTTTGCTTTTGCAGACTTCCTGGACGCAGGCGCTTCCTGCTCCAGTTCATCTCCATCAGGCTCATCCCGGTTCCGCTTTCTCATCGCACGTTGGAGGGACCTGGAGAAAGGGTAAGACAATTACCGAAAACAACAGAATTTGCTTTCAAGATCCTTCAGGTATATACACAGCATGTTAACAATTCCTGAGTTTCTGTTTGCCTTGCTGTGGACTCCGCGCGCGTAGCTTTGCACCCCCTCGGAGACATGCAATATATATCCATGGTCCATGGATGATATTTAGAATTTATATACGATGCATGGTTTTCGATTGGCCCAAGCAACACAACTTCAGCGCGGTTGCGCAGTCGATCGACCTTGTCTTGGAGCCTTGGGGAGCTAGGACAACAGCAGTGAAGAGCAAGCAGTTTAGAGGTTAGATGCGCAAAAGGATGAAATGCACCAGGGCTCTCTTTGGGAAGAGGAAGCTTTGACCGCTTTGATTTCAATGTGCCAAGGACACCCGCCATCTCATCGTACAAATTATCCAACTCAGACTTTGTGGCGTTGGCGGTCTTGACAAAGCTACAGGGGTCGCAATTTTTGCGTCAACCAGGAGTTTGCAACCCAACATACAAACACAAGTGTTCCAACGATTACCGGCCTGATCGCATCAGCAGACTTGGAATTTGCGAGCTTGGTAGTCAGTTCAGTCATTTTGGCAGATTTGGTCATCAAGGCCTCCATAGTACTAACCATTTCCTGGTATGGGTCCTGGGACATAAAATAATAAACATAACATGCAAGTTTCTGGGTAAAACTCGAGCGGCCGCGCAGGCTTGTCCTCGCCCAAGAGTTCTGCCTCTTTGCCGGGATGCTCAGCCTCCACCGGGGCACCTCCAAAGTCAGCGGGTGCTGAGGGCTGGTGACGCACGAACGTGACTCCTTTGCCAGACTCCTGCTTGGTCTCTTCACGTCTCTTTTTCATGGTATGGCTGTTGGACAACTTGCCAGATTCCTCCACATCCACCCAGTGTTTCAAGATCTTCGAATTGTATTTCCAGGGCCTAGGCTGTAAAAGAAGTGTTGGGTAATACTTTTTGCGAACTATGAGCACCCCACTTGCGAAGGTCAGGGTGTCTTTCCGTATAGGCCACCACATCAGCAATCTCAGACCTGGGCGCGCAAGAGGCATTCTCCCACCCCACCTGGATCGCTTCTGATGGACAGGAGTTGAACGTTAAGCTCCCGACTTTGTCATCTTCAAGTTGGTTTTCATTTCACGTTCCGAGTAGAACCCGGACTTAATCTCACTCTTGGACTTGCTCTTTTCCTCTTCCCTCGTGGTGACCAAGGTCTTTAGAGCCGCCTAAGGTGTGGCCAACCGGTTCCATACTATGTGTTTGAAGAGGTCGCAACAAATTGAAAGGGATCACACACTTGGAAATCCGGGCCTTGTCCAGATTGCATTCCTTAAAAAGGTCAGTAGCAGCCTTCCTGTCTTGAAGAAATAGTTTGCGTAGGATTTCTCCACCCTTACACTTTCCGCTTTTCTTGACCTCCACAAAGCGCCTAAGACGCTGTTCAATTGCCGACTCGCTCAACTTCTTCCCCCTCGACCAAAAGTTACCATCGTCATCCATGGTCACATTGTCTTCCTGGCAAGTAGTCAAACTAAATGGGATGAGCTGCGTTACTAGAAATATCGGTGCGGCCTCATCCTCCTCATCCTCCGCTTTGGCAGGTGGAGCTCTAGGTCTTGGGGATGGTGTGGTTGAGGCAGGCTCCACGCGGCGGACTGGGGGGGTCGTCTGGTTCTCATAGTCACGACTCCCATACCGTTGGAGAAGTTCAGCCCTTTGTTTATCCAGCTCTGCCAATTGCGCCAAAAGCTCATCATCGGCCTCCCCGGTCCCCCCAAGAACCCAAGAGGATCTCACAACTCACACGCTCCCATCCGGGCCTCGCCCGTCTTGTTCTTAGACACCGATGCAGGAGGTGGAGTCGCCTGCAGGCGCATGTGATATATGTTTCCCACTTAGAATTGGGGAGGGCGCATCTTCTCAGCAACGCGCTCTTTCTTGATTTGATGAAAAACAATACCTTCTTCCTTTGTGCAAAAAACGAAGCAGAATGAGGCATACTTGTGACTTGGTGTAATTGTTTTGTTTACCCTTGGCCCCGTTGTTTGGAAGTGCTTTTTGCACATTGCTTTACCCCCATTGTTTCACCAAGCCTGTCGCGGAGAGCGCCCAGGAATAGTGGTGGCTGGGCTTTGCATATCCTCCAGCATTCACAACCCACCAATGACTTGACACGGTTGAATCAAAACCCCCCCACCTGAACAGACTTCCTCCGCAAGAGTTCTTCTTCCAACTCCTGCAGCAGAGCGCCGTGTTTAATACTCGAACTGCTCTGACATGCACAAAAGGTGGAAGCGTACCTGAAGTTCCTTTTGTAGGGCTTCCTTTTGGTCCATGCCCTCTTGCTTTACTTTCAGCAAGTGCCCCACACCCTGGTCCAAACTCTTCGTACTCCACTGACGCGGAGGTGGGCGAGTCCGGATTGCAGTTGGCATGGTTCCGCAGTGCTATATTGAATATGAACCTTAGGCCTAGACAGCTTCCACAGTTTTCCATGTCCGAGTGAAAATCATGGTGTCCAAACCGAACCTCTCACACTTGTACGATTCGGTGCAAAATGAGACCTTTTGCCGACCGTGGCTGCCGAACGCCCTCCGATCCCGGACCCCCCAAATATGGCCTCATCTTTGGATTTTTTTCAATAAATCCATACGGGTTTTTTCCAATAAAAACTTGAAAAAGTTTGGGTTTCATACGGGTTCGGTTTTTTACGGTATTCTTTTTTCAATCATATGGTTGTATTCAATCCAAATATGGCCATATTTGCTCACGACACCAGAGGTGGCAGGTTTCAGCCAAAAAGCGGCCTAAACAGGTTCGACACTGGAACTAACGCCATTTGGGTGGAATGTACCTTACCCAGGACTGCGGAATTTGCAGTCGCTTGGCTCCACGAACATATTGCAAGCGCTCAACAATGTTGAAGTCATCCAAATTGTCTAGAAAGCGGACCTCCTGGAAAACCTTTCTGGCATCCAGGGGTTCTGACAAATCACGAAGAGGCTGGTACAAGGCCCCCTGCTGCATCAGGTAGGGCAACATCCTGGCGATCTTGCGCCCAAAGAGGGCTGGATAGCACCTCGAAGGCCGGAGAAACAGGGGGTGCCACAAGCGTGCATGGACTCTAGCTGACGCAGGTGTTTGGCGTTTATGGACAGCAGTTTCTAAGACCTCTACTGTGTTTGCTGCAAGAACTTTGTACCATGAAATCTCTTCTTCCCTTCTGAGTCCAGGTAGGCACGACAAGGTTTCTCCTTTTCGAAGCATGACGACTTCTTCACCTTTTTCAGTTTCCCACGCTGGAACTGCCCCACGAAAGGAACATTGGCATAAGCTGCCGAGCGCTTTGGTGTTGGAGATCCATAATGTTTCATCCACCACTTGGCTCGGAAAACCTCATACATCAGGTGCGTGTGCATGTATTGTTGACACGCAGTATAAAACATGCATGCGCCTATAGATCGCTTGGCAACATCGTGAATCCAACCGAGTGGCTTTCAAAGACTGTATTAGTTTCCTGATACGAGGGTGCCTCTCCATCAAACTCTGGGCCGGCTGTTCCAAGACCCATGCCCCTCCCAAGCACGAGGTCAGGACCATTAAGAGGTAGCACCTGCAAGCGCGGGCTGGTTCGGGGTTGGGAGATTGGATCCTGGCACGTTGAAACATGGAGCGATAATGCATGCATGCACCTTGACACCATTCGGTTAGCTGATGCTACCGAAACCAACTCAGTCAGCCCCAGCGGATTTAGAAATGAACGGAAGGTGGATCCTCGAGAGCAGATCGACCAAGAGCTACACTTCGTCCCCAGCCAACATACAAAGTGCTCGTCCATCATGAGGAGGGCAACCACGCAAAGCCTGGGAGAAGTAGACTCTCAAAGGTGTCCGAACAAACCGTTTTTTTGATCGAGAAAACAGTATTTTCGGACACCTCGCTCCACAGGTTTTGAAAGGGCTCCGTGGACACAAGAACCGCCACTTCCAGAGAAACTACAACTTTGCAGCTAGGGAACGTGAAGCCAGAAGCTGTTAGAATATCAAAAGCTGTGCCTTCCCCCATCTTATGGCCATAATCTTTTGCATCCAAGATGTCAAGTCTAAATGCTGGATATCCTGCGGCCTGTACGTACTTTGTGGCAATTCCAGTACCGCTGAAGAGCTCGAGAAAACGGGGCGCCTACAGATTGCATGGGTATAATTACAGAGAGAACAGCTAGAACTCAATGAGAGAACAGTTGGGATTTAACAAAATGTCTGGCAAAGGCACCGGGTCGGGCTGAGGGAATTGCAGCCATATACAAAAGAGCACCAGCAGGATGAAGGCCTCCAAGTTCACCCCTTGTTTAATTGAAGTTGGATTGGGCAATAACAATCATGCTATTCCGGCCTTGGGCACGTCCATGAATGCCAGGCGCTTCACGAGGCGGCCAACTCTCTCTTCCGTCCAGGCAGGCATTTGGGTGGGCAAGCCAAGGAAATCAAGTTGAGGCTTGGTGGCTGCTAGTCATGGAAGGAATTCTAAAAGTAAAATCAAGTCTGATATCCACTATGGCCACCCAAGATAGCACAATGAACGAACCCTCAAACTTGCCTGGAGTACCTTCACGTTGGGCTCCAAACTTCTTGAGCAAGGTCTTTCTGCCCTTGAGCGACATGTAGGCCTCCCAGGAGCCAATATCTAGGCAGGCGCTTCGGCGTGTCCACTCGTGTCCAAAATCGGCAAGACACCGTTTTCCACGGAGCTGTAGGCATGACCCCATCCACAGAGCTAGGATTTGTCCGTGGACACAACACGCTGCAAGCCATCCCTACATGGTCACATTTTTGCTGTGCAAACATCCACAATATTTTTGGCATGGTAGTTCTATCACAGAGTGGCTTTGCAGAGTGAACTGCAGCCATGTGAAGCCATTACACTAAGCGTTGGAATGCCAGTGCCCTAAGGCTGCACGAACTAAGGCTGCATTGCCACATTGATCTTAAGTAAATGCTGGCGGAGAGCTTGGCCATTGGCCGGCTCATCACCAGACCCCTGCAAAATGAACTTGTAGCGGTTGAGTTCGGCGGTGATAGCCTCAATCGAGGCACCCTTCAGCCAGACACCCGCCTGGCGGGATGCAGCAAAATCAACAAGATGGTTCTGTCAGGACATGGCTCCACTCCATTCTGTAATTTTGGACAGTATTATTTTAGAGGCCGGCCTGCCACTTCACCAGACGGAGGCCGTCAACAAAGCATTGAGGAAGCATCTTGCAATACCATACCTTCCAAGCTCTGAAAGTTACCTAGTTATCAGATCTCTTTATTTTTTGTTTCGCTCACGACCTTTTATCGGCTTGTGGTCTCAACTAATTAGCCGGGACACGTGTTTCCATGAACCATCATCTTCACCAATCAAAAAGGCAAGCGCATCCCTGGTGAAATATGGTTGGATCTTGCACTGCTTAGCGTTCTCTTGGTTGAAAGCGTCGATCTCTTTCTTCATCAGAAGTTGTGCTGGTGTCCGTGTTGCGCGGGCCCGTTTGGCCTCCAGGTACATATTCAAAACAAAAACGAAAGATATTTCAACAATGGTTTGCTTTGCAGGCCTTCTCTGGAGCTTCAGCTTCCACAGCATCGGCGGCGGTGTCAGCAGGCTTGGGATTGGACTTCACTTGTTTTGGGGGCCTTTCTTTGGGCTGGGGTGGGGCTGTCGGTGGTTTCTTGGATTTGCGAAGCGCAGACGCTCTGCATGGGGTTGCAACAGCTTTAGCCTTAGGTGTTTCCTCGGAAGCTGTTGCCTTGACCGATGACTTGGATGTTTTGCCCTTTGATGTCTTGGGCACCTTCTTAAAAGACTTCAGTTTGCGAAAGGAGCGAGAACGGCGTTTGGTATTCCTCAAAGCTTTAGACGAGGATCTTGGTAGTTTTGCTGCCTTTCTCCTGGTTTTCTTTGTTTTGGATGGGAAATCCTTGGCATTCTCCTGTTTCTTCGCGGCCTTCAATGAGTTCTGCTTCACACGCTGCAGAACCTCATGAACAGTGGGCCACTTGACACGGGGAAACTTTAGCATCGCATTGATTTCCTAGCTATAGAGAATACTGCGCCTCCAACCTCCAACCCTACAACAATTATAACTGATGAAAAGGCCAAGTACAAATATAGCATCCAGTATATTGCCACAAGAAACTGGCACGCGCACAGGTTCTGCTGGTACTTCACCATCTCTCTTCTCAGGCGAGGGCACCAGGATGTTCTTGGGATCTGGTGTGTCCAGCAGGTTGAGGGTTTCGTCTTGGTCCCCAACGTACTGGGAGCAAACACCTGACCAGAAACAATTGACATTCAAACTATAATTCAAGCCTGGTTTGGCATTACGCACACACACACACACTCAAAGCAAGTCAGATGACATGCACGAGAGGACCCCCGCCTTCCTTTCCATGCACAGCGGAGGTGAAGTCTTCTGACCTTGAGTGATGGGAAAAAACATCATGATGGGGGCACAGGTGTGAAACAATTATGGGTTTTATATGTTAAAGAGCCTTTGAGTTCCAGACTTGCTTTGACCAGCTGGAGGATCAACTTGGGTCTCCTCGACCGGCTCTTCCACGCCCTCATCCGCTGAAGAATCAACCTCTACCAAGGTGTTGTCGAACCCGTCGTCGTTGTCCATGAGCGCTTGTTTGAGACATGAAATCCTGTCAGCAATTTGCTGCGTGTCCGCAGCAGCAGCCCCCCCGCAATAGCTGCCGACATACTCTTGAGTCTCCTCATGCATGTCCAAAGCATGTAGTTGACCTCTCAGTGCTTCACACCTTGCTGTAAGGTCATCCGTTGTAGTTTCGGGTCCCACATCAACCTCACCCTCAGACTCAACATCGGAGCCACCTTCGCCGTCCGAGTTGGACACGGGCCCAGGCTCTGTGACGGTGCGCACGTAGTTGTCCTGACCGGAGACACTAGATGTTGAGGAAGAATTGCAATATTGTTCCAGCAAGTGGTCCATGTGTCAAGTTTGCATGCATGGTTCAAGGGGCAACTTATGGTGCATGTACCAGCTTAGAGAATGGCATGGCAGCAGCAAAATTGAACACCCTTGGACCGGTGCGCGAACATAATCAGTCTCCTCCGGGCCAAAGAGGTTCACCAAGTCCTGCAGACCTTCGTCCTTCAGGGAAAAAGTGGCAGCGGGGTACTGGATCGTGGAGGCTATTGTATTCAGCTTAAGCTTTGATCCATGCAAACAGAATCAAACAGACTTAGTCTGGAAACCAACCACTAAGATTGGATGAAACGTTGTTTGACCACCGTGTCCCGAGGAACATGGCCACCAGTGAACTTGCTCTTGACAAACCCAATCATGTTCTTGATCCCAGTTGCCATGACATAGATTCGAGAAACCTCACCATCTTCAAAGGTAACCTTGCGAAGAGACACTTCTGTTGTTCCCTTGTATCCCTTCCACAGTGCCGCAAAGACCTTAAGCTGCTCTTCAAGCCGGTGCTTGTGGGGTAAGTTCAAAGTATTTTGGAGCCTCATCCTCTTGATCAATGGCCTCAAGAGCAGCGTGTTCATCATGCAGCTTTCAAGGTCACGGCATGCTATTGGGACATTGGGCGGGGAAGCCACCAAATCACCCAGAGTAGGATAAGCACGCCTGCGAATTTCAAGGTCATCATACCACTCGCGACCCAAGCCCAAAACCGACAAAGGAGGACCCACATTGCGCGCCATGCTGGTGAAAATCCACCACCTAAAACAGATCGATCCAAAATGCCTGCATGAAGTCTTGCTGTAGCAGCAAAGCTGGAAAAAAATGAGGCATTCCTCAAATTGCCTCACGCTTTCAAGTCGCTGTCATTGTCCCGCCTCATCCACACCATCGCGGGATCCATCCGCCGCACTCTAGATCCGAACTGTGGGAAATTCTGGCATTGTCATGTTAGAGATGGGAAAGGGTTGGGCATGATGTATCATGGTGTGCCTGCTTTTGCCCTGTTCCTTGCCACACCTTAAAGAGCTGACACTCCAAGCGTGAGCGGCAAGGCACATGCCAACACCCACCACCATGAAAAATCTGGAGTGCAGAGCGGACCTTTTTTTTATCAATACGGGCGTATACGTTCAAACCACTGTATTTTGTTTCAAGGACGGTGGATTTCATGCAAATACAGAATTCGAACTAAAAAAGGTACCAACTCTGCACTCCAGGTATATATATATATATGGCAGGTTCAGGTGCCACCCAGCCCACTCACCAACGAAGGATCCTTTTTGTGGAACCCCATGATGCCCAGGCGACAGGTGACGCCTCCCAGGCGATATCCCTTCCCAGCCCAGATGCCTGGCATCTTTTGGGAAGCTCTCGACCTTCTCGTGCCTCCTCTTCCTTAGCATCGGCGAGGCCTCTCGACCCCCCCTGGGGTATACGGAAGTTCGATGAGACAAACGAGACAGAAAGGGCACTCATGCCAATGGATCGTGCGTTCTTGAGGATCCTCAATGAGATCCAGAGCTCTTGTATGACAATTTGTATGTCTGGTAAAAGTCTTCAGACATAGAAGGCAGCACGCGGGTTCATCTTCCCCTCGATCAAGTCTTCCCAACTTCAACATGAACAAACAGACTTTGACAGACTCCATCCTCCCACAACGAATTCCCTGTATCTACAAGGATGAGCACTTCCCTCTCCATCCACTGTCCCCCCCCAAAACGAAGACAGATCGACCCGGCCAGACCGCAGGTTCCAATCCGTCTCGCCCTTCCGACCACGTCCTGTGTCGAGCGTCTTCCAGGTCTCTGCCGTCCAGTCCTCCGCCTTGCGCTTGCCTGCGGAGACGATCGGCAGTCCGGTCCCATTTTTCCGCCCCCAAAAAGACACGCCGTTTGTATTGGTTGTTGCTTGATGTTGCTTGCTGTGGTGTTTGCCATCCTGGTTTTGCCATGGTTGCCTGTTTTCTAGGCAGACAGGTGACTGTCTTGTCGGTAGGTAGCAGTTGAGCAGTTGTTGCGTGGTCTTCATCAGCCATCAATGTAAAGATTCACAAACACACTCTCTGGCTCAGCTGCGGGGCTCGCGCCTATCCAAGCCGAATGGCCAACATATGCTCTCCAAACCAAAATCACCCCTCTGACGTGTTCAAAGAAGATAGTCTTCTAGGTTGGGTTTTAGATGTTTAAGGTTTAAGCTTCTACGGGTCTCAACTCCCGTTAAATCCACAGGCAAACACTCCAGTCCAGAGCCTGTGACGGGCCAAAGGCTGTGCCCCAGAGCCAGTTGAGTCTTCTCCTGCCTTGGTCGACACCGCCATGGCCGAACCGACGCATGCAGTCTGCTCCCTCCCCCCCCCGTCCCGGCCACCCGTCTCCCACCACATCAGTGAATTCGGTCGCCAAACAAGCCAACAGATCGGGGCATCCGACCACTTCAACGGGAGCAGACCTCTAACTTAGCGCGACTTAAAAGGGGGTTCGATGTGACCCAGGAGCGAACTGATTCATCGATCAAGATGTGATGTGTTTGGGAGACATCGATCAAGGGAGCGATCAACCCTGCGATGTGTGGCCAATGAACATCGGTGTCCGTTGTATGAGTGATTTCAAATAGAAAGCTAGCAAGCTAGCAGCCGATGGAAGGCCACGGATGGAAGGCGAAACTAAGACATCTGACTTCAGGAAGAAAGCCCCTACAGCTGAAGGTGCAAGGCCAGAAGCTATGCAAACAGGATCAAACAGGAGAATTGGCTTAGAAAGTTGAAAGCTGCAGCTTCTTGGAGAGGTCCGATCGTTCGCATCTGTTTCTGCAAGACACAAAAAAAGAAGAGAGCACATGAGAGCGCATCCAATATCATCCAATCATCCCGCATTCCCTTTTGAGAGAGGGAAGCCCCACTTTTTTCACGGTCTCATGGCCCGTCCGCAGGGTTTCGTGTGTTGCGTTCCATCAGACGACTCGATCAGAAGCGAGCCACTTCCACAGAGCAAGGAAGTCCGGTTGCATCCCGAAGTCCATGGCTCAAAAGCATGAAAGTGCGACCCTTTTCTGGTGCCGATCGAACAGAAACTGTGCCATGTTTATGTTTTGAATTGTTTTGATATGTTTCTCTTGTGGAGCGGATGCGAGAGCATCATATTGATTCATCATATTGATTCATCATTTAAACCAAATAGATGGAAGAGTCTTTGAAACATGTCTTTTCAACCTGTGAACCAATCCCCCTGTGAAGCCATTGGCGCTGATCATTCAGTGTGTCTTCCGATCTGCGAAACAGATTCAGTGTTCAACCTTCGCCTGCCGGCTTGTCTGATAGTGGCAACACTGGACGTTCAAAGGCCTTCCTCAAAAAAGCTTCGAGCCAATGTTTCAGACATGTTCTGATGCATTCTGATATATTCGGATGAACAAACCCAGATCCACCCAGACTGTCGCAGACCCACAACCAAAAGCTGCGTTGGAGCACAACGATTGCATCGGTTGCTCCACCGTTTCTCCCAAACGACACCGGACGGCACCGGCAGCGGCACCGGTTCCGGCAGGAAACCGGGCGGGCTCCACTCCAGCGGGCCTTCGGATCGCCGGGACTTCTGCGGAGCGCTCGGCTGGAAGGCGGGCCTCGGGGAATGGGAGACCACCGGCACAGGTCTTGGGGTGAAGGCCCGGTGAAGGCCCAAAACTCAACGGTTTCCGGTGAATGCAGGGATGAATGATGTTCGTAGCCAGGCAATCGATGAGGCAAACCGCTTTTGCAGCCCTTTTCCCTGGAAACTTGTTGGTTCGAGCTCACCAGTTGTGGCGCAGCAAGTGCTATATGATATATGTATATTGGCGGCAAGATCTGACTTAATACAAGTCACAAGTGAGAAAGACAAAGAACATGGCCCAGTAACATGGCAGCCATGCCGTCGAGTCAATTCGAGTCAAAAGCCCAACACCTCTCCAACCACCGTTGTTGTCCTTCACCTTTGCGGAAAAAAATGCATATAGAACTTATGAACTTATATGAAACCAAGGTCCGAAAATACTGCGTTGATCAATGGGAACCACCCGTGTCTCCGCGTTCGTCTGCACCGCGTCTTAAAGGCGTCTCCGCCGGCGGGGTCTCCCCGTGTCTCCCGCCCGAAGCGTCGGGTCAGGTCGGGTCGGGTCGGACCAGTCGTCGTCGTCACCGGTCGATGTGAGTCGTCCAGGTGAACGCGAACGTGCGTCGATGACAACGGGTCATGGTCATGCAGGATGAGTCAATGAGTCATGTCGATTTTTTTCCACATCATCCATGAAGTCTCGCAAAGAACCCCTCTCGGTTCGGAGGTCTCGGAGGTCTCGGAGGTCTCGGATGTCTCGGAGTCCGACCCAGGCACCGGCGTCATGGAAAACTCCGGGGCATATCACTTTTTGAATGCTACTTTGGCGGAGAAACAAGCACAAAGGAAAGGATGAGGATCAAGCGGTCTCATGGTTCATGGTGCTTGAGAAGGAAAACAAACCATCAACATCCTGCAATGTTGATCCATTTTGTTGTACTCCTACCACACCAAATCGTCTGGTCTACCAAGAAGAAATACGTTCCTCTAAAACCTTACATTTCTCTGGCAAGTTCAACTTCTCCCGCACTTCGTGTAGTGTAGTCTCTACTCTTCTGTGTTTTCCAGAGTTAGACTCTCGAGCTCTATATTTTCCCTCTACCTTCTCCTTTTTCTATACCCTCTCCAAAAGAAAATACACTTTCTTCACAACTCACAAATCTCAATTCTGCAAAGCAAATGCAAATAAAATCTTGCATGCACCACCACTGGACTCATATCCACAGCAGCCCGGCACTCCTCCCCCGTTCTACGCAACCTAGGCACTCAAATGTCTCAGGCACATTGGATGTACCTCTTCACCTTGGCCACCACCAAACCCCCGCGCTCCCCGCGCATCCAAGACTGCGGTTACGACTCGGTGATCCCCCGGTGGACTCCTCCGGTGGACTCTCTTGGACCGCCACAGGATCTCGCTCGAGCCCGATCGAAAGCTCCCAAAGTCGGTCGCTTCCGCACCGTCCGCCGCTTCCGCCGCCGGAACCGAGCGAGACGCCTCTTCAAACCCCCCTCACCCCCCCCCGAACCGCGAAGTGCCAGGCGGCCAGCTCGGACTTGGGACCTGCACGGCGCGGAAGGACTCAGTCACGGTGCGGAAAACGAGGTCCGGGGGAGCTGAAGAGAGCCCCGGGTCGTCATGCGGTCACGGACCTTCCAACACAAGAAGTGTGAGAAACCAGTCGGAGAATGCGGTGGAGTGTCTATCGGACATGAAATACATGGTTATATCAAAAAAAATGTTTTTTTTAAATCAAAAACTCTTAAATCATCGGATGATCAGCGCGGAATGGCGGGCCGCGGGAGTCCTGTACATGCCCTCGGGGTGAGGGAGAGGAGCTGTCCCTCATCTCGACAGCGGTGCCGTGCATACCCCAAATAGGGATCGACAGCTGTAAACATGCTGAGACGATCCAAAACAAACAACAAACACGACACACCACGCTGCCATGACCGCAAACGGCAAGCAATTGAGTCATTTGACCACTTGTCAAGGATGTTCAAACAAAGACTTCATCTGCCAAGCTTCTGATGGCTGCTGGTGTCAGACAAATTGAAGTCCACAATGTGCCGATTACGACACATCAGTGCGAAAGACTAATCTCAAGTTGATATCCTCATGCTTGCCCCAGGCAGCTCTGACAAATCCACACACCTGATGCACTATCACAAAGGTTCAACTCCTATGCGCTAGCAGCAACCTTGTTATATAAGGGCAGCAGCAGGCAAGAATCTGCCAGTTCTCCGTGAAAAACAGACTCTCTTCATACATCTTCATACATCATGGCAACTTGAAACACCATTCCAGCGCGCACGTACAATGCTCCAAAAAGCAACGAGCATGAATTAACACATTGAACTAACAGGGCGTTTGCTGTCGTCATGCAAGCCTGTCAGTTAGGAAAAGGTACTTCACCTGTCACAAGGACAGGGTCAGAAAGACTAATCGATTTCACTAGCATCATGGAAAACTGGCTAAGCATCTGATCTATATGTTGCTGCAGAGAATCAGTTAAAATGAAGTGATATCCGCAATGTGCCAAAAGACACATCGGTGCGAAAGACTAATCTCAATTTGATATCCTCATTTTTCTCCGGGGCAACCAGCTTAAACAAACCCAACCACATAATGCACATACGTGGGCACACAAGCTCGACTTTGATGTAGTGGCCAGCAGCCTACAGAAGTCTTGTTCGCACATGGCGGCAAGCCGCTGTCAGTGAAAGAATTTCCTTCATACTGTCCAAAGGACACAGTCAGAAGACTAATCGAATATTCAAAGCATCATGGCAGCTTACCTCGCCTGGAGCAAGCATCAGATACCCTTTAAAATCATAATGGCAAGCATGAATCGACTCATTAAGCCGACAGGTGAGGACCAAGACCTTCGATGTGATACCTGTCGTATGCAATAACCTTCGCCAGGTCCAAAGGACTAAAAAGGACTAACTTCGGGGTGGCTTCACGAGCAACGTGGCTTCACCGTTTTCAGCTTGGACAGAATCAGCTGTGAACGAAGTGATATCCGCAATGTGCCGAAAGACACATCAGTGCGAAAGACTAATCTCAGTTTGATATCCTCACGTTTGCCCAAGACACTCAGCAACGGGCAATCCGGTCATTGCTAAAGCTATGCAAGCCGCTAGTGACAAACGGTCTGTCCATCGTGCGACAACGACATCAAACGTTAGAAGCATAACAGCAAATTGCCGCCCCTGCCACAAGCATAGCGCATATCCGAGATAATATGACAAGCATGATGCAACTCACTCAATAGCCATCAGTTCAACAAAGTACTTCACCTGCCACATGGACAGGGTCAGAAAGACTAATCGATTTCACTAGCATCATGGAAAACTGGCTAAGCATCTGATCTATATGTTGCTGCAGAGAATCAGTTAAAATGAAGTGATATCCGCAATGTGCCAAAAGACACATCGGTGCGAAAGACTAATCTCAATGTGATATCCTCATTTTTCTCCGGGGCAACCAGCTTAAACAAACCCAACCACATAATGCACATACGTGGGCACACAAGCTCGACTTTGATGTAGCGGCCAGCAGCCTACAGAAGTCTTGTTCGCACATGGCGGCAAGCCGCTGTCAGTGAAAGAATTTCCTTCATACTGTCCAAAGGACACGGTCAGAAGACTAATCGAATATTCAAAGCATCATGGCAGCTTTCCTCGCCTGGAGCAAGCATCAGATACCCTCTAAAATCCTAATGGCAAGCATAAATCACCAACAGCCATCAGTTAAAAGAGTACTTCATCTGCCACAACGACAGGGTCAGAAAGACTAATCGAATTGTACTAGCATCATCTGAGGCCGAGTTAGTGTTTTGCCGGCCGTGTCAGCTGACTGACCCAGTGAAGGTGCTGACTGACCCATGCTACCATGCTGCAATCTGCAGCAAATCCATGCTGCTTCAAGTGGAGTTGGACAGCCTCTCTGGTGCCGCGTTGGGGATACAGGATTGGTTGGAAAGGTGCAAGGAAGTAGTAGGCCAGTTTGGGCGCTGGGAGCAAGTATATGAGACCCGACTGAGCCTTGTTGACACCTTGGAGCAAACTACCAGCTACCATCAGTGGAACCAATGGAGACTTCATTTTTGTCACAAAGGACAGCTTCAGAACACTTCG